>OZ025251.1:8093484-8441196 GCA_964019135.1 Arenicola marina
CTTCCTCAAGGGCAGCAGCGTGGTTTAGTTATTGCCTCGGGTACCCCTCTTACTCCCGTGTCATGTAATGTTGCCGGGCATCTTCGATTGTCGATCACATGTCGAAATAGCATGACGCCTGAAACATGTGATACGAAAGACAATAGCGCAAATGGAAAATCAATGTTTTTCGGATGCAATGGTATTAAGGGACCTAAATAACACAATGGCCGATCCCGGGGTGGGGGGGGGAGGGGGGTCCATATGAAGTTAGGGGTCAGGACTGCATGAAGATATGACGACCTATAGAACAAACTAGGATATTGGTAAAGAAACTCCGGCCGTGCTGATCATGAATACAGGTCTTGTATAAAGAACCAATTCCATCCAATATCTTTATACCTGTTATATAATGAAAATTACAGCGCGGTCGTCCTGGTTACTGCTGGAGGGGATAACTTATTACTTGACTACTTGTTAAATAGGAACCATTCATTATTCCATACATCACAATACCTTGGGGAACCACTGTCAACCACTCTGGTCTGTTAGCGATGGTTACACGAGCCATCCCATGTCAGTAACACTGGTCGCTAACTGAACTTTTTTTCCCTGACGGATTTTTTGTTTCTAAAATTCTAGCATGGATGACATAAAGAAACACCGCCAGAGCCCCCCCCCCCCCTCTCCGGCCCCCCATCCCTCCAACAAACCTACCGCACCCACCAATCATTCCCTCCATGTCCTATGGGATCAATTGAGTATCATTTGCAGATAAGTATTTCTTTTTGTCATAGTTCATACATATATTGGGTAGTGGGCGATAATGGGTGAGTACTCACTTGAGCACGCGATAATCTATTTTGGCCTCCTGGGGGAGCGGGCTATTGAGGGACTGCTAGGGGGGGCGGTGCTTGGGGGGGGGGCTATATGGGGGTGGGGGCTACCGGGGTATCCAGCCGGCTGCCGTGGGCTACTGGCGGTGGGCGCTATTGCCGAGCCCTGACAGTGAAGGAAAAGTGGCTTTAATTTGTGGAGTACTGACGTGGGAAAGAACAAACAGCAGCGCTCGCCAGAAGTGGTGAACTGGCTGCACTGGGGCTTCGGGAGGGACGGAGGGGGATCGAGCCCGAGAGTGCGGGAGAGAGGGCGGGAGGGCGGGTAAAGAGCCCGGGAGGGCCGGAGAGAGGGGGGTAGGGCGGGTAAACAGAGGGGTGGTGGGGGAGGGACAGAGGGAAGGCGGAATGGTAAAAGCGAGGGGTGGTGGGAGAGGGATAGAGGGAGGGCGGAATGGTAAAAGCGAGGGGTGGTGGGAGAGGGATAGAGGGAGGGCGGAATGGTAAAGGCGAAGGGGGGTGGGGGAGGGATAGAGGGAGGGCGGAATGGTAAAGGCGAAGGGGGGTGTGGGAGGGATAGAGGGAGGGCGGAATGGTAAAGGCGAGGGGTGGTGGGGGGGGGGGTAGAGAGAGAGCGGAATGGTAAAGGCGAGGGGGGGTGAGGGAGGGATAGGGGAGGGCGGAATGGTAAAGGCGAGGGGGGGTGGGGGGGGGTAGAGAGAGAGCGGAATGGTAAAGGCGAGGGGGGGTGGGAGAGGGATAGGGGAGGGCGGAATGGTAAAGGCGAGGGGTGGTGGGGGGGGGGGGTAGAGAGAGAGCGGAATGGTAAAGGCGAGGGGGGGGAGAGGGATAGGGGAGGGCGGAATGGTAAAGGCGAGGGGTGGTGGGGGAGGGATAGAGGGAGGGCGGAATGGTAAAGGCGAGGGGTGGTGGGGGGAGGGGTAGAGAGAGAGCGGAATGGTAAAGGCGAGGGGGGGGTGAGGGAGGGATAGGGGAGGGCGGAGTGGTAAAGGCGAGGGGTGGTGGGGGAGGGATAGAGGGAGGGCGGAATGGTAAAGGCGAGGGGTGGTGGGGGGAGGGGTAGAGAGAGAGCGGAATGGTAAAGGCGAGGGGGGGGGGGTGAGGGAGGGATAGGGGAGGGCGGAGTGGTAAAGGCGAGGGGTGGTGGGGGAGGGATAGAGGGAGGGCGGAATGGTAAAGGCGAGGGGTGGTGGGGGGAGGGGTAGAGAGAGAGCGGAATGGTAAAGGCGAGGGGGGGTGAGGGAGGGATAGGGGAGGGCGGAATGGTAAAGGCGAGGGGTGGTGGGGGAGGGATAGAGGGAGGGCGGAATGGTAAAGGCGAGGGGTGGTGGGGGGAGGGGTAGAGAGAGAGCGGAATGGTAAAGGCGAGGGGGGGGGGGGTGAGGGAGGGATAGGGGAGGGCGGAGTGGTAAAGGCGAGGGGTGGTGGGGGAGGGATAGAGGGAGGGGCGGAATGGTAAAGGCGAGGGGTGGTGGGGGGGGGGTAGATAGAGAGCGGAATGGTAAAGGCGAGGGGGGGTGGGAGAGGGATAGGGGAGGGCGGAATGGTAAAGGCGATGGGTGGTGGGGGGGGGTAGAGAGAGAGCGGAATGGTAAAGGCGAGGGGGGGGTGGGGGAGGGATAGGGGAGGGCGGAATGGTAAAGGCGTGGGGTGGTGGGGGAGGGATAGAGGGAGGGCAGAATGGTAAAAGTGATGGGGGCAGGGGGCAGGGGGTAGGGGGAGAGGGTAGGGGTAGGGGAAGGGGTGTGGGTACGTCTGCCGTGCCGTGAGACACGCAACCCGATGAGGTGATAATATCATGATTGGTTTGTTTGCCGGCCCTTGGGAGGTGGGATATCATCCCAACCTTTGTGCCAGCTCCATCAGCCCCTCCCCCCCACACCGCCCCGCTCCCCCATTCCACCCCCATCCGCGTCGCCCACTCCACCCCTCCGCCCTCACTATATACGTTGAGCCATACGAAACCGCCTCGCAGTCTCACTTGGCGCTGTATCTAACATTCTGAGTGCGGATCCGGTGATTGGAAGGGGTGCAGCGTTGGGGGGGGGGGGTGGAGGCAAGGGTGATGCAGCGCTCAGGTTCACCCAAGGGGCTTGTAGACCACCCCCCTCCCCCCACCCACCGCGAACCGAGTTAGTGTTGCAAAATTAGTTGAATTATTTTGCAAAATTAACCGTGGATGGATTCAAATAACTGGCATTGGGCCATCCGCCGCTCCACCCCCCTGCCCCGTGCCCCACCCCCTGGCTCTCCTCCTCAGCCAATCTTTCTCTTACACCCCCCCCCCCCGCCCCCACTTCCTCTCCCTCTATATCCTGGACGACCCCTTGGTGGTAGCTAGTCCTCTATTGTCTGCTAATGTTTTTTATTCGGACCGCAGCGAATAATTAAGGGCACGCCATTGGCTTACAGCTGGGCAGATGTGTAGTAGCAGTGATAAAGTTGCACGGACGCCGCGGCTGACGTCTCTGTGGGATGGACCGCCCACGGACCGTCGTCCCAGGTCCATCCATGCGCTCATCAATGCTGCATAACGCTGGTAGCAAGACAAGTGTCCGCCAGCTCCCATCACACACCCTCTGGCCAGCGTGACGTCACAAAACCCCACTTCACCGGCACCCCGATCACCTAGTTCCAGACTCCATGCTACAGACGTCTGCCAAACCCTCATACCCCGCCCACTACCTCCAGCAACAGTCTATTACCATCCACCTCCCCCGACCCCACACACACCTCCCTCGCACCCTGCCCCAGGTTTCACCCCGTGCCCGCCAGCATCAGCCTACAATCCCCCCCAAGCCCCCCAAACTGTGGGGTTGTCATACATCTCACCGTGAGAGGGTGGTGACTGAGGCAGGGGGTGACAGTGTCAGCCGAGCCACTCACTACTCCAGGGAGAGAGGTGGGGTGGTACCTCCGTATCCAGTATTCACCCAGTGGGGTGACGATACCATGGACACCCACTTGCCTTGAAAACAAAAGCTCGAACTCTACGGATACACCCAACCCTGTCAAATGTCGCCACGTGCCCCTGCGGCTGCCAGGCCAGGTTATGCAGGAACCCCAGGTGGGGTACTTAATACATTGCTGGTTTTGGGCGGGGGGGGAGGGGGTGGGCGGTAAAGCCCCCTATTTTTCACCGCCACATTCCGCTCGGTCGGGGTGTTTTACCGCCAAAATCCGCTTGGAAGGGGTATTTTTTTCGCGGCAACCCGCTCAATGCACGGACATTTTCGGGGCCCTCCCCCTCCCCCCCCCGCGGAGCCCCCCCCCCCCCCACCACGAGATTTTTATAAGAATGCAGTATGTCAAGCACCGAGAAGAGATTTACATAAACTGGCGAGCAAAATGCGCCGTATATGTATCTATTGATCTGTAAGTCGACGGCTTTTTGCTTGGTGGTGTGTGGGGCTGCTGTGTTAAATTAATAAGACTTCCTGACGAGGCAGACACACGGCGGCTTGGCCTGAGAGGCCGCCGCAGCAGTTTTAATAGTACGCCAAGCGTGAGAAGCCCATCCTCACCGGTAGCTGCATTATTAACATACGAGGCGGCATCAGGTGCCAGTCGTGTCTCACCCCCACCCCCCCCCCCCCACCCCTGCTGCTGCAACTCCCACCCCTGTCGGTATGACAGTGGGGGTGGAGCGGCTCGGATGGGGGAGGGGAGGGGAGGCGAGTGGAGGGGAGAGGAAGGTACTGGCGGAGAAACAGGGGGTAGACCATTTACATGTGACAAACAGGCGCCCCAGGCAAGCCCCCCCCCCCCCCCCGAATGGCCATCGTTACGAGGGAAGTAGAATAGAAGTAACAGATAGGAGGTAGGAGTAATGTAGTATTGTATGTATCGGTAAAGTAGGCCTGAGCCACGGGTAACTACGGCGAGGAACAGACAGCCAAACCAAAGCCAACCTCTCCGACGTAGTAAGTTGCAAGTCAAGTGAACAATTGTCTTAATTGCTGCGCAAAACAAGTGGCGAGCTTTAAAAGGTTTCCCTGGTAATCTCTACTCTTATCGTTTACCCTTGAGGCTGGCTAGCTGGCACCGTTGCTGCATGAGTCGGGCGAGAGGGTCTGCGGGGTGGGGAGAGCGGTAGGGTAGTGGGTGTGTAGGGAGGGTGGTGAGCCGGTGACCACGTGGCCTGTTGAGGAGCCCACCACTGGGTTCAGCCATTGGCCGCCAGGGGCTAGTGGCGTCGTTGGCAGTCTTCAGCGACCATCCACGCTGGATGCACCCTCGCGGAGTTACTCAGTTCAAAGACATCATGAAATCAACCGATGCAATTGTGCTTACTAAAAGTGGGACAGATGTGTTATAGATGACGATAGCGACACTGATAACGACCCCGCATAAGTGGTGATTAATGTGCATCCTCAGCTTAATGGTGTGTGGATCAGGAAGTACAGTTTTGGTCAGCACAGATGGAGTGTTTGGCTGTCGTGCTAGCGCCTGAAGGATATATGCTGCGACCCGCGTGATTCTGGCATATTGTGGGCACCCGCCAATAACGTTGGTGACGTCACAAACGCTATGGAAACCGTCACTGCAGCGCTTCTGTTGGTCTTGGTTCAAATGATCAAGAAAGGTAGGTCCACGAACATCAAGAAATTATCTTTTCGACTTTTGATTTTTAAAGATGAACTGCAGGATCGTTGGTTTAACTATTCTTTTTGTGGCCCTTCTTCCGAGCCACATGCAAAGACCCTAACGTTACGAAACGTATGACAATTGTTGAAGATTGATGGCGCCTAGCTTTGCATGTATAGCCCTATGGTTATAATCGTTATGCAACTACATTGTTAGATAAGTCCTCAGTGACCAAGGGTCGTTTGACTGACGTCATACTACATGGAAGACGTTGTCTTTATCTTTTTGCTGTCGTTGATGCATTTAAATTATATTATTCTCTCTCGATCGCCTTCACATATAAGTTAGCCTGAGTCCGTTTGGTTATCACATCTCATGGGCCATGTGCTCCAATGTGCGCAACTAAACCATTATAATTACACTCCCATGGAAAACGATGCTGCGATACATTTCAATTAAAATTTGCCCATACAGCATTTTTTTTTTTTTTTAATACTTTCTTGGAAATGTACTGGTTTATATAGTTTGATCTTGATAATGGTAACTATGGAAAACATACATGTTACTAGGCCTATATATCGAATTTTCATGACAATATCACACTTTCGCTCGTCAGATGCAACGATGTGGCCAATAATTAGTGTATTTAACAACATGCTCTTTCAGTTATTGTACATTCAATATTTGTACTAATGCGATAAGAGCCATTAAACACGTGATTGAAAACAGATTTAGGCACAAAAATGCTCTATGAGCAGCGTTAATGTTACTTACACAGATTTTACCGTCAATTTAATCAATTCTCTCACACGTTGCTCAAATGAAACATTACGATTTCAGCAAAAATGTAACATACGCGTTTTGTGTGTGCTCGACTGATTTATTGGATATTTTAGGTCGGGATGAGCATGCTCCTGATTCTAGTGTCCAGAATAGATTATTTTTAACTAACGAGGTCATAAAATGAACTTTGATGTATGAAAACTGTTTGAATGGCTTCGTGACCTATTATCGCCCATAACACTGGTCGTTCCGTGACATCACGATGAACATGCGCTTTCACCAAAAGCTTGATAATGACGTCAACTTGAATCGATGGGTATGCAAAAGCCCCGGGGCAAAAGCCGGCGATGCAAGATCACCCGGGGCAAAATCTCCAAGTTGCAGGCACAACGTGGGACCAATGTAAGGGGCGGACGGAATAACTGTGCCGTCAGCTCTGCTAAAATCACTAATACAGCAATATGTTTCTGGACAAACTTAAGAAATGTTTTGACTGGAAATTATGTATTTATATTTTTAGCATATAAATGCACATATGTTGTATGCAAGAAGAAACAAACGGATATGTTGTCGAGCCCCATTTTGTGACCTAATTAGTGCATTTCATATTTGGGATAGTGTGGCTTTTTTTGTGTAGTACGTCATCAAAATGTGCATATTACGGCAGTATGTTTACCTTTCGACATGTGATGACACATCTATTTCTCATCGACTTGACGTTTACACAGACAGACGATGTTACCAGAACGTTTTTCCTAAATATTTGTAAGTGAAAAAATGCTGTATAAGCAGCTTTAATTACGGGTGGTGTGGGGGTGTTTGTACAGCTCTAATCGACTGAGAAGCCTCCCTGCCTTTCTGTTGGCATCCGTCCATCAGCATAACGTCGTGAATTTGTAATTTATTTGATTATCCCCATTTGTTTTGCGACATTAATTTGCGCTTATGACTGAACATGCCATTTGTGTCTGGTATGGCTTGCCAGAGTCATTACATCTTGTCCTGTCGCTTGGTCTTGATTATTGTTCGATGGCCTAATCTGACGCATCATGTGCAATATCTCGAGCCTGAGTTCATCCAAGTGGACCATCCCCCACGACGGAAAAATCCTACCCTCGCTTATGGAACACGAAAAGAAGCGAAGCAGAATTATTACTTTCAGATTTGTGATAAAAATATTAATAAAACATAAAACTCTATGATTTCCCCAAGTTAGCAAGACCATCAAAATATAACAGCAAAGTCAACAAACCAGAGTTATATTCTCTGCCAATTTGCTGCAATGTTCAGTATTGATATTCGTCATTATGATTTGCTTTGTAAAGATCGTATGCTAGACATACTATGGCGTTTGTATGAATCAGGCATTGAGCTTTGTTTTCGGATTAAAAAAACATCGACAGCGCCAAGTGAATATTTTTATGCCACCTGATACGCCGTTAATGTGTTGTATAGTACTATTCTATGGTATGGGTCCTCAGTAAACGTTTTTGTTTCTAACCCATTTACAACATACCAACCAAGCACTGTTAAAAAGAAATAAACAAACCCACAGTAGCCATTAGCTGCCACCACCCCGCACCCCAGACCCCTACCCCCCATCCACCCACACAACCACTCAGGAGCATTCCGCCCATTTTGCTAACTAGAACAGCCTCACAAGATACTAACTATCGCTTCAGACACTAATTAGCTCTAGAAGCAGCGAACACAAACTCGCCAAACAAGGTAGGTGTATCATACTGCAACTAACAGTAAATAGCACAACTGCACAAAAGTGTTCCTTTCTAAGATGTGCGACGTGCGCATGGTGTGAGCTAAAACAACAATGAACGCCGTCCTGAAATACGACCGTTCAAGCTAATGGATGCCTCCTCGTGCAGTTAAGGGACTCGCCCTGGGGTTCATGGCTTCTTCCTTCTAATCTAGAGATGATCCTGAGATTACTCGTTCTCTAAGTCCCGAACTTAGACGATAACTAGGCCGATCTATGCCCATGTGGCGTTGGAGTCGTTATTCACTCACTCGTTCGCTAGATGGCGATGTGCGCTACGCCTTCGAAAGATCGTGGATTTGTGTTTAAAGCGATCTTTGCGCACACATTGGCTAAACCGGACCAAATCACCAGAAAAAAAGATCAGGGAGATGAAAAATTTACATTTTCTAGGTCTCTTTGATGCCTAGAACATTGGACACAAGTAGGATTACTATGGGGTGTGACAATGTCATTATTCACGACAATTGTCATATGGCGGGCCATCTTAACATTTATTCCTATCAAGAAAAATCAATTGTTGATATCAAGAAATCAATTGTTGATATCCAGAAATTAACTGTTGATATCAAACAATCAGTGGTTGATATCAAGAAATCGATTGTTGATATCAAGAAATCAATTGTTGATATCAAGAAATCAATTGTTGATATCAAGAAATAAATTGTTGATATCAAGAAATCAATTGTTGACATGAAGAAATTAATTCTTAATTCATTTAATTGTTTTATGTCGTATTCGCATGAGTGCAACTGGCCATGATGAAACAACGAAGACTCCCTCGCATAAATAGCACACTTCAGGATACCTTTGCAAGCACTGACCGCATACATAAACCTCCATGTAATCATAGGGGAGACCCATAAATGGACGACAAACTCGTTTACTCTTCAGCTTCTGGTGTTATTTATTCAAGCCCCTGAGCTTCACGCCATTACCGTTTGTCTTACGGCCTCACGGGCTTTATTAGCCGGTACTTCATTGGTTTCATGGCCACCAGGTTGCCCCTGGGTATGCTGTCTCAGCCATTTAAGTTCTAATCCATTTGGCGGAATTTTTTCCACTTAACGACGGTTATGCGAACCTCGCAGTCATTACCCGTAGCTTAGTCCAAACTTCATCTCCGCCCAAGAATGCAACGCGAAAGCTGTTTAAAGTCACGCTAAGACGCGATTCAACAGGGCCTGAGTAAATTGTCATCACACCAAACGAAGTCCCAGTTTATGTTCCGTTAAAAAAAATAGATCGCAAAAAAATCGAATCGTTGTCTCGCAAAATAATTTCTGCCTCGCGGGATAGGATGGAAGTAACTAGTTATGAGAGTTTCAGGAGATGAAGCTGACCTACCTTCTGGATCAGCGTCTCGTAGATCTGAAAGCTGTCCGCTATGGGCCGCACATCCGTCACCCGCTGAGCTTGGAAGGAGGCAGGGGTGGTGGTGGGGGGGGGAGGGCATCCTTCGGGATCGGTTATCGCAGGAGAAATTCTTGATACAACTTCCCAAAGCCATCGGGTAGCATCCCTAGGAGCGTTAGAGCTTGATTGGTTTAAAAAACAATGCATAATATTGCCAAACAACAGTGGTCTTGCCTCTTCTCCACCTCCCGCCACAACACCCTCCCGACCCTCCCAACCCCCCTCCACCCCCTTTCAGTTACACCCACCCCCCACGCACCCGCTGCTTATGAGATCTTATAGATGTTCTTGTCGTCTCTATACAGAATCGTTCCTTTCAGGGTTAAAGCCTCTTGAAAAGTTCGCCTCCAGTAATATTGGTTGAAAGCCCAACCATGGCCCAACAAGCCTATTAATACGAGCTAATGGGTCTTCATGTGCGAAAGCCGAGGAAACATTGGGTCCAGGGAGTCCATACCCCCCCCCCCCACCCCCGTCTCATTCTTCTTAGAGATATGGATACCCCTCCCTCCCTCCATCCCCTCCCCAATCAGTAGCGCCACCACCGCCCCCCACCCCACCACCCAGACCTCCCCACCTCCCCACCCCTTCTCCCGCCTATTCCCCCTAAAGCTGACTTGGCAATGGGGTGGACCACCGGTGGCCTTTCCAACCCATTCCATGCATCTCCCACGGCATATTAATAAATAATTCTCTCTCAACGCTCAAAGCTTTCCCCTGATAGCAGTTTAAGCTGCCTCCCCGGGAACAAGTAGAGCGCTTGATATTTACACTGTGGCGTCTTGCCATGCCGGTGGTATGTGCCGAGCAGAAGACCGTGTCCTGCGGGCGCGGGAAAGTGAGCCGCCTCGGCCGGCGTCACGTCCCGGATACAGGGTCAGGTCTAACGTCACGTCTAACGCCACGTCTAAGTCCGTGTCTGGCGCACGTCCACGGCGGCCGTCCACCGAATTAACTCATCGCCCCTCGCCCCACTGAAGATGTCGCCCCAAACATCCACCGTACAATGTCGGGCGTCCCGACTAGAGCGCCCCTGGTGTCAACAGGTGAAATGTCATGTTTTCCTTGCCCCGCCAGATGGTGTGTGTGTGTTGTCCTGGTGCTCTGCGGGTGCGATCGGGCGGGGGGTGGGGTGGAAAGGAGGGGGGCAGGCGCGGGGGTTTTGACAGCAGGGCCTCGCGGCTCTAGCTTGATCACCAGGATGCACACATCTGTCGCGGTGTGGATGCCGAACGTCATAACGGTTAACTGATGGGGCCCAGCGTCCCTGGGGATTCATTCATCGCCACTTCTGAATGGCCACTCGTGATGGACGCTTCATACCGCCCATCGAACTCTTTCTTCACTATGAGCAACACCAGTGGCCTCTTGTCATGTAGAGGCTCGATCGCACAGGTATCTCCCCGCCGTGCCTGTCTCTAGACAGCGCCGTCAGCTGGCGGCATGGAAGGGCTAAGATAAACGGACATAATTCTGTTTTTAATGTTTCTTGGTACTGTTGATGTTGGCGCTGCGAAAAGGTGAGGGGCCTTCAGTGATGTTTGGTCCAGATATTTTTGCCCAGGCCATGACCTGAAGATGCCAGGTGGTCGGTGTATGTATACCAGAATGGCCCATGCCCTGTCGGGGGGTCGCACCGTAATTGCCCCCCCCCCTCCCCCCAACCCCTCCTTCACCTCACTCTCATCCCTCCCCTCTCGTCCCCGCCCTCCGTGTACAAAACCTAGACTTGCCAGACGCAACGGTCATTGATTAGGGCCCAGAACCAACTCACTTTAACGACCAATCAAGTGATGCCATGGGTTGTGAAGAATAGATATACATTAGCCTGATTTAAGACTCCATAACACGCGACAAGAAAAACAGGTGCTTGCTAAACCTCCAACATGTCTTCGATGCGGTAGAGCGGAATTTCATAATTAAATGTCTTAAATGTAGATAGATAAAGAGTTTGCATGCAACGTTACCCTTATAAATGGCAATCTACACGAAAGCATCAACACAATATGCGGGCAATGCGAGAGTTATTCTTGCAGCTGTATCGATACATATGGGTTTTCCAAACATGCAGCGCTGCATGGGTCTAAATTTGTACAAAACATGGCCTGGTTTGGCGATTGATCCCAATAATAATAATAGCATTAAGGATCTTTAAGTTACACACGTTCACCTTAAGCCCCTCAGAGTATGTGGGATACTTGTAGGGCTTGACAACAGTGCGTGCTATGGGCTACAGTGTGACGGAATAATAAAACAAAATAGAAAATAAGTCTTAATGTAATCTATCCTCACCTACCTTCCCCACCCACCCCCTTCAAACCACACCCCTCAACCGCACTCTCACCCCTAATTCCCTCCTCGCCTCGCCCTTCACGGTTCACCTGTGATATCTCAGGAGAAGCCAGGAGGCACAAATATACTTTAGAGTCTGAAAGGAGGGTCACGTGCCCCCTGTGCCCCCCCCCCCCCCCGCCTCCCCTGGACACTCCCATGTCATGTGTAATCGTTGTGTAAAACTTTTATTCAAAAAATTGAAAATATAAGTTTGAATAAAAAACATTGGAAAAAGTTGGAAAAAAATAACCAACCTAAACCCAGATACGCGTTCAAAAGTGTGCTTCGTTACGTGTTGTAGCCCAGGAAGGGATGCAAGTATAAATACTATAAACATCGATGTTGATAAAGATTTAGCACTGCCCCATAACCCAATCGAAAAACACTTAACCATGAGTACAATACACCCCCTAGACAAAAGACGCACAGGCGGAGGAACCGGAGGGGGCATCCTAACAAAATATTCGGGGGGCACGGGTATCTTTGTGCCCGCACCCCCCCCCCCCCCCCCCCAAATTCCTAGATCCGCCCCTGAAACCTCACGATAAAGTTTTTTCAAGGCGTGCTCAGATGCAATTCTCCCAGGGAAAGGGCTGTTCTACTTCTTGATAAAAAAAAATATATATAATATAATCTATTTAAACAAATTTAAATCCTTTCCGAGCTGGTACAGACAAGGTAGTCCTTTACACAAGATTACACAATGGGACGCTTTGCAAGTACATACATAACGACTTCCTATGGAATTTGTATTGCATTATGTGGTTTGTACCATTTAGAATGCGTATCCACCTAAAACGTTGTTACGAAAAGTAAATAATATAAAGACATTCTAGCGAATGGCAGTTCGTTGTTTCCTATAATCGAATAATCGGATAGTTTATTGATAACTTCAGGCACAAGGCACCATGGTACAAATACAGGTCAAAAATAATATGCAAACGATGGAACGAACCTTTAATTGTAAAATTAATTGTGAAACGATGTATATTTCGTGTCATATTCATTGTAAACATGCTTGTTTGTAAATTTTGAAATGCCGTCTGTACTGCAAACGAATGTTAAATTTAAATATTTATTCTTACAGAACGTTCTACAGATAATATACTTTTAATATTAATACTATACTAAGCGTTTAATTTCAAGATACCAAGTACCCTGTATGTATTTTATTATTTTCAACTTTCTCATGGGTTGAAAAAAAAAGTCATTTATTACGCAAATTTGCTACCTGTTACTTATTAGACACAGTTTTTGCTTTCACTACAGCCAGTATTGAAAGTTTTTCATAAAGAACGAATTCCCTCAAAAATTGATCAACATTAACCATTCACCTGATGGCACCTCAAGGAGCCGACCATTTTAATAATGTCCAATTTGTGAAATATGAAATTGTTTTCGCTCATTCTGTTCGAGTGCGAGATGGGTTTATCGCACAAGTTTCTCATCCTCATCTAAAGGCTCGGACAGGATAGAAGATTTGTCATATGCATTTTGTGGCACAAACCTTAGACAAAGTTTACCCTGGGATGTCAAACCTTCTTCGAAATTACCAAGCCTCAGTGTGTATGATGAGTATATCCCGAACCTGTGCCCGTAAGTTCGAAACGCCCAGCTCCATGCTATATAATGCTATTCGAGAGCAAAATATTCGGCCCAAGCAGTATCCAACTTACGGGCTCAGGACAAAGTTATGACACACGCGTTGGTGAATGTTACGTGCATATTGCGTTTTCGTTGAGAATAGTTCTCAAATAGAAAATTTCTGTTGCTTCCTCTAAAACGCCTTTTAGCTCCCCCCCCCCCCCCCCCACCCACATCCCCCGCTTCTATACTCCCTGTCGCCTCTTGTAGCCACAAAAAAGCATTTAGTGCATTGTTAACAACACAAAGTCATCAATCATATTCTTTTCCCGCTGTTCGGCGTCGCTAACGAGTCAGAAGCCACGCCGAATACACATTATTGGCCTGTTGTGTAAAACCTCTCTTGATGTGCTCCCCGTGTCCAGGAGCCAGGATTGCTGTGTTCCGGAGCCGCAAGTCCTGTTTCATCCCTTCTGGGGCCACGCCGGCTCGCGCCGAGCGTCCATTAGCGATACTGGCGCCCCTAGCGGCCTCCTGTCAGCTAACATATCTACGGTCCTGTCTGGCGGGTCCGTGTGGGGGCGGAGGTGGGGGTGGGGGGGGGGGCATATAGGTCTGTCACACCCGACCTTGTCCAGTCATCTCTCTGCCTCGTCTCATCATTTCTCTGTCTCCCACTGCCGTGTGTAGTCATCTCTCTGCCTCCCGTTGCTTCGTCCAAGCATCTCTCTGCCTCTCTACTTCTCTACCTCTAGTCATCTATCTGCCTCTCTACCTCTCTACCTCTAGTCATCTCTCTGCCTCTCTACCTCTAGTCATCTCTCTGCCTCTCTAACTCCAGTCATCTCTCTGCCTCTCTACCTCTAGTCATCTCTCTGCCTCTCTACCTCTAGTCATCTCTCTGCCTCTCTACCTCTAGTCATCTCTCTGCCTCTCTACCTCTAGTCATCTCTCTGCTTCTCTACCTCTAGTCATCTCTCTGCCTCTCTAGCTCTAGTCATCTCTCCGCCTCTCTACCTCTAGTCATCCCTCTGCCTCTCTACCTCCAGTCATCTCTCTGCTTCTCTACCTCTAGTCATCTCTCTGCCTCTCTACCTCTAGTCATCTCTCTGCCTCTCTAACTCTAGTCATCTCTCTGCCTCTCTACCTCTAGTCATCTCTCTGCCTCTCTACCTCTAGTCATATCTCTGCCTCTCTATCTCTAGTCATCTCTCTGCCTCTCTACCTCTAGTCATCTCTCCGCCTCTGTAACTCTAGTCATCTCTCTGCCTCTCTACCTCTAGTCATCTCTCTGCCTCTCTAACTCTAGTCATCTCTCTGCCTCTCTACTTCTAGTCATCTCTCTGCCTCTCTACCTCTAGTCATCTCTCTGCCTCTCTACCTCTAGTCATCTCTCTGCCTCTCTACCTCTAGTCATCTCTCCGCCTCTCTACCTCTAGTCATCTCTCTGCCTCTCTACCTCTAGTCATCTCTCCGCCTCTCTAACTCTAGTCATCTCTCTGCCTCTCTACCTCTAGTCATCTCTCTGCCTCTCTACTTCTAGTCATCTCTCTGCCTCTCTACTTCTAGTCATCTCTCTGCCTCTCTACCTCTAGTCATCTCTCTGCCTCTCTACCTCTAGTCATCTCTCTGCCTCTCTACCTCTAGTCATCTCTCTGCCTCTCTACCTCTAGTCATCTCTCTGCCTCTCTACCTCTAGTCATCTCTGCTTCTCTACCTCTAGTCATCTCTCTGCCTTTCTCTGCCTTGTCTCGTCATCTCTCTGCCTCCCTACCTCTAGTCATCTCTCTGCCTCTCTACCTCTAGTCATCTCTGCCTCTCTACCTCTAGTCATCTCTCTGCCTCTCTACCTCTAGTCATCTCTGCTTCTCTACCTCTAGTCATCTCTCTGCCTTTCTCTGCCTTGTCTCGTCATCTCTCTGCCTCCCTACCTCTAGTCATCTCTCTGCCTCTCTACCTCTAGTCATCTCTGCCTCTCTACCTCTAGTCATCTCTCTGCCTCTCTACCTCTAGTCATCTCTGCCTCCCTACCTCTAGTCATCTCTCTGCCTCTCTACCTCTAGTCATCTCTGCCTCTCTACTTCTAGTCATCTCTCTGCCTCTCTATCTCTAGTCATCTCTGCCTCTCTACCTCTAGTCATCTCTCTGCCTGTCTCTGCCTTGTCTCGTCATCTCTCTGCCTCCCTACCTCTAGTCATCTCTCTGCCTCTCTACCTCTAGTCATCTCTGCCTCTCTACCTCTAGTCATCTCTCTGCCTCTCTACCTCTAGTCATCTCTGCCTCCCTACCTCTAGTCATCTCTCTGCCTCTCTACCTCTAGTCATCTCTGCCTCTCTACCTCTAGTCATCTCTCTGCCTGTCTCTCTCTTGTCTCGTCATCTCTCTGCCTCTTTCTGCCTTGTCTAGTCACCTCACTGCCTCGTCCAATCATCTCTCTGCCTCGTCTGGTCACCTCTCTGCCTCGTCTAGTCATCTGTCTGCCTATCTTTGTATCTCTTTGTATATCTCTTATCTCTCCCTTGGTCTCTTTGTATATACATGTATATCCGTCTCTTATGCTGTCTCTCTCTCTCTGTCTCTCTCTCTCTCTCCATCTCTCTCTCTCTTTCTCTCTCCTCCCCTCCCCATTCCTCCTGTTGTTTGCTATTCTCCCTGCAGGACTGTCCACATTGATCTATACTCCCCCGCAGTGTCCATCCCATCGGAACAATTTGCCCATATCCCCCTGCTGAGAGAGAATTAGTGAGTAATGGGACATCGTGCCGCTAAAAACCGGACTAAATATTGCATGATGATACCGGCATTTATGCAACACACATAGCCACATGGTTATGCACAGCCACAGTCACATACAGCCACACACAGCCACACACCGCCACACATAGCCACACACAGTCACATACAGTCACAACTAAATATAGCCACACACAGTCACACACAGCCACATACAGCCAAACACAGTCACACATAGCTACACACAGTCACACACAGTCACACACTGTCACATACAGTCACACATAACCGTATGCAGTCACGGTCATATGTAGCCACACACCGCCACACACAGTCGCACAGCCACACATAACCACACACAGTCACATGCATTCACAGCGAGATACAGCCACATACAGCCAAACACAGCCTCACACAGCCACACACAGGCACATACAGTCACAACCAGACACAGTCACACGCAGGCACATACAGCCACATACACCCACACACAGTCACATGCAGTCACACACAACCACACACAGTCACACAAAGCCGCACATAGCCACACACAGTCACATACAGTCACAACCTGATACAGTCACACGCAGGCACATACAGTCACATACAGCCACACACAGTCACAACCAGATACAGTCACACACAGCCACACAGTCACATACAGTCACAACCTGATACAGTCACACGCAGGCACATACAGCCACTTACAGCCACACACAGTCACACACAGCCACTCACAGTCACATACAGTCACAACCTGATACAGTCAAGCACAACCACATACAGCAACACACAGCCACATACAGCTACACACAGTCACACACAGTCACATACAGTCATAACCAGATACAGTCGCACACAGCCACACACAGCCATATACAGTCACATACAGCCACATACAGCCACATACAGCCACACACAGTCACATACAGTCACAAACAGTCACAAACAGATACAGTCGCACACAGCCACACACAGCCACGTTAGGCCACATACGCACACAACCACATAAAGCTACACACAACCACACAGTCACCGCTGATCAACAAAAGAGCGAGAATGGTGCGTGCAATGGTGTGATGCCGTATGTCGATGCCCAGATCCCCGTTTTCTCCTCAGTACATTCGCCCGTACCGGCATGCTTCGTGATAACACAAACTAATGGCGCGTGTGGGGATTATAAAAACAGAGCAGATGGTGGAAATGATTATAAAGATAATTATCCGGTAGTTTATTGACAGCACGCTTGCTTCATTATTAGGATACTGAGCCACGAAGCTCAAGATGCCCTTGGGATCCAGTCGGGAGACAAATAGATTTAATTTTTTCAGAAATACTGTATTGTACATTAAGGAAATATTATAGGTGAACTACCATCTTTGCATCGCGTTCGCAACCAGACAAGCCAGGATCCAGATGTACACAGGGCAAGGAAAGAAGGTTGTAGGGTTGAACGCTCAGAAATCGCCACAGGATCTGACTCGAGATTTCACGAGACATTTATGATGAATGATGTTTGATATCTGCCATCTATGCTGCGTCGTTCACTGTCGCCAGACAAAGAGCTCACAAATTTCATGCATTTATAAGCAATGCAACATGAATCTTCGAGTTGATGCGTGCATATATCAGAGTACAGCTTCAAGTATAACTTCATCTGTGTGATCTATTCGAATGCGTCGGTCCTTGGAGGGGTGTGACTAAGCTGGTAATGCCGGCTAAAATATATGGGCAGAGTCGAATACTAGCCGGCTCAGGTCCTCACCCAATACTCTTTGATATGTGAGGAATATGTCTTTTTGATTAAGACTGCGACGGAGCGTGTACGACAACATACAAGAAAGACGTTTTGACGCGCCGTGGTAATTGGAGGAAAGACCGGCAGGAAAGCATAATGACGCATGTATAATAGCGTTAGCTATACCGCTGTCTCAGGAATGGATCGCTGTCTTCATGCGAGCAGTGTTTGAAGCACCACTGGCGGATGATCTGCATGGTAACAGTTCCACATTTTTCTATTTTAAACCCGATAATCGCTCGACAAATGTTCAACTTAGCGCTAAGAAGGTTTGCATGGTAGTGTTGTTTATGAAAACGGCCGCTGGACATACTCTGTAACACACGCATTTTGAGGCATTCATGCAATGCTAGGGGGGACAATTACAAAAGACTCGCTACCATATGCAACTCCCCCCCCCCTCCCCCCTTACTCTTGGGAAATGGCTATATCCAGAATTTTCAAGTTAAAAAGAAGAACATTTATTATACATTATTATTATTGATCATCATAACGGGAGGTTCTTTGTCAGCTCTCTTGGGCTCAGAAGCAACGTACGCAAGATCAGAGGCAAATGATGTAGCTTATTTAATATCTCGATCTCTGGGATGTTTTGATATTTTGTGTTCCTTGAACCTTTGTGCCCATTCCATGCGGATCTTTCAAATAAGATATTAAAGCCCGATGGAACGTAATATGTTGTTTGGCTGATTTGGCATTTTTATCATTCTTGCCTTCAAGAGCCATGAAAAAACAACAATACAATGTCGGGACTACTGAAAGGGCGGATCCCCTTTTGAGGAAGAATGCCATTTTTCAACGCAAAATTTAGGCCATCTGAGGCGTGGACCCCAAGCCCCCCTTTTTTTAGCATGAACGCTTTCTGAGGCGGTGTAGACCCCCCCTCCCGGTCGTAATTGGTAGACCGAACGGTCGCTATTTTGTTCCGAACCCCCGCCCCCAGTTACAAGTTTAAATGACCCCCCCCCGCCTCTCTTCCTGGATCCGCCCCTCTACTGTAGTCTACTATTACCAGTGTATTAGCCAGAGACCCGCCTTTCAGGCAGGCTTGCACTGGTTATCCGCCCAAAAGGGACTTTTGGTCACGATGTCTACAAGAACATGATAGTGCTCGCAATTTAACTGCTGCTCTTGAATTTTAAATTGCAAGCTCAAAAAACGACAAGCTGATCGGCTAGCGCCATGTTGTTTGTGTACATCGAATACCAGCCAAAGTTTTGGAAAGTTTTGGCTGCTGAAAAAAAGTTTCTTCCTGATACCCTGACTGTTACAAAACATTATATAGTCACGGACATTATTGTACTATTGACCACCGATTATGAACTTGAATGACAAGTTATAATATGCCAAACGAAAGAATTTGATAAGAAGAGTCGCCCAGCTATTAATTCCCCTCGATAAATACGAATCCGTTTGGCGTCTGGTCTTATTAACATTTGCTTTCGATGTTACAGGGCTAGCTATCGATTGTTTCGAGTGCGTGTCGCTAGATGGCAGTGACAAGGACTGCGAGGATGAGTTCGGACCTTACAACAGGACGGGAAAGTTGATCCGAAGGGATTGCCGAGTGGGATACCTCTCCTTCAAAGCCTTCCACTGCGTCAAGATTAAGGGAGTCAAACGTTAGTTATGGTTGTGCTTCCGTTCAACTGACATGATGGCACTTTTGTACCTTATTTAATCGAATGCTATGTGCTGGGAAGATATTGATACTTATTATCAATGAGAAACCAGGCACACGTACAACGAAGTTATACAACGTACACGTATTGTCGATAGGACACATACGTTTAAGTGCGAGATGAGCGCATATACCTCCAGAAAACTACTTTTCCGGTACACGACGTTTTGCGCCATCAAGTACGCACGTGACGAAAAATAAATACGTCCTGAAACTTTGTGATTTAAACTCATAAATGCATATTATATGTCAAATTCTTAAAGGGGAACGTCGTTTCCCAGAGATATCTTATGATTCACCAACAAACCCTAATGTTGCATGATGAGGTGCAAAGCTTGTCGGATTTTAAAGCACTGATCTTTTCGTTCCTTCAGCGACGCAGCAAACTATCGTGATTCGAACGTGCAGTGTGGAGGACTGGGGCACACAGTGCGGGAGCATCCAGCTAGAGCAGGGAGACGAGAATCACAAGGACCCCATCAAGGGTTGCCTCTCGTCATGTGACCTCGACGGATGCAACACAGCGCTACCTACGCACACCGCCCGGACGCTTCTCATGCCTTGCTTAAGTCTACTAATCGTGCTTGTGATAGCGCGGCCACAAATGACAGTGGAAATGACGTAATGTTGCTCCACGTTTTGTTCACTCAGACACCATAAACATATCCATATCAAATCATCGAAAGGGAAGCCTGCAAGGCTGCATACAGCTACGATCACGCGGTCAACAAGGGGACGCTTAACGGGAAAGAATTTCTCAGTTACCATTCTGCCTTTTGCTCTCGACCGCCAGGGGGTGCGCGAGTGTCGCATGCAGCGCCCCCATGCGAAAGAGATTTATATAATGGTATATAGTCGTGTCGTTTGATAGCGACATGTTTCTATGTCGTTTTACTGCGGAAAGTTTCCAAGTCATTTAACATTTAACTATGAGCAATCTTATGCAGTTTCAATTTTACTCACGTTTCAACAAAGGGTTAATGTACATAATGCTTATTTCCGCATGCGGAGA
Organism: Arenicola marina; assembly: GCA_964019135.1. Lineage (NCBI taxonomy): Eukaryota > Metazoa > Annelida > Polychaeta > Arenicolidae > Arenicola > Arenicola marina. Next base: position 8,114,023 of record OZ025251.1, read on the forward strand.
AAGTGGTTTTTGACTATCATCGGTTGCATGCACATCTAAAAAAATATATATCAAAAATATGAGTCGAATTTTATGTTGCTATTGTTATTGCCCAAAACAAGTATAATTAGAATACATGAGAATACTAAATGGGACAAATTCTAGTTGTTCTATGGGGCCGACCTTCTTGGGAGCCGTGAATAGTATAGACCAATCACAACTGAACAAGCCGGTAAGTGAAGGCCTAGCTATGACACGAATATAATCCACCAATAGGAAAAAAGCTACATCTATAGCGACAAAATAAACAGCGGATCATTTAAATCAAAAGGTTTGAGTATATGCTAACTTTGAACAAGAATGAAAGATATTACCTAAGAACATAAAAATACAAAGACTGCAAAAGAAAGACGAAAACAACACTTTATAATTGTGACTAAAAAATTGTCCATATGCAACTAGCAGGATGAGAAGGAATAGGCAAGCCTACCGCCCCGGGGAACGGGGGGGGCACTGTTATGCAAATCTGGTGGGGGCGTTCTGCGAGTGCCTTGATGCCTGAGAGGATATTTGTGATGAAAAGATATTCCTATATAGCGCGGATATTTTAAAGAGCGTGAGAGCGGGTAGCCGGGCCGGGAAAAAATACCTCCCCCCCCCGGGAAACCGATCTTAAACCTACATAAACAAAGTTCAAAACTTAAACTCCTTTCGTGAGCACAGGGATGCATTTGCGTTATGACTAATAGCAATAGAGGATCCTGGATAGTAAAAAGAGCTTTATTTGACACTCGCCGAAACACAAAGGGGGGGGGGAGGAGAAAAATACTCAGCATGGAGTACCATTTATATTAAAACGTGCGTGCCCACATGTTCACTTAGGAAGCAAAAGGGGTGGGGGGGTACCCTGAACACCGCCTAGACATCAACTGGATGTGCGATGATCTAAATTGTGCTAATTATTTAAAGAAATCATACCGCATTTAACAGAGGGTTAGGGTTTTCTATATGTGAGAATAAGGTTTTAGTTTCCACATTCCAGAGTTAGATATGCGATATATCGAGGTAGAGACGAGGCCAGGCTTACAGATTACGTATCGTCGTGATACCACTACAATACGAATTAGTCTCCTGCAGAGACATGATAAGCGCTATAACTCAATTCTCCTACTTCCACTGGGATACGGGATTCATCCATAGTGAGCATAAGGCTACCCAGACGTTGATACCCCTTTTAAGGTAGATGCATAGATTACATTTTTTTCAGACAAACTTCTTGACATTTTTTCAACTGATAGTAATGTGTATCCAAAACGATAAAATAACATAAAAAAGATATGTCTTCTACCTACTTTTCTGTCAAAATGACGTTGAATAGGTAGGGGGTCACATCTAATTTTATAATGGCTGTCAATGGAGAATTTTGGAATTTCGACAGGAAATATTCAACAGAAAAAAAACGGCTCAGACAAAGTTAATAAAAATTTGTCTGTAACAAGCTTGCTCCTTGTTTGTTCAAATAAGAGAAAAAAATATATGGGTCTTCTGCCTCGTTTTTTCGTAAAATGACTCTGAACGTGAAAATTGTGCCCGTAATTCTGAGGGTCGTATTGGGTAACATGCTGAACTAGAGACACGATAAGTACTCACAAGATTGAATAAAATACTTGGTGTTATCAAATTTACATGAAAACATTTAAGCAACCAAACGTGTAAGCATATAGGCCTACGACGATGTGGGGGATCCCTACACCCCCGCCCCCCCCCCCCCCCCCCGTCCCGCCTCTCCCACTGATTTACTGTGCCTCTGTGGTCAACGCTATGTAATTTGCCGGCTTGTTTCTATTGTCAGTTCATTCAAAGATATATTTATACATCCCAATAAGTTCTTTAGTTTGCTTGGACTTGCGTGTGTCTATCAATTTCCCTTTACAGCGCATCAGTTTCGCGACTTTGTTATATAAACAAGAAATAAACGATGACGCGCTGCGGGCAATAGAGCATTCGCCAGATTAGCCTGGTTTCTTGGCACAACTTCACTCGCTCGCTCACTTAGCAAGTACGAGTATGAGCGGCGGTACCAGCTTATCGCCAGATCGCAGCGGCATAGTTCACCAGATGGCGCCACAGTGATGCCGGGAACCTCCTTAATGATCCCACATATACACGCGCATAAATAATGTCCATTTTCACTACAGTAATGCTTGTTAGCTTATGAACCACTGGTCGTTAATATCATAACGGACGCGTAATTCTTCTGTGTGTTTAAAACAAAACGGGCTCACTTCAACAGATTTATGTTTTTCAAATGTCGTGTTTAACAAAATCTGCATTTTGCTGGGTGGACCCTCGATTATGCTTTTTGACACATTTCTCGGGTGAGGGATTCTAGAGGGTTGTGGGTCCTGCTAGTCCCGCTTAATGAAAGGGAGAATGGGGCGCCTGCGGGTTGAGGTGTCTTAGATCTTTACCTTATGACTATATATGCCAACATTTCCGCTAAACGGGTACTGAAAAATAATTAAAGCGGGTGTCCAACCTAATTTAAACGCGATATACACTGAAAGTTTACATCTTAAAATTAATTTGACGAGTGTTAACGCTTCGTTTCAGCCGAGTGGTAAGGAGAAAAAAATTAAGGCAACCCGACCCCAGCAATGTCAAGCAGAGCGCCATTTTGCCGGTAGCAGTGACGCATATTGTGACTATTCATGTGGCGCCGCCTTATGTTATAACTTGCGGAGAGAGAGATCAGGGCCGCGATTTACAGATGAACAGCGGCAGTTCTAAGCCGCGCAGTAGCGCAAGATCTTAGTGTTTCGTGGAAAAGTACCCTCCAAACAAATTGATATACGTTTTACGACGATTAACTCCGCAACAATGCCATGATTGGAGTTAGAATCGCAGCTATTTATATTAGCGATTATCACGCGCTCTTCTTTTGCTCACACAATAGACGCAATTTCCGGTTTGAATAAATTAGAATATCGCCTCCTGATTGGTCAATCGCGGACACGCCTCCAAAAAAGGCTGCCGCCTGGGTAGGCGGCGAAATCGTGCCTGGCGGTCACTTCTAAATTTTATTGTGAGCTACAGATAGAACGAAAAAATCTGTAATTTGGAGGATAGACAATTGGGTAAAGCAACGTTAGAGGCCGGGCTGGCGGTTCCCTTTAAGCGACAGAAAATCGATCCATCAGGCACCCATAGAGTAAAATTTGATCTTGAAAGTTATCGATCGGGAGAGGAAGGAGAGGCCGAATGCAGGTTTCAGAAATTCTCGCTTTTGATTTTCTCCCGACATGTTTGGGGAGGGTTATAAGTAAGTTTCCTGCTCTCGAGGTATTTTAATTGGGATATTAAACAAATTGAAATGTGTAAGCTTAATAAATTTCTTGCTCATACAGACTCAGTTGACCAGTGGCAGTGGTCAGTGGACAGTTGAGTTGTTCAGACTTCAGTTGAGGAACAGTCTGAAAGGTTTTGTAGCCTTGTGTTTCCCCAGTTGATGGGGTCTCAGGGGCGGATCTAGGAATTTGCAAAGGGGGGATGGTGCTCTATGAAAACTTGCGACTGGGTGGAGGGGGGGGTGCTCGGAGAACCCGACTTTTACAGCGTCTGTTCAAGTTCCCAAGGTGGGGGGGGGCTCCCGCTAACCCCTATACCCCCCCCCCCACCCCCTAGATCCGCTCCTGGGAGGCTGGGTCTCCCGATCAACATATGTCAGGGCCAACATCGTCAAGGCCACTGGCTGGTCAATGCTAGCCCGAAAACAAGACGTTAGGCTAGCCTAAACCGGCGTTAGGGCTGTCGTAAGACAGTTGCGAAGTGACGACATGTATTGACTATTGTTAAAGTTTTCTTAAAGTGTCCCAAACTTGCTGCTCAACGTGCCAAGCTAATATGAGCGATGGGTAACCTTATAGGCCTACTGTTGGAAACAAGCCTTCACATTTCTATGTCAAAACGCGATACCCGTAATCTTGATACCATACTCCTGTATGGAAGTGAACTCCTCTCGTATGAATGTAGGGGAAGATGGGGTAAAATGACCACCTTAACTTTATTTGTATTTTTGGGGGGACAAGCAGTGCTATACAAAGAGCCAAATTTTGGTAAACTGACAACAGTGGTATTGTGAATAACATAGCTTGAATACATGCGAGTGACACGAACACAATTTCTACTAGCACAAAAAATATGTGTTATGTCACAAAATGGTCACCACATTATTTCAGCATGTTAATGAGTGAACTGAACAGCCTCAGATGGCAAACTCTTAACTCTCTGGAACAGTTTGACCCAGAAGGATCACACACAGAAATTACAAATAACGGTTACTTCAGCAAAGGCGGATTGGGCCGGGGGAACACCCCCCTTCCCCCACTTTTTGCCATTTTTCAGTGCAAAATTTAAAGCATCTGAGGCGCAGAGCTCAGCTTTCATGCGAAGTCCTACTATTGAACAGACCCGGGGCAGTGGCGGATCCAAGGGGGCCCGACCCGGCCCCGGCCCCCCGTTTTAGGACGGAAATTTATATAATTTATACCATTTACCAGCCGCCCCCCCCCCCCCACCCCCGCCACCCCTATCCAGCATATCTGGATCCGACCCTGAAACCGGCGCCCCCGGTTTTAGAGAGGGGGAGTAATTAATACATTGCTAGTTATCGCTCTATGAACGCATATTTTCAAAGCCCCCCCCCCACCCCACCCTCCCGATCGCAAGTTTTAAAATATTCGCTCCATAGGGGTATCTTTTTCATCACAGATATCCGCTCTCTCAGGCATCAAGGCACCCGCGGAAGATTTGTATAATAGTGCCAGTTACTTGGGTTTGTCTTTCTAACTGGAAGTCTAGTAGCTTTTGGGAGTCCGCATGTATCGAATGGAGACACGATGTCGCGTGCCTCAATCAACGCTTCCGGCTCCCTTCTTCAAGCTCCCCGTGACACACGTCGTTTTCTTCTTCAAGCATATTCGTGATCATCAAAGCTGTTTCGATTCAGTGGACATATCATTCAGTGTGCTAAAGATAATCGTTTCTGCTAAAGTATACATATTAAATTGGATGTGGGTAAAACGGCCCACTGGGTCATTTTGCCTCTGTTAGTAACCTTAAAATTTGACCGCTGTATGAAAAATACGGCGCAGTATATTCCGCATCTGAATTACGTCTTGGGCTTGACTTATCTTTGATCATGTTAATTTATCAAAATTTCCCCCCAAGCTAGTATCCACTGAGCTCTACTTTCTTCCAGTGTTTACCATAGATGGCCACAGCCCAAAATCTTTTCCTTCGGTAACGAATTAATCCATACGTATATACTCGATAGTTAGCGTTTTTTTAATTAAAATAACGAAATCTGTTTATCAATATTATAACTATTTTTTTTTCTCCCGGCTTCATCACTGTTGTATAATTATTAAGAGAGGTGAGCATTCACAAGTCTTGTACGTTGTTGGAAACCTCTCTAAAAAAATAAAGCTTACAAAAAAAAACTTCTTAACTCTTAACTCCTTGCACTTCGTCATGTCGTCCCAACCCAGACATTAACTCTATTAAAGGCCTGCAGCTTCTGGTTAAAGTAATTCCTGCACTTAAGATAATACATCCAAAGACAGAGTAGATATTGAAGCAAATGGGAGCTTGTGCACATTGTGTCGCTTATAGGATTGGTAAATGTGGCAAGATTTCTGAACGATCAAAGCCGTAATTTTCGCGCCAAGTGACGTAGATGCAGGTTTCGGTTTATTTGCTAAATGTAGCATGTGAAGGGTTTATGTAAATATTGAGGTTAATTGGTATTTTTGAGAAAGGAGGTCACCACTAGGTGTTCGATGTGTTGAATTCTAAAATAGCGTTCAAACCTGCGATGTTTTGTAACTGAGGTTTAGCAAAACAAATAGCACGATTGCCCGTCTCATGCGCACGGCGCACCAGCACTTCAAACGGGATCGCCTTTGACTATTTCTTAATGTTTTATCGCGTCATATTTCTAATAGTGCTCCCGAATAAAATTAACGGGTATTCTATTTAATTGGCATAATATATTGGCAATCTTGAAAGTTCGTTGGACCGGATTTTATAAGCGGGGGAGGGTTGGGGGGGGGGGGGGTGCATCGTAAATAGTTTCCTTTTGCTTCTGAACATAAACTTATTTTAAGAAAGGAGATTTTCCTTTTTCCGTTTTAGGTTTTGTCAAAGGAGGAGCAGCAAAACGTTTCGGCTATTTTCCCTTTTACCGTTTTGAAACATGATGTTTTATCTTTGAACAGCATCCTGACTCGGACACAGCTAGGGTTGCTGCCTCGTACCCCTAGCGAGATTGTCCGCCAGGTCGGACCCCCAGCAATGGGAGTCTGTTGGTTTGTTGGTTGAAGTAGGACAAATTTTGCAACTGTAGGTCATATCACGAAGGATCAATGTACTATAGAGAGGGCGCTCACGGCGGGCGCTCACGGAGGGTGCTCACGGAGGGCGCTCACGGCGGGCGCCATGTCTCCGGGAGTGGCCCCCCTGCTCTTTTGGACACAACCTATGACCTGGGTCGCACCGGCCGCTTGGAACTTGAAGCGACCGAAAGTCTATACTAGGCTTACTGAGGGGGGTGTAACATGATAACCTGTCCGGCCGTTATAACCTGTCCGGCCACGCTTCTTTCATGTCACTAACCCTAACCAGAACCCTAATCCTAAACCTGACCCTAACCTAATTCTAACCTAACCCTAAACCTAACAAAAATGCGCTATTTACATAGCAACCCCATTCGCTGCGCATGCGCGCACGTCAGCCGGACACTTTATCACGGCGGACAGGTTATTATGCTATAGGGGCTCTATTCTACTATTCTCTGTTTTATTCACTGTAGACAAAAGGGTTTTCTTTAGCATGGATATCACTTTTTTGGTAAATTGCACTCCATTCTTGGTCCGACTCGTATAGTAGTGAACCCCTCTCTTCAGGCTTCTGGGTCTGCCCTTGTAAAGTGTATTTTATATTCTATCCAGTTCCCTATATATAATTATAATTATTGTCATTAATACATATATATTAAGCTATATATTGAGGATCTATGGAAGTGTAGGATGGATAACAACTGTTGTCTTCGGGATGATATGAACATCCCTAGCTCCCCTCCCCCCACCTCTCAACTCAACTGGGGAATGTTATGACCCCCCCCCCCCCCCGCCCACTCTCCCTAACGCCATATGACGTTGTATATAGATGGTGAAGAACTTTTATAATATATGCATGCATACACAATATTGTCAAATGGATATATTGCTTCATCAGCTCGTGGCTACAGACTGCTCGCTCTGAAAAGTACGCACATTGCAATGTACGAGTGACAACTAGAGCAGTATTCACGCTATGGCGACCGAGCTACGTAAGTGCACCTTGACGGCGTTTCGTCGTTGGCTTACTACAGGTATGTGCAGAAATGACCATGCCTTCATAGCCTGATAAAAATCCCCGCCCCTCCCCGTCTCAGCCCCCTGTGTGCACCGAGTCGCGTTAAATCGCCCAGCGGCCACCGCGCTTCGCAGTCCTCAGCAAGCCGTGACATGACCCAGATCGCCGGCCACACAGCGGTGACCTTTCACCCCCGGCGGTTTATAGACTCGCCTTCAGTGCCCGTATGTTCTCCTCTGTACGTCCTCCGCCACACAGTGAAGATGGAAGCCAGTCAAGTTAGCTTCGTAATTTTGGGCCTGGTCCTGCTTGTAGGTGTACAAACAGGTAAAGTATACATTGCTTTCACAGAGTAACTTCGTGTTAACGGATGGCGATTTGCAATTCTCGCATTTTTGGATAAATATTTAGTTGTTTGCCGTTGAGATGAAGGCGTATTCGCACGACCTTGTTTACTCCAATGGAAATCCCATGTTAAAAAGAGCCAGATTATTATCAATCTATATCTAGCTTACTGCATATTTACCGTGATTCGCAATGAAGATATCAATAATAAATTCTCGGTTATAATATGATCGGTGGTAATGTTGAATATATCTCACGAAAAGGGAGTTAAAATAAATCGATAGCAGGGTAGCCAGGACGAGTCTATTCTCGTGAGCAAGCCGAACAGGCACCGGTTGACTGACTGCATGAGGCACTGACTGAGTGTGGTCAGACGGGTCACTGAAAGTTCATGTTTGTGAAGGGAATCATTACCATCTCGTCCGTATAGGTGCTGCATAAGTTGGTGCCTGCTAGAGATGGATACTGTTAAATCTTTGTATCTCTATTTAAATTCAATTTCTTTCACTTTTATTTGCTAATATAACTTATTATGAGAGATCTAAATAGAGTATGTCAAAGTGGCATTATCATCATTTTTGTTACCATGCTAGCCACAAAGGCCGTAAAAAGGTTTATCCTATATATAAGTGAAAGCACTATAATATATTACTATTACTAGTCCTTATGCCAACAGCTAATACCTCACACCTAATTGTAAACTAACTTCACAAATTGGTAAATTGTCTTTCAGTACATTAGCCATATAAGCTTACGCGGAAAATATTTAAGGATCTATCTGAAGTAAGAAAATAGTATCATTGATAGAGTTTTAGACAGCTTAGGTTTATAAAATATGATATCATGTACACTAATATTATGTCTACTAGCATATATTAACAATCCAGAAAATATATATCAGTCACAATCCCTCAAGTATATATTTAAATCCATGAATTCTGATATCTATTTGACAAAACAAGAATAAACTAGAGCTTTACTAACATAGGTCCCGTCATCATATCAATACAACTCTGCTTAAACATCTATTCAAGGTTGCAACCCTGTACTAAATTTTATGTACAGAATAGTCCCTACCCTTATTCAAGATCAGATCAGAAAGTAGGTGGCATATACATGTATTTAAGTTCTAACATGTATTCATCGATTCTGATTGGTATGCATCCTACGTCAATTATCACACAAAAATTTCAAATGAACGCTTTGCCCTGCATTGAGCTGTGAGGGGACATGAGGATGCATTGTAAATACAGATAAACAACTGGATATGGGAGTGGTTTCTGTCCAGAATCAGGGCCCTAACACCATATATGAACAGATTGGCCATGGCGACCCATGATCAGCTGCTGATAATGCGCTGCATGGTAGAAGTTGTAGGTAATTATGTACAGGGTTTCTTTTAATTAAAGTAGACTATAGTTGTTTACCGGTCTATCAGCAACCCATTTTATATTGATGAGAGGATTGTATGAGTTTTTTCTGTTATCTAATTGTGTTGAAATATATATGGTTGAACCAATTAAATAGCATAGAGACTACGCAATGATGTCCATTATTTTTTGGATGTTCCATAATTTTAGTAAAGTAAAGTTTATTCGTACATAAAAGGCCTTAGGCCCATTGTACACAATACAGACTAATTTAAATGGCAGTGCCAGAGTCCATCATTTTGAAAGCATGATAAACATTAGCTGCTACATTGCAGATAACCGATGGCGATGAAGAATTCAAAATTTTACAAAACAGGCATCTGTTTACATTGAGAGCATGGACATTTATACCATATGCGCGATGGAGGTCACAAAATTGCTTGCAAACAAGTAAAAGATGGTATTCATCCCCTAGGACTCTTACATTTTCTTTTAAACAGTAAGTGCAATATCGCTCTGCTCGAGGCATCGTAGCCCGGAGCTTTTCAATAGGTAATTTAACTAGCTCTGGGACTTAAAATTGTCAGAATCATCAGGCTATCAGAATCACTGTGTATTGGTTGTAAAAGGCTGTAAACACCTTAGCAAGATCAGACAATCTATCAAGTACCTTCACAAGAAATACTTCAAGTGACTTTACATTTAAAAGTAAGCATTTTGGTGAGTTTGGAAATGTATTATTAGATATATCTTAACTTTATTTCAGGTTCTGCCATCAAATGTTATGTATGCAACTCTGGCGATAAGTATGACGGTGACACCTGTTCCGATGTGGGCAAGCTCAAGAAGGAGGACTATCTGAAAGATTGTGGCAGTATGGAAGTGGCTGACAGCCGGCCAAATGGCACATACACCATGTGCAGGTTCTATTCTCAGAACGGTAATTGCTTTATTTGTATACCCTTTCATTTTAATTCACTGGCTGGTTATATCAATTATAAGGGTCTGTGTATACTCACTAAATCTAAATCACAAAATATATCATTGTCTGGTAATGATTGATCTAAAGATGGGATTGTATAAACAGGCAATGCTGATTGATCAACCAATTTGCATCTTTATTGTTGTTTTAACTGATTATCTATCAGTCAGAATCTTGCATGCTAACCTTGCAAATTTGGTATATGAGGTATTACCTAAGCTGGGATGGTTCATGCTCGAATTAAGGGAAAAGGTCATGTAGCTGAGATGTCTGTATGGAGCTAATGTATCAATTTGGGTGTTTACAGTGGAAGGTGATTACCGGGTCATCCGTCAGTGCGCTTCCGTGGGCCGTACTGACCGCTGCCTGGAGAGGACTGGAACCAAGGATATCAAGGTCCAATTCTGCCACTGCGACCAGGACGGCTGCAATTCCGCATCCGGCCTGTTCACTCCCGCTGCGATGGTCCTCAGCGTTGTCATGGCGATCGTTGCTACGGTTGTCCGGTCATAACTGGTGAAGCTTCGCTAGGGGAGTTATATTGTCTGTCTTTAAAATAATGTCTCAATTGGATCACCGTCAGGAAGAAAACATTCCTTACTATCATGGAGCGAGCGCCGGTCACATAGAGCCTCATACTTCTGAGAGTTAAAACGGTATTAGCCGTAATGTGCGGAAGGAAAACGAAAAATTATGCAGTGTGAAATTTATACTCCCTAATTCATGCCCGTTTATCACCTGGGCTAAAGCAGTATGATAGTATGAACGTGATAGGTTTTGAAGAGTGTATTAACATTGACGTTATTGTTTGTACATGAATAGCAGACAGTCAGTGGTTGCCAGTACGGTCTCCAGTATGGGAGGATGCTATGTTCAACTCCTAATCAATAATCACGCAGCATAACGAGATCCTTGTTATGGCTCTGCCGATGTACACTGTCAGAGGAGTTGCACTTCAGGCACACGTAAAGGCGTATTTGTAAAATAATTTTTTGTACAAACTTAAATATCTGTAAATATATGATATAGGCCCCATCACTGAGGAGTATTCCCGGATACGAGTGAAACAGAGGCGCGTTGCCCTTGTTCCGCCCGTTTAGGCCCAGTCAATGGGCGATATGCGCGCCAGGACTGGTGGGCGGAAAGGGGTGCCAGCACCAATGAGATTAATTAAGACAAAAATGATAATATATTACCTATGATCAGGAGATCCCATATTACCGCTAATTGTTCAACCAACTCGATGTCGATTTATTAGCTATGGTGTATTTGCGTGTGTCGTGCATAATTCAGCGGTGTTAGTGTTCAATGGACATGGATTATACAGGGTGACCTCTTTTCACCGTAGTATGGGGGGGGGAGGTGAGTATTCGGGGACGGAGGGGGGGGGTAGGCATTGTGTCTATACACCCCTACCCTCCTCCGCCCCTGTCGCGTCCTTCAAGCAGACTAAGGTCGCAGCCAGGGGGCATACGCAGCTGGAGAGGGTGACTCGACTCGCCAGGTACCCGATCCCGTCACCCTTAGGGGGCAGTACTCGGTGGTGGTGAAGAGTGGCCGGGTGGGTGGAGTGGCAAAAAGCTGGCTGCGGAGTGTGCTATATATTTAGTATCCTGTACGCAGGGCACTGGGTGCGCCTGTTCAGCCACTCAGTATTGCGCAAAGGTCAACAAGCGACCATTGCTCGTTATCTACCCGCCCGTCACTCCCTCCCTCTCTCGAGGTACTCTGTTACCGGCTATGCGGTCGTTATTGGGAGGTCGGCCAGCTGTCACAATTACCTCGGGGTTCCGTTGCCTGGGACTACCGCTGTCGGGGCTGAGGTCTCACCTTCAACCGGCTTGGGTACCACTCGCGCCATCTGTTGGGGTCTCAGACTCCACGTGCCGGAGAGTGAAATGACTCCCCGGAAACGTTAACCCTGATTGTTGTTACATCCGTAACGGAATGTTTTAAGGGCGCACAATTATCAATGAACACCATTTTTTAGTCATGTTGTATGATTGAATGTTGATTTAAATCATTATACGAAAGACTGTAGGCTGTCTGTTGATGTCGTTAAAAGCCAGTGATCGCTCACTGAGCGCCAAGCCTCTATGCACTTAACGTCGTGTCTTTGTGTTTCGTTATCCCCGCATGTCATTGGTCTTGACCCAGTAGAGGTGACTTAACCGGAAGGTCAGGAGGAGATGCAGCGATGACCTTGGTGTCACTGGCTCTGTCCTTGGTGTGTGCTGGAATAAAATCAAAAGAACCTATGTCGGCAAACCGAATGTCTTTGTTTCAAGCCAACTCAAAAACTTTCTCAATAAACTGATTTTTAACATACGTTTTGTTTCGTCTTTATGATCTTGGTTCCTTTCACTGCTAAGGGTTCCGATGGTGACATTTAGTCTAACCCATCGGAAATACAACCCGGACGATACCCCTATTAAGGGGTAACGAATTTAACCCAGGTTTTTGGCACGAATATTCCTTTTACATTTGTAGAGTTACTGGATACATGGCTGTACCGACGAATTCAGCCTCCGCTGGTTTAAGTCGATTTACTTGGGTATTCAAAAACATCCAAAATAATTGAGTACAAAGAAAACCGATCCGGAATTTTATACAGCGCTCTAATTTAATCAACTGTCAACCGAGGGACTTACATAATTTACCCTGTCAACACACCCACTAACATTAGTGAACGACCGCGGGATTGGGCCAGATTAAGCTAGATGGCGGACATTGATCAGTTATGTCAGATTTTCCATGAGCAACACTTGACCGAGATGCTTGGCTTCTTAATTTCCATATATCGGTAATCGATAATGCTAGTTATGCGAGAAAATGGCGTGAGAAATTCATAACTAGACTTCACACGCGGTGTAAACCCACGGGGCACCATGAACCGTGACTAAAGGAACTAAAGGATTACGCCACCACCCCCTCACAGGATACAGATCGACTTTAGATTGGTTGGTTGGGTGTATACTCAGGACGCTTTAACCAATTTTGGTCATATCGCGGGGATATTTCCCCGGGGGTAACCCCCTACTCTTTGCGAAGTAGGACATGGGATCTTTATCCCGCGATCACACAGACATGGCCACAGCGGGGCTCGAACCATCGCAGATCGACTTTAGATGGCTGGCAGCTTGTACAATTACACACAATCTACGAATTTATTGGTTCAGTCTCAAAAAATGCTATTTTAATAAATAAGTTATTGTCTTAATTAATTAAATAATTAACTTTATGTTATCATTCAAAGTCGAATTCAATATTAAAAACCTCGTTCAAAAAATACAGTTAAGCTATAAAAGTACCAATAATATTTACCGAATCGGATGATCTCTGGAGAAAGTAAAGAAGATGTATAAAGCCGATTTCATCAGGGATACAACTAATGTAAATCATACCGTAGCCTTGTACGTTATAATTGCTGTTTTACCCCCCCCCCCCCCCCACCCTTGACCTATCTTGTAAACAACAGCATGCGCAATGCAACGCATGCCGATTTTCCGCCATATGAAATGACGATTTACACTACACCTGTAACCGAGCCTTGACGTTCGCCCTGCCCTTCGCAACGATTACTCACGAACTCCTGATAACATACGGGTACTCCAATAAAACGACTTGTTACGGGAGTATCCCCACCGTGCCGAATTTTATTATAATTAAAATATGTATAATATGTTTATATTTCAACTTGGTCGAATAAACGATCTTCACTGATTCGAGTTACGCGAAAATTGTGACTCAATACGGTGTTCCCATAAATGTGACTCGTATATGGTCTCCTCACAAAATGTGACTCATAATGATTGACTTACAAACTGTGACTCATAATGATTGACGCACAATCTGTGAATCATGATTGACGCACAATCTGTGAATCATGATTTACTCATACAGGTGCGATTCAATGACTGATTGAGTTATGATTTACTCATACACTGCGACTCGACGTTTACTCACACAAACCGTATGAGGCTGTCATGACTGAATGACAGTGAGTAAAACATTATGAGTCATAGTTTGTGAGTGAATCAGAATCGATCACAACAGCAAGCCGCTTTGACATATAAGGATATTGCATCATTGATTAATTGCATCGAGTTCATGACAAGAGCGGTTGAAAACTTCTGCCAAGATCATTTGTTTCGCCCAGATAGCATATCAACCATAACTTTACGTCAGATGAACGTTAGCAGCTACGTTAAATTAAAGTTATATGTTAACGTTATTCTAACGTTATTTCACTAATTGATATTACGTTAAATTAACTTTTGCATTTTAACGTTAACAGTAAATCATTTTTAAACGAATATCTAACGGTAGCGATCGGCAAAAGTCGGCCTTCCTCCCTCTGTACACCCTGGGGTCTTATAATAGACCTGTATCAAATGGTTCGAATAAATACAAAGGCAAATTTAATTTTATGTGAATTATAACCCCCAAACTTTTGTTCGAAAAACTATTATTGAAATGAATCTTACTTTTTTGGCCCTTCATTTTTCGATATGTTTAAAATTTTGATCACGTTTCGGCTGCGACATTAGGTTTTTTTATATACATTTTTGTAACGTTAATTTTGAGTTTAACTTGCAAACGTGTATTTATACACGAAAACTAAACATTAATTTAACGTTGACATTTCGTCATCATGCAACCGTTTCTTGCAAACGTTAACTTAACGCAGTAGGGGACGTTGTCAGTTAACCAGCCGCCATATATATCAACCATGCAAACCAAAATCTAACGTTAATTTAACGTTAGCATGCTATCTGGGCGGTGAATTATATGAAATTACTATTAATTTTACTTCTTTACTTATAGGCTTTCAAGATCACAGTTAAAGTTATAATTTTAAACAAACGGTAGACACTGGACGAGCTGGCAGGAAGGGTTTTACAAAGGCGATTTCATATATAATTGCTCCATATATGTCGTCATCCAAAAATAAAAAGAGTGAGTATCAAGTTGGTTCATGGGGGAGCTCCCCCAGGCCACCTTTAGTGTGGTGCCCTGGGTTGGGTGGAGCTGGTGTGAGGATAGCTTTAGGCTCTAACCTGAAACCCCATCACCGCGGCTCACTCCACTTACCATCGGCCAACTGACCTTATATATATCCCCGGCCCATGGAGTGGTGCAATAGCGGAAGTCAACACTGTGGGTCATAACGTACCCTGTTAACGTTGTCAGGACGACATCAGTTCATATCTCGCTAATGCATTACATCTTCTCTCATAGTATTCACATAATCTATGATGTCAATTTAAAGACAAAATACATTATAGGGAAATGTCTTGAAAACAATTACCGTTATTCATCATTTCAGTAATTGGGATTCATTGGGTAGCGAAATCATTTTTCGATATGTTTAAAATTTCGATCACGTTTCGGTTGCGACCTTATATTTCTTTTTATAAACGTTTCTGTAACGTTAATGTTCAGTTTAACTTGCAAACGTGTATTTGTACACGAAAAACAAACGTTAATTTAAGGTTGATATTTCGTCATTATGCAACCGTTCCTTGCAAACGTTAACGTAGTAGGGAACGTCAGTTAACCAGCAACCATATATCAACTATGCAAACCACAACTCATCGTTAACTTAACGTTAGCATGCTATATGGGCGGTAAATCAAATAAAATTACTATTAATTTTACTTCTTTACTTAGGCTTTCAAGATCACAGTTAAAGTTATAATTTTACAACCGGTAAACACTGGACGAGCTGGCAGGAAGGGATTTACAAAGGCGATTTTATATATAATTGCTCCATATATGTCGTCACCCAAAAATAAAAAAAGAGTGAGTATCAAGTTGGTTCAGGGGGGAGCTCCCCCAGGCCACCTTTTGTGTGGTGCCCTGGGTTGGGTGGAGCTGGTTGTGAGGATAGCTTTAGGCTCTAACCTGAAACCCCATTACCGCGGCTCACTCCACTTAATTATCACCGGCCAACTGAAGTCGCCGCAGTGGGTCATAACGTACCCTGTTAACATTGTCAGGACGACATCAGTTCATATGTCGCTAAAGCATTACATTTTCTTTCACAATATTCACATAATGTATGATGTCAATTTAAAGACAAAATACATAATAGGGAAATGTCTTGAAAACAATTACCGTTATTCATCATTTCAGTAATTGGGATTCCATGGGTAGCCAAATCTGATCCCCCCCCCCCCCCACCCCCGCGCCTCTCACCTTCCCACCAAACACCGGTTGAAAATGTGAAATCACTGCGCTGGATTGTTTGATCAGTAAAGATGGCCACAAGCCAAATATTGAGTGCAAAGCGAAACCTGATATCTTGCATAACGTAATCAATTGCTGTTGGGATAGGAGTATTCTCCATTTGACTCCCCAGTTCGCGCCTCTTGCACCATGTCGTCATTCTGCCTCAAGTTGGGTGCTACAAACACTGGCGTGACACCGACAATTGTCTTCAAATATTTCAGGATGTCTAAATCAACACTCCAGGGGAGGAATGCCTGCAGTGTATTATAAGTTCATAGAGCAAAACAAATGTTGTTCACCCATTAAAGTGTTACTACAGCTACTACTGCTAGTTTATGCAAATAATGTTGTTTTCTGAAAAAATTATCAAGTCTAACTTTTCTCATCAGGCTTCGCTTTAACCACCACTGATGCGGTTATTCTGAGTGTTACGACGTTAAAATTACCCTTTTCAATAATGCACTATGTATCGAAATTTTTTGACGATGTATGTTTGTGTGCAGTTAATGCTAAAAGAGTGAGTATCAATTTGGTTCAGGGGGGAGCTCCCCCAGGCCACCTTTTGTGTGGTGCCCTGGGTTGGGTGGAGCAGGTTGGGAGGATAGCTTTGGGCTCTAACCTGAAACCCCATCACCGCGGCTCACTCCACTGATCACCGGCTAACTAACCTTATATATATCCCCGGCCCATGGAGTGGTGCAATGGCGGAAGTCGTCACAGTGGGTCATAACGTAACCTCTAAAAGTTCGAAGCAGGCTGGTTTTAACTTAGACAAAATTAACTGATTAAAAGGAAAGAAAACAGAAACCTGTACATCCGTTCCATGCTCTGCTTCAAGTCGGTGAACTGTTACGGCCGCTCAAGCAGATCTAGTGATTGGGAGCAATGCTGGATGCCGCTTGGGCCGAATCAGGGAGATCCGGCTTTTGTTACGATGGGGGTTTGGTCCGCTTTCGGTTACACAAAGGCTAAACTGGGCAAAGGAACCTCCAATGAGGATGTAGGATGAATGGATTTAACACATACCGCAAGTAGTGCCCAGGCCCAGATTCTATTAATATGCAGTCCAGAGCGCTAACCACTATACACCGTATTGTCCAGTTCTCGAGGATATTGAAATAAAAGGATCGCAAAGCAAGTATATACAAATATACTTTCCGAAGAATTTATTTCGTATAAAATCATCAAGCTGTTATCATAATGGTCTCATTCGTAAACAACCCTGAGACAATGCTCTGCACGCAACTGCATTTTGTCTTCACGTGTGCAGCAATGTTATTTTATCGTCCAAATTTTAGCAACAAGTCATTGATTATATACATAGTAGTATTTACAAATATGGTAAACTTGTTCTAAGAGTCTCTCGTGAACAGCGATCGAGCAAAATAGGAATCTAACTTATTCTCATAAATGAGCCAATCGCTGTCACACATTTAAAACTTCTCAGTACTATTTGTTGTTTAGCCTGCGGTCTGTCAGCAGCCGCATCTGTTTGATACGAAATAGTTTTTTTAATGTTGTTGTAAAAATGACTTTGCAGCTCAGTTACTATTCATACACAATCACACACACTAAAATGGAAGACATACTTTCAGACGCACCACCGCTCACAAGAGGGCCTTTCGCACCATGTATTCAAAATAACGGTACATTATGTATCATTTATGGATATGTAAATATCTGACATAAGGTTGTGTAACACAACAAGGCAGGCATGATGACATCTACTGTCCGCTGACAATTCTAGAGGTAATCAGTACTGAGAGAAATGCGCAGTTACATTTTTCTGTCTGCGACACTATAAAAGAATTAAGCCCTGACCGCAAGGTAAACATAACGGCGAAGGTAAAAGACTGTGGGATGCCACCGTTATAGAATGGTGATCTAAATAAAAGACCTCATCTTCAAGGCGTAATGGTGCCAACCAATAGCGCACTGGGGTTTAATAGGGCTACAATATATACCCCCCACCGTTTGCATAACCCCGATACTCTGAGCAGATTAATTATTTAATCCGGTGTCGCAGATAAAAGTTCAGCAGACGACCTTTCCGGTCTCCCTTGGCGCGGTTTCATTGGATGATGGAATGTACTAATTAATCCCACAGCCCACGTCAGGGAGATAGGCGATCGAACAGGGACTGACACACGCTTCTATTTACATACACACGTTGGTACACTGTCCGTAACATTCACACTCTTTTCGTTCTTTCTCTCTCAGTCTACCACACCATAACGGGGTCTAGCTAGCTTGGATCATGTTTGTAACCAGGGCCCCAGCCACCTTTGCGCACAGCTGTACGCTAGTCCCATAAACACCAGCGAGCTGAGGGTGGCGAGGTTGAGGGTCGGGGTGGCCGCCGTGTTGCACCCGTCCTTGTTATCACAGTGGCAGTATTTGACCTTGACGCGCCAGGTGCCCGTGCGTTCCTTGCACCAGCGCCCCTCCTCCGGCCCCACCTCCCCTAGCATTGCGCACTGCCGTATGTAGCGGATGTCCCATACCCCATCGTAGTAAGCTGCAAACAACGAAACAACCAATCTTTAGCATACAAGCACTTCGATCACAGTTCAATCAGATATAACTTACATTATCGCTAGATGTGCGGGACACAATCATGATTACTCGAGGTTCATGGGTACGATGACCACACTTGGTGTGCATGACAACGCATGGTGTACATAGCAACCTCAAGACATTTAAGTTAAGAAACTCTATCGGCTAACATTTTAAATGCCTGTGAAAAATTCACAGTATATTGATGAAAATGTATTAACAATAAATTAACCCGTTGTGATGCTTCTTTTCTTGTACTCGAAAAATGGTATAAACCCAGAGAGTTTTAAGAGAAATGCTCACTTTCTTGGATGATCTTCCTACACATGGTGGCATTCATAGGACAGGGGATGAGGGGATATGTCCTGTTGTCGAAGAAGTCTGCACATCCTTTGTCATAAAATGAGTTACACTGATAGCACTTGATGGGTTTGGTCATGTCAGGTCGCTGTGCACTCACTGAAAGAGAGGGAAAAACAATTAGACAGGGATAAACACCTCAATATTGCTGCCAGTAGGAATCTCTTATATAGTGGCCAACAGAGGCTAAGTATGCAAATATCTATGTCTAGCTAGACGTCCCCCCCCCTTTTTTGAGAGAAAGGATGCTCTTTTTCAATGGTAACTGTACACCAGCTAAAACGTGGACACCCCCACCCCCTAGAGCCCCCATTTTCTTTGTGGATAAGCCCCCAGAATTTCAAACACAAATTGTGCCCCCCCCCCACCCTCTTTTCAAATTGTTGAATCCGCCCCTGTTGCACAAGAGGGGGGGGGGGGGCTGTTGGTCATGCCTCTCATGGTATCTATCTCACAGAACGCTGAATTTTCCATGATCTCAATGTAGGATACGATACTGATCATATAGAATCGAATTAGATTAAGGTTCAGCGGCACTTTCAGCCCGATTTCCGGCTATAGATGCCATTCCGATAGCGTGTCAGTGAGATCGAATTGAAAGTCCATTATGGCTGAATAGTTGTGACAGGGAATGTGTGGGGGGGGTGGGGGCCCGGCATCAAACACCCTCCTGCCGTTTGCATTTCGAACATACTACATATAATTCTATACCATCAGTAAACTACCAACAACGATCGAACGCACTATAATCATTTACGACGATCAACCAGCACTGCCTCTTGCACGAAACGGAAGGAACACAACCATGCAAGGATTTTAAAACCCAGGTATTGGTTCAGGTAGACAACACGAAACATTGTAAGTTTAATTGAAATAACACGATGCATACAGCATTTAGCATTATAATACAGGCCTAAATCATAACAACTGGTAAAATAACCCGATTGAGACTTTGCCCCATGCACATACCAGCTAGTCTGCTACTCCGATAAACACAGGTGAAAAATATTACTTGGCGGGTGTAATAAAGTTCCAGGCATTCAGATCTGCAGTAAAATTAACATGACACACACATATTTGCATCAACTACAACTTACCAGCCTCGAATATCACAAACAGGGCGACCAAAGCCCCCGCAATACATAAGATTCGCTTCATGTTTTGTCGTTGATTCGAAGCGACATGCTACTGCAGTTCGGCCATATTTGGGTCGCGCGACAAACTTGGGGACAGGTAAGGCAGGCCCAGCACACCTGCGTGCTGAGCGGGGGGCCCCGTATGGGGGCGCCCATGTGTCAACCAATCAGGACGCGTCAAGTCGAACTTCACACTGGGCTGCGCGCGTCCACGGGGAGATTATGGACAACACATGTTGCAGCTAAGTTATATTTTCAAAGCCGTAGTGGTGGCTCCTAGGGACTTTACTGAAATAAAGTCGACGAACTGATGGGTACATACTAGTTTATCACCAAGGAAAACTCAAACAGGGGTGATGCAAAAAATAGCGCCCTTTATAGTATTGGGCAGACCATTTTCCATTACTTGTATTTCAATTCCTATGTTATGTTAATGATTTCAAAAAACATAAACGCGCGGTGCCAATTAACCTTATACTGTGTGTTATCATTCAGCATAACTAAAACAACACTCAGTATACAACTGGTAAAGTTACTGGCATTAAAACGACATTGAACACAGTTACAGGCTAGCTAGATTGCTATATAGGCTTAAGTATAATTATAACGATTGAAATCTAGTTCGCGTCAAATTATACAGTGCTAACACTGAAACCTTTTGAAAGCTCACACCTTCTTATTCCCACTTGTTTTAAAGTACTGGACGAGCCTGTGGGTTTCACAACAAATTAGAACTCTGCGTCATATTGTTTGCTCGCTCCACAGTGCATACCTGTGTTATATTACATGAACCCCCATATAGGACCCCCTGAGATACCAGCTTGAGTCATGGGGCCGTTCGACCTAATTCGGAAATGAACTGGACCAGTCCATTGTCTGCCACTGCAAATCGGCGAAATAACTACACCTACCTATTTAATTAGTTTAACACACATTTGAAGTTGGTTTAGTGCTTTCTTTGCCTGCTGATAATAAAAAAAGCTTCAACTGGAGTAATTCCAAATAGAGTAAATGAAAACAAAACTGAACTTCGGCTGAGGCCCGATTGTACCTGTCACCCCCCGGTCACCCCCACAGATGCGAAAGTGCACGCGACCTGATGTTCAAAGGGAAAGTATCCCAATATCGAGATCGGAAGGGGTTTCACCGAATAATCGGCCAAAATGAAGGCCGCATTTGAGAACTTGATCGCAGTGACACTATTTTTAGGTTTCATTGGAACAGGTAAGCGATGAAACTGATCGTTTAACTCAGGTAATGTGGCGTGCGGGTAAAATAAGCTGCTTTATTCGCCCCTCGCACACCTGTTTATGTTCATATACAGGTGTGTTATCGGGGGGGTTCGTCGCATATTATCGCTCACGTTGTAATGCAGGTTATTATTTTCCTAAAATAACAGGTATCATGCGATATCAGGTACTAGAAATGTGCACCCAACTGTCGTGTTTGTATTTGTAAAAGAGACTGTACAATGTCTGTGCCGGCCGCTGCGTACGTACGTATTGACATGAAACCCTAATTTGCCCATTGCATTTTCATGAAATAAATAGCCCTGTTGGCACACACATAATGCAAATCCATCTGTCAGCAGTTTCATCGGTTTGTATCTAATCTAATTGAAATACAAGGATATCAACAGCAGTAAAACTACACTATACCATAGCCTATGCATCTTCCAACAATGGCCTCTGTATATTTGAAGCCAAACTTTGGTCCAGGTCCAATATTGGTGTGTGAAGTTAAAGACTTCCACATAGACTATAACAACGTAAAGACACCCTGGGCTAACCCAATGTCTTCAAGAAAGACAGCATGGGCTAAACCAATATCTTCAAGAAGACACTCTGGACGACAAGATCAGAAGTTACAGACAGAGCCTGATGGGATGCATGTATCTATATAGGCCTAGATTACTGGCGAGAACCCCTGCCCCACACCTGCACTCTTCATTCAATAAAGGAATTCGATCTGCTCTTTACCAACTGATATGGCCTTATTGGGACTCTGACATATGCTCATAGGGACTATATATTTGTTATTATTAAACCCTGCCTCTTCCCCTAGGTCTGTGCATTCAGTGCTACCAATGTGACAGCAATGAGGACCGCTCATGCCCGTCAGATAGGCACTTCGACAGAAATCTTAACGCCTTGATCGACTGTAACAGCTTCGAGGCCAAGATTCCGGGTACCTTTTGTATGAAGATCACCCAACAAAGCCCTGGCTGTAAGTACTCAACTCTTCTTTTCTTTCTTAGAAACATATTTTTGCCGGTCTTATATGACAATTTTGCGTCCGTAAGATCGTCATATATACATATATATATATATATATATATATATATATAGAGGGCAGACGGGTGAGAGGGGGGGGGGGCTGTGAAAACTTGCGACCGGGGTGGGGGCTTGTCACCCCCCCCCCCCCGATAAATGACAGGGTCAGCTTGTATTCCTACTCAATAGATGCATTCGGGTATACAATTAAAGATATAGTCTGACGAAACTACTACCTCCTCAATTCAGCCTGATGAAAGAAACTCCATATCGCATATTTCCCGCGCACCTCGCCAATTGCAAGAATAGTACTTCTCTTAGAAATTCCTCCATTTTTGATGTTCTCTGATAAGTAAGCACAATAAACGTGAAGGCGTAGATATATATGTTCAAGAATAACAAAAGAAATATTTGTTTTACTTCGTTCCCAGGGGGCAGTTGGATGAAGGTGACACGGCGCTGTGGGTCCCGATCAGACACAGGTAGGTGGAGTGGTGACTCGCGAGAACTTCGACACCTCGCCGTACTAGAACATGATGGCAGTGTGCAAGATAAACTTCCGTTATTGGCTCACATCACATACGACAAATTCCATGGAATCTATGATTTATTAAATGAAACTCTTTGAGAGGGTTTCGTTTTCATATCATTAAAAGTTTTATTCTAACCTTTCCTACGTAACCCGCGTGATGTTATGACTTTTCGTCGGTGTCACGTGGTCGTTTGGGGTTGGGTCGGTGTCATGTGACACCTTGACTTCACGTGGGTGTCAAAAACATGGGTGGGCCCTTCTTTTAATCCGATATTTGTTTGCTAATCTGATATTTACTTGTATCCAGGTGTTGCTTGGGGCTGTCGATGGAACTACGAAGAAAATGGCGTGTGGCGAGAGACCTGTTACTGCGAGGCCCGAGACGGCTGCAACGGGGCGTCCTTCCTCGGCAAAAGCCTCGTTCTGGTGCTCTCATGTCTCCTTGCCGCCATCTTGTGCTCATAGCCACGTGCTCCCCGTGCCACAGTGTACAGCTCAGACCGTAACCAACATACCAGCGACAACCAAAACCCTTGATCACTTCAAGAAGAAATAATTACCCCCATGAACATCGGGTGTAGCATTTCTTTTACATATCTTGCAAAGTGAATGGGATTTTATAAGCGAGAGGAGTCTGCGGAACGAGTCCTTCACATTATCACTCTTGTAAATCAAGGCTCTGTCAATTTTATACTGCAATTGAGCGAAATGTATATATTCATCTGTAAATATAAAGAGCTGTTACTCATTCTGTCTTAAACCACCTCTGTTCTATAAAGTAGACCGGGGCAATGATGCAAATTAATGATGATCACATTTGTATTATTTGTATGATCGGTAAACGTCGAACAAGAGGCAGCGCTTAGCGACCTTGTTCACGGTGTGTTGTTTGGACACGTGACTAGCAACCTTGTTCACGGTGTGTTGTTTGGACACGTGACTTGTGATTTTACGTCTTCCATTTTTTTCAAAATAAAAGGTTTAATTAAACTTACCTTAGTCTCTACGTCACGTGAAGTACAGTTCTGACGTCACGGTGCTGACGTCACAGTGCTGACGTCACGGCGCTGACGTGGCAATAATTTGTTACTATTGCGTTAAAGTACTGTCGAGAAACTACATATAAAGAAGAAAATCACAGAAAAGCTGATGTCTTAATTATATATATATTTGTATATCAACTGTATATATAACACGACATTCCAATGTCCATGTGAGGATTAAATGATATTGATCGATGTAAGTGCGCATTCCTTGATCACATTCGAACCATTAAAAATATTTTTATTATGAAATATCTACTTGGTTTTGAGTTGTTCAGTCTTGCGTTTCATTAAGTCTCCTCCACCAAGCCGAGATGGTAGTTTTCGATCACTTCCGCTATGGTAAAAATACGTGTGTTACACACTGTTGTTGCAGCTGAACTGATCGAGACACATAAGCCCAGCTACCCAATCGCAACGACCAATTGTCATCACATTGATGAAATAATATAATCTATATTGCAGGATTGTAGAAGAGACTTCTTCGATATACATAATCGGATGACCGTCCCTGTTGTAACAAACAGCTCCGGGGTTTAGGGGAGGTGGGGTGGTGGGAGCTAGGCACAGTTTTCACAGTCGTAGAGGTCTGGATGGGGGGTGGGGGGGGGGGGTGGTCCAGTGCCAAATTTTCAAAAAATGTCACAGATATTGTCGCGTTTCGTGTCGCTTTTCGGCTTCAGTGTAGTTTTTTGTAAATGCCACTATCTGTGTCGATGTCGCTTTTTCAGATGCTCAGTGTCGTACTTTGGGGGTCGATGTCGATGTTTGAAAGATGCCTGTGTCGCCACTGACCCCTTCCAGAGGCCGCGTCGATTTGAAGAAAAGAGCTTCCCCGGTCTAGGCCTACTGCAAAAAGTCTACCTCATCTTGCTCCCTTGATCCCGACCTTCTCGTCCTTCGTAATGAAATTGGAAATCCTAGTTCCCAGTTTGAGGGGAAGGGCTTGCGGGTTGGGGTGGGGGGTTCTGGTGGGAGGTGCAAAGCCTGCCGACTGAGCCGTTTGAGGGGGACGCCTGGGCTGACGGTCTCACTCCCCCAACACATGTACTCTGTCCCGCAGACATCTCCGTGCTATGGGCTGGAGACCTACTTAGAAAGGATCTCCACACTGCGGTTAGTAAATCTCAGTGTCACACTGCGGTTAGTAAATCTCAGTGTCTGACTCCAAACTTATTTTCGCTTGTCTGCGGCATTCCAAGATGTCAACAGTGATGTTATGCGTGAATTCAACATTGGTAACATGATCTTACTGACTAGCACGGGTCAGCAAAACATCCAACCAGACCTTCAACACACTGGGATATAGGCCTTGGGTGGACCTAATACGTTTCATCTGTCTTCGGGGCTGTCAGAACGGAGGCCTCTATCAGTAAATTCGCTTTATGCCACTAGGTCAGCTGGTCATGTTCAGTCCCACGTACTCTACACTGCGCCACCTGCCGGGGCTTTCTCGGATCACTGGCGGTGTATTACTACGCCCCTTTTTACCGTGAATATAGTGCTCTCCAATGTAGTCACATAGCAGCATGTTGTGTGACATATTCACATGTATTTTGATTAGCTTGGATGCCCAGCTGAGGGCAATAGAGAGACCGAAAACTTTGGGTAACTCTGTAACTCAGGGGCGTTCCCACCAAGTTTCACGGGGGGCCGGTCGAATTTTGGCGGGAGGTGGTTAGGCCGCTATATGTGTGGGAGGAGGAGCGGGGGCCGGGGGGAGTATTCTTGTTTTAGCATTTTGCTACGTAAACATGGTTTATGTCCAGTTGATGTCGACTTTGACAGTGCATCGTAGATTTGATAGGATGGGGACGCCCTTGGATGATATACAGTGACAACAAATAAGCTCCCCCAGCCCGCCCCCCTCCTCACCGTTCCAAACACGTCTGTGTAATTTGCTCCACAGGCAGCTTTCAAAAAAGTTACGCGGCACGCAAGTGGATTTTGTAGTTTAGTTGGTCACACCTGTATTCGATGCGGGAAACAATGATATCCACAGCTTTATGATGAACTCTTCGAAGTGGCTTTGGCTTAGGGGGGGGGGAATGTCTTTCCGATCATATCATATTATATCATATCTGGCTTGGGGAGGGGGGGGGTCTTGGCTTTGGGGAGGGGATCGTATATATTCTGTGCTCGTACGTCACTTGCTCATGACCTCTCCTACTGGCATCAAATTTGCATTTTTTTTCAATGCGTGGATGCAGGTTATATGATGTAGAACTTTCTTATTTCATAATGAATGTTTACAGTCGCCTTGAAATATGTTACTGATGAGTTACGATTGCATTAAAAAGCATGATACGTACGTAAATGATTTATTGATTAGTTTGTGTCGACTTTTTTTTCGCTGACACATTTGCTTTATCTCTGGCGTATGAGCTTTCCGGCTTAAGTATTACTGTTTCTCTTCTTACCAACATGCTTAACCATGAGATGGTGAAGGAGATGTGGAGTCATCGTAGAACACCAGTGAGTGTTTTGAGCTGCGTCGCCAACAATTGCCAGAAAAACTAAATCACAGAAGGGGGGGGGGGCAAGGGGGGTCGTGTTCCCAGATCACGAAGAATAACATTCTTTATTCCCAGGTCACGATGAATTAAAAGCAGAACTCTCCGAATGCAATGGAAGGGCGGATACACGATACTGAATTGACCATTGAATTCCTGATTCACGGTTATTTAATATAAACATTCCCAGTTCACGATTAATGAAAATCCTTGATACCCCCCCCCCCCCCCGCCAGAAACTTGTCACTGTTCCAAATTCGTCCCCGTAATTTGCTCCACGGGTAGCTTTCAAAACACGTTACGCACTCAAGTGGATGTTGTAGTTGAGTTGGTCAAACCTGCCTTGGATGCGGGAAAAAATTAGATCTACAGCTTTTTACTAAACTCTTGGTATCTCAGGCTTTTCTATATCGTATTTTGGTGGTGGGACTCTTGCCTCGAGGAAATCACCGCACATCAATTTTGGTTCGGCCACATCCGGAAATGCCGAAACGCTTCCTATGGCCCCAAATGACAGAAACATGTCGGTTGTTGGGAATTATGGAGAGATTAGTCGAAATTGGCTCTGGTTAGGGGTGGGCGCATCGCCTACGTTATCATGCCCCGGCTTGGGATGCGGAGGGCTCTTCGAAGTGGCTTTGGCTTGGTTGGAGGTCTTTCTAATCATTTATATCTGGCTTTGGGAAGGTCGTCGAAGTCAATCAATTTCGGCTTAAGGGGGACGGGGGGGGGGGTCGTAGTAGTCAGTCGGCATTGGCTCGGGGGGATGTCGAAGTAAATTAATTAGCAACGCCTTTAGAAGTTATATTGATCTAAGGAACATACTTGGCTGTTAATTAGAAAAAATAGCTTAAAACTAAAACAATGACAATGTAGGCTATGTGAACATAAAGATGATAATTAAATGATTTTGCGATTATAAGTCTATATATACTGCGTATGGGCTAAGAATTTTCATCTAGACGAACGTGTCCGAGCGTTCCCAGAAAAGACCGTTGATTTTCAGCATGGACGACCAAAAAAGCATTAAGGATTAGTAGCAAAACGAGTCAAGGAAAAAAGAAAACATGTTCACCTTTCATCGTATTTTATTGTCATATTATTGCCTGCATGTCTCATGGGTTTATTGTAGAGTATTGGCGCGTTATTCATTTAAAAAGGAATATACACGCTTTAGAAAGATTAAATTCTCCAACATGACTATCACTATAAAACTGACCAGAAACATGACATTTTTTATATTAACCTGTTTTTTGCCAGTAGAGTATTTAAATGCCGACTAAACATATGGTACAACCATTAACAGTGTAACGGGTGGTCAGTACCAGTTCCTCCGTTCGCATCAGAACCTACAGTCCGAACCTAAGCTTCCTTTTTATTACAATTTCACTACAGAATCTATGTTTCTGCAGCCAGTTGCCTAATTATCCAATGAACAACGTATCACTACCAATGGTAGCATTTGACAACATATACAATGAGAAAAAATATGTCAAAAATAAGTGACAAGGTTTAAATTCGTTACCATACGAAGTGTCACATGGACAGGTATTCATAATATGTAACGTATGTTAGGCACGAAAAGTGCATGTTCATCGTATCCTCACCATGCAATCGTTTCCAAATATTTCAATTAGCGCTGGCGTAGAAATACTGCCCAAAGGCGAATAAAGAGTGCAGAAGTCACATGCTAAGAATCGAAATCCCCTTAATAGAAAGTCGAGCATTGGAACAACTATGTCAGTAGAACAGTAGTCGATTGTATGGTCACAACAGAGAAACATTGATTCCTTAAACATGTATATCATATATATATAAAACTAACGGCATATAGAGGTTTACATATCACAACATCGACTCCTCATATATTACTACATTATAGCCGGGCCAACGATTTGATCGATCCTCACTTGTATTTCCCGAAATACATATTTTCTTTCCTCACGTGCATTCTCTTGTTACAACAGGCAGGACGAACGTGTGTGGTGGCCTTATGTGTCCATCTGGCCTTATCTGTCTCGCATCCTCGGTCCACCCGCTACCGTGGCGCCACGCTGTGGGTCTTGAACCGAAACCCTATCCTTTAGCCATATGCCCTATCTATAGACCCGAAGTCCTAGCCCTCATCCCAATTCCTGACCCCTAATCAGTAAGGGTTGATCCCTAATGTTTGACCTCTAATCCTGAATCCTTGACCCCTAATCCTGAATCCCTGACCCCTACTCCCCGACCCTAACAATAATCTGGGGAGCGGAACGGCCATGCCGGGCAGATAAGACCCACAGGACACGTAAGGCCTCTACAGGTGCGCTAAACTACCATGACACACCCCATTTGTCATACATAATACAGCTCACAACATGCTCGTAAAGACCATCTCCTTGGCTTACACTTATCCCTTATCTTTTGATCAACTGGCTTTCGTTTGTGCAA
This sequence comes from Arenicola marina, assembly GCA_964019135.1. NCBI lineage: Eukaryota > Metazoa > Annelida > Polychaeta > Arenicolidae > Arenicola > Arenicola marina. The sequence continues at coordinate 8,143,195 of OZ025251.1, forward strand.
TCATTGATTTCTGCAATAACCAACCTTCAGTTCACAAGAAGACGTTGCTTACTACAGTGGTCTATCCATAAATAACACTCGCTCTTAATGCTGTCGTTGTATTTAATATTCTATAAGTCCTAGTATGCAAGCCTTGATACATAAGCGACTCGCTGGATGGCAGCATGCTTCGCGATTCGCGCGATATGTATGTCTGGTCGGACGAAATCCTGGTTGATTGTGGTGGTAGTCAGTCATTCTTTGTTTACGCGCCCTGATCACTCTAACTGATAATCTAATCGAAATGCACTGCTAGCTTGGTTGAAATGCACTGATAGTTTGGTCGAAATGCAATGATAGTTTGGTCAAGATGCACAGAGAGTTTGGTCAAAATGCAATGATAACCGACATCAAGTGTAATCAAGATCTTGGCGTATATACTTGCACTGAGTACCTTTGACAATCTTCCCAATGTGCTAACGACCCTCAATGTACTGTCACAACATTATCAGCACAATTTTACCTAATACTCTGGGCAATTTAAGAAGAATAGCAGTACCCTTTAGTCTAAGATGTTCAGTGTCTGCCATATATTCTGTATTTAACTAAATCCCGTTTCAATCTTAGCTATATGTCGTATTTGAGTCATTAAAGTCCCCATCCATTATGATGTAATCAAATCTACCTAACCCATTGATAGTGACTTAAGTTATATTATATACGAAACACGATGAATCAAATAAACGGAAACTCAATGTCATTGCCATATAACTATAATCATTAAATAGTACGGATTTCGTAGAGAAATCGACAGAACGACATAGAATAGAGAGGCTACAACGGTTACACAAGGAAATAATCGGTGCTTTGGTTCCATGAGCTCAATTTGTTGCCAAGTCTTGGAATTATGTATCACAACGTTGTACACACCTAGCATGAAAGAAGTAAAACAAAGTACCACGCGCTGAATATATATATACACGGGGCCTTACATCAACAATTCTGACCATCACCCCTAGGTGCACCTGGATCCAGGGGGCTGGTCCAGCGGGCCCGGACCGCCCCGATTTTGTACTTGGAACGCCCACTTTTGATGCATTACATATTTAATACAGATCCTCCCTCCATTTTTTCGGGTGTGCCCCCCCCCCCCCGGGCCTTCACAGACTGAACGTACTTCATTGTCACGTGACTATATCGTGGCACCCAGTCACGTCTCATGGAAACGTACGCCCTACACCTACACAGGCCCCTGCTCACTGCACGTACCCCCGACCCTGACCCGCCCCCGCCCCCGTCCGCCAACCCCCCCCCCCCCAGCCCCCTGCCCCCTCCCCCCTCCCCCCTGCCCAACCCCACTTTTTATATTTCTGAACCTTTGCTGTGATCTCAAGCTCAAGGGCCCCCCTCCTGCCCCCCCCCCCCACCCGCCCAAACCCACTTTTTATATTTCTGAACCTATGATGTGATCTCAAGCTCAAGGGACTGGTGGAGGACGATTCGCCCTCTCCACCACAAACTGCAGGGACTGGTCGGGGACGATCCATTCTCTCCAAGGGTCGGGGACAATTCGTTCTCTCAACTGGTCGGGGACGATTCATCCTCTCGATCACCAGCTGAAGGGACTGGTCGGGGACGATTCGTCCACTCGACTGGTCGGGGACGTTTCGTCCTCTCCATCACAAGCTGAAGAAAATGGTCGGGGCCGATTCGTCCTCTTGATAACCAGCTGCAGGGAATGGTCGGGGATGATTCGTCCTCTCGATCACAAGCCGAACGGGCTGGTCGGGGACGATTCGTCTTCTCGATCACCAGCTGAAGGGAATGGTCGGGGACGATTCGTCCGCTCGATTACAAGCTGAAGGAAATGGTCGGGGCCGATTCGTCCTCTTGATAACCAGCTGCAGGGAATGGTCGGGGATGATTCGTCCTCTCGATCACAAGCCGAACGGGCTGGTCGGGGACGATTCGTCTTCTCGATCACCAGCTGAAGGGAATGGTCGGGGACGATTCGTCCGCTCGATTACAAGCTGAAGGAAATGATCGGGGACGATTCGTCCTCTCATCACAAGCTGAACGGGCTGGTCGGGGACGATTTGTCCTCTCGGGCTCTCGTCACGTTGTGGATCCAGTCCGAGAACTCGGTGACCTTGGTGTAGATGCCGAATTTGCCCTTGTCGCCGCATCCCTCGCCGAAGCTGGTGACGCCGTAGACGTACCACTGGAGGTCGCCGTCCGCGTTGGGCATCGAGCACATGAGCGGCCCGCCGCTGTCCCCGGAGCACGTGTCCACCCCGCCCCGCCGGTACCCCGCGCACAGCTGGTTGTCCGTGATCTCGTACTGGAAGGCCTCCCGGCACGCGGCCTTGGAGACTAGCGGCACGGGGGCCTCACGCAGCACGTCCGTCCCGAACAGGTGCGAGTCCTTCAGCTTGCCCCACCCGATGGCGTAGCAGAGCGTGTTGACCGGAAGTTGGTCCTCACTTCCGGGCAGGCAGGCGTGGCGGATGTTATGGCCGGAGTGGAGGGGTTTGGCCAGCTTGAGGAGGGCGATGTCGCTGTCGATGGTGTCCATGTCGAAGGCCGTGTGGACGAAGTCCTCCACCACCTTGACGTCCTGCTCTGGCCCGTCTGCCCGCGCCAGGTCGTACTCCCCGACCCTCACCAGCACCTTCCGGCGGCGGCCGTTCTTGCGGACGCAGTGGGCGGCCGTCAGCACCCAGCTGGGAGCGATCAGCACCCCGCCACAGTACTGCTCCCTACGCCTGGTCGTTATGGCAACCTGTAGGGTCAGAGGAACCATGGGAATATAATGACCGTTGCAACAGCTATGCCATGATGAAATAAGGATAACAAATGGACTGCAACTGAGTCATGGGTTCTCATCTTATGTATCTAATGCATGTTCTCGAATGTACGACACTGGCACGTACTTCGACGCTGAGAGGTTACAGACAACAACAACGTTTAGGTGAACGCCAGATGGGTTTATCATGGGCCTGATTCATAATGGTCAATACCTGCTAGATGAACGATACACTTTTACAACTTGACCTGTATCAGTTATCCGCATTGTTTTAACAATGTCGAGCCAAACAAATTTTAGTCTCAGAAAGAACAATTTAACCTTTCGATGATGATCAAAGTGGCAGGTTCGGACACTTTAAATGCGTTGTCTAACCAAGGAATTGTAGTATGCCATATGTAAGGACATATAACGAACATTATGGCGAAATGAGATGAATGATCACCGTCGCACATCGAAACCGGGTTTTTGGTCTGCAGCTCGATGTGCTAGCAACTGATCTACGGCTTTCCGACGCGATAGTATGTGCAAAAAGCTCAGGCTTGATTGACAACCCTTCGCTGATGATCGAGATCAAGGATTGAGCGTATTCTAGCGTCTGTGCCTCCAAAACGCTCTCTACCAGTAAGACCGCGCCACGTGCTTTGCTCCGGTGTATATTGTGATCCAGACAAAGACTTACGAGCCAGGGCCAGGCTCCCCGCTGCGCCTCGTACCCCCCGACGATCCTGGGGGTGGCCGCTCGCTCCCTGAAGCCGCAAGTCTCGGGGTTCGGCGGTTCAATGACTTCTTTGGAGACTTTGGAGGGCTTCTCCGCCGCCTTGGCAGCCTGGTTCGTTTTGTCTGACTCTGGAATAAAATGGTTAAAATGCGTACATATCACATGAATTAATGAGATATTGGGCGCATTTCTTTGGTACCCCGGGTGTATCCCTACGGTGGACCGAATACGCACATTACGCATCGGTTCACCGCCCGACACTTCTTTCACCCGAGTATGGATGCGTACGCATGCATTCGGTATGCCGATGTGCCCCGTTCTAAATAAACAGCACGGGGCATTCGGGAGAAGATGGCGGCTGATTGAAAGGTGATGAAGGGTAGGTTGGTTCCGGTGCCTTCATGTGCACCGGATGTGAACGGTGTGTGCATTTCATTGGAATAGGCATATCCCTATCGGTATACTCGGAAGTTCCCTGTCACGTGTTGCGGGCCCGGGGCGGGATACCGAACCTGGCCCAAAGAAATGCCCCCATTGTGGCCGCTATTGGCGGTCGGTTGCGATAAACTGCGAGGGCTTTTGCAAAAGAGGCGCTGAAGCGTGTGTGAAAGTGGTTGACAGGACGAGCCAAATATACAACCCAACTTAATAACGATATCTTTTCACAACTGCCACATACGCATCCATCAACAAATGTTCATACCCGTAAGTGGAAAACGAAGTCACGGACAAAGTCATAACATTATTACTTCATCACAACTATGATGTTCACGCTGTTTGTCGCGTACACAAGCGTATCAGGGCCATGTTAAGGGATCTGTACTGTCTCTATAGCTATGAGCGTGTAGGACTATACTCACTGTCACCAAGCAGGCTCTCCAGGTCAGTCAGGATCTTCTCCTCCGGGTGTTCCTCCCAGTATTTCTCGCATTTGGACGAGGCCGGCGCGCATCGCTTCTCCTCCAGCAGCAGCGTGTTCTTGCACCAGCGCTTCAGCGCGCATGCGCGGAACCGTCTCTGCTTGCACGTGCGCGTGCACGCGGACCACTTGGTCCAATTAAAGTAGAGCATGTCGAAGACGATGTCCTCGACCTTCTTGCTGATCCGCTTGCGGAAGTGTTTCTGCAGGGTGCAGTGACTGTCGGAGCGGTAGCAGGGCTGTGTCTGCCGCTGTACCTTCTCCTTGCACGCGCTGGGTTCGTTGCACCGCCGCAGCCGCCGTTGGAGGCACCGCTTGGAGCAGGGGGTCCATTGGGTCCACTTGGAGTAGCCTTCCTTGTCCCCCTTCCGGTTGGGGTTATTATTATTATTAGGCAAGGCGGGACTCAAGTCGGGCGCCTCTCCCGAACTGTCCACATCCTCCAATTGTAAGAACTCCTGAAAACAGAAACACGCAGTGTCATTCTGGAGGTCCGTTGATCCTGAGTGATGACCTGGGGTAAGTGGTAATTAATCTTCAGTGTGACATGGAATAGTAACTAGTCTTCAGTGGTGATCAGGACTGTTAATTAATCTTCAGCGGTCACCTGGCGTACTTAAGTAGGTAAATCTTACATGGTGACCAGAAGTGGTGACCAGCGTGAATTACATGCCATGGAAACCTGTATGGGATTCAGTTGCTTGTTTCAATATTTACGACAGCATTATCCAAGTCTATGGAACAAGAGATTGGTAAAATTAAGATATATGGAAGATGCAGTATGGAATATAGACATGTGCAAGATCCATATAGAAGATGGAGATATGTAAGATAGCAAATATGAAGGATGGGCATATATAGAGATGTGAACGTACAGATGCATTGAAGAAATAGATGTTAAAGATACAATTTTGGAAGATATAGATGTTAAAGATACATATTTGGAAGATATAGATGAGAACTCCAGAGATAAGGTATTTCAAGGCGTCTATCTCGAGCTGGGTGTGGATCTAGTGTAACAAGGTCGAGAGGGTCGGTATCCTTGGTTGTAGCACTCCCTGCCCCATGGGTACGGACGGATTTCTCACCCAGGCGAACTGAGGCAGACCGCACTGTTGTTGAAAGGGTCTGGTTTCAAGAGGGAGGTGTGGGTGGGGGGGGGGGGGCTCACCCCCCCCCCCATCCCACCGAGACGCTGGCGTCATGGAAACCAGATAACCCCTGGGAAAAAGCCTTCCAGACACGCATTTATGCTTCCAGCCGTCGGCCGGCCGGGGTTCATCTGAGGAGCATTTGGAATGTTAGTCCCCAAACGATTGTTTAACCTGGTGACATCGACAGATGTTTGCATCACGAGATCACTGTGGCACCTGTGTCCCACATATATGTGCCCCACATGTGTGTCGTCTCACGCTGCTCCTCCCCCCCCCCCCACACACCACCCCCCTACCCCCAGGGATGTCAGTGGGTGTATTTGGGGGAAGGGTGGGGACCAGAGGGTAGGGGGAGAAGGTAGGGGGCAGTAGTGGGGGTGGGGGGGATTGATGAGGGAGGGGCGGTGAAGTACATTACCAGGTGCAGACAGATCGAGGGCGGGGAAGAAATATACCTGACAGTGTAGGGGCATGACATAACATTTTAACCACTGCCAGGGGGTGGGGTGGGGGTGGAGGGTACGGTAGGCGGTCCGGGCCAGTTGGGGTGGTATATAGGAAGACCCCCGGCCTTCCTGCACATGTGACTTGGGCATTCTTTGAGGGCTCAGTTCATGAGTGGGGTGGGGTTTATTAAGTGTAGAACACTGTTTTATATGTACGTGGAATGCCATCCGATGCTCCAACACTCGTAACTTTTTCGACAGAAATTAGCTGCAGAAGTCACGAGCTTTAAAGGGTTCACTTCATGTACATAATATGTCACTGAATTAATGAATGTCACAGCAGTCTTGTCTACAAGGCCACCACCCCGCACTCCCCACACACCACCACCACAACCATTAATACCACGTGCAATGTCTGAATGGTGTTGTTCTTCAACAGCCTAGACGGCTGGTGTATAAGGCCAATTCGTGCACGGGAGCTCTCGCGGGCAGTGTATTGGCAGAACGAGAGTCCTGAAGACGTATCCTAAAGGGAAAGCCAAGACCAGCGATGAACGATTTTTCTCTCTAAGTATGTAGCCTAAGGAGTTTATTCCCCAAAGACCATAATTTTCACTGACATATTAGCTAAGTAACCATCACTTGTATCCTACCCCCTATCCCAGTCATGGAGGCTGAGCTTTGCAGGTCGTGACGACGTGGTGTAGCTTCTGGTTTTGGTGTTCCGGCATACTGAAGCATTAAGAGTACGCAAAGACCTCACTGATATTTGTTTCTTTGTTTTAAATTAAGTCTAAAATCGTCTACCTAGTCCGCCTATTTATTCAGTTTCAGTACGCGACGCAGGAATTTCATGTGTCGCTGTTTGTTTTCAAAGGCAACCCACAGTTTTTTTGGGCAAACTACAGGAACGTGTTTCTCGGTGAAAACGGATACATACGGGCAACAGAAGAAAAGAGAACAGTTCTCAAGGCCGTTCTCAATCTATTTTCATGCTGTGACTGAGACAATTACACTGTAAGGTCGACAGGTACTAAAGTGTGTGACAGTGCCTAAAGTTTCAGGGTAATCCCGGTTAACCAACATGCTGAGAGTGAATTAGTCATCTATAAACTGTTTCGGCCAGGTGCTCTTTTCCAAAGATCGCGATTTGGCACTTCTCTTGCGTGAAGTTTATAATAACATGCTGCATAAATGTGTCAATTTCTGCTTCACGAGCTGATCAAAAGTGGGAAGGTAGCTGTATTACGTCACAGATTTGTGAGCAGTCAAATGGTTTATTACTCGGTTTTCAAGATCACCGAGAATAATATATTATTCTAAGTTGAATTTATTTATAAAATCCTGATCGAATGACCTGGTAGGGGAAAACCTTGCAAATTCTTGCAGGTCAAATAACAGCGAAAAACCTTGAGCGATATATTTCCCATTATCGTTCCCAGCATCGTTAATTACAGAACTGGACGCCATGTACCATTTCCCTGGCAATCCGGTGACGTCTGGTGATCAAGGGATACCGCGGCCTTCTCGGGTCAAGGGGGTGAAACCGCTCTCCAACCAGTGCTCCCAGAGTCTCTGATGGAAGCACGGACAGCGCTTCGATTGGGCTGCCATAACAACCAGCCTCAGCAGCCCCGAAATCCAATCGAAAGTGGTTATATTACATTACGTGCGATGATTCCCTTGGTGCCAATAGAGGGCGTGATTACCCGACCGCAAGTCGGCGCTGACCACCGCGGCCATGTGCGTGGGGTCTGCGGTAAATCAGGGGACAGGTGATCGTTGCCCCATGACCTATGACCCACGAACGAGCCATTATGGCCCCCTGTAGAGTAAATAGCCGGAGTTAATATTGGTGGTTGTGCCGCTATTATATTGCGAAGTGTCGTCTCGTAAAAGTCCCTGAAAATGATATAAAACCACTATCTATCTTTGAAGTCGGAATTAATCTCCAGATGGAAAGGAGAATATAGCCTATGCCTCGCGGCTGTTGGGTATTTCGTACAGGTGACTGTCTAATCAAGAATTACGGTCGGTTGGTGTAAGAAGGGCTCTTTGAAGGCTAGAGCATGACGATAACTATCGCCTGGGACAATCCCCTGCTCTTTTCCAAGAAGGATATCAATGTTTGTCCTGCACGACCATAGACATCCGCACAGTGAGGCGCACATCCCCGAACACCTGCACGATGGTTGGCCCAGCAGACAACAGCGCAGTCGACAACACAGAGCGCGCTAACAACCAGACCATTCGGATGGCTCGGTCGGAGAACAAACATAGATGCAAAATCAACTGTGACTTCCGGGACAACACTGACTTCCGGTACGACACTGACTTCCAGAACAGATAAAATATGATGAATAATGCATGGATTGGTGTTTAGAGCCACCTGGGCACATCCGGGCCAATAAACCCCTGGCACAATGAGAATGAAGCGGCCACAGACACAGGTATGACTTGAACCATCCACCTGTAAATATGTTTGCTAGGATTTAAGGAATTCGGGGCTGCGATGTTTGGCAACAAACCGAAGTAGGTCGCGCATGCGCGTACCTGCGTAGGGCCAAAAATGTAAACCTCAGGCTCTTTAACATGAGAATCATAGCACCGAGCAGCTAAAAATTTCGAATATCGAACAACATAATATAGCTAGAGCTAGAAGGTTGAAGAATCGAATGTGTCAGATGAAGTAGTTCATCCGGATAGCGCGACCCGTACAAGTTGGGACTCCAGCCAGTGGGATGATAAGGCATCTCTATGGCCTCCAATGGAGTCCGGACTCGTGCGGGGGGCCGAGAGCGGCTGGGGAGAGGGAGGGGGGCACTATGGGGAAGATATATACATATTTGTGCCGCCCAAATTATCCGCTTTACGCATGTTTCTCCCTTTCCCAGGAAACACTTTATCTCAATGCGCCCATCTGAAACTCAACATCAGTTGTTTTCTTTTCTTTGGCCTCCGCATAGTCCCGTCATTCTCGTGCTCGGAGATCTCAATCAGAGGGCCCCATAGGGACTTTTTCGACACGGCGACACGGCGATTTTTAAAATCGACAACGCGACATTGGGGTTGTCTTAGAATCGACGTGCGACATAAGACTTAGCGACACGCGACATGGAACTTTTCTTAAGATCGACACGCGACATGGACCTTTTCTTAAAATCGACACGCGACATGGACCTTTTTCTTAAAATCGACACGCGACATGGCTACCCCCCCTCAGGGGCCCTAATCAGCTGGCCTCTTCCTCTATTTACGTTGCATAACTGTACGTCAGTGTCTACTTATGAAGGGGGTAGGGGGTGGGGGGGGGTGCAAGTGGGGGTCTTATTCCCAAATCACGAAGAACACATTTCTTTATTCCCAGGTCACGATGAATTAACTGGAGAACTCCCCGCGTGCAATGGAAGGGGCGGATACATGATATAAATTGGCGATTACACAATTCACGTTTATTTCATATTACAATTCTCAGTTCACGATGAATGCAAATCATTGCTTTCGACGGTCGGCCAATATCCCATTCCCAGTCCACGAAGAATTATTTTTCTCATTCCCAGTTCACGGTGAAATGAAAAGCCGGTTCTCGAGGAACGGAAATACCCCTTGCCCCTATGAAGGGTATTATTTTACCAAAATATTCTCTCTTGATGACCACAAAATCGCGTTCTTTTCTTTCGCTCTCTATATGCTCGGTAGGCACGGGCGGCACCCCCACCTCTGCAGCAAGCAGGGGCGCATCCAGAAAATCTGGGTGGAGGGGGGGGGGGCGGTTTCAGGGTCGGATCCAGATATGCGGAAAAGGTGGGGCCGGTTTCGGTTTTCATATGTTAAATGGTATAACTTTCGGCCCTAAAAGGTGGGGGGGGGCCGGGGCCGGGTCGCCCCCCCCCTCCCCCCCGGATCCTTCCCTGGCAAGGTAGTTCATGCCCCCCGTCGCCGCCCGGAGTGGCGTACGTACGGGACAATTTTTAACTTCATTATTAACCCCTCAGAATATAGACTATATATTGTCCAACAGCTTAGACTCAGGGGGCTTATAACTTATCGACTAGGATCCGCCCCTGCTTAAGTTATGTGGGCACCACCTATGTAGTAAGCAGTAATCTTCGGGCTTCGGGATAACGGTTTCGTTATCTTCGTGAACCGATAACGACTTAGGATTATCTTCGTGACTTGCCTGCCCATCTCTTATTTTTTACCACGCGGGCCAAATCCAAATAGACCTGCTCGAGTGGAATGATATCAAAGTTCACAAATCCAAACCTCATCAAACCCACCGCTCACTTAGGCTTGAACTGCGTGTGGCGCGGCTCTCTTCTGCCCTAAACAACAACTTCCACGTGGCTACTTAGCTATTCGTGACGTCACATCGCAGCCCCGATTTTAGGTTTGCAGACTGAGACAGCTATAAATTGTGTTGTGATCACCGTAGGCCGCCAGACCCCAAATCCGCGTCTATATACACCAGTCAGAAAACTTACACATTTGCCCTGGGGTATTGGTCTGCCAGGCAACGCCGACAAGACGAGGCTTACTTGGTTTACTTGATTTAAAACATTAAATGGGCCTACTTGCGCGGCATTTCAAAAATATGAAGTCCTGAAATATTTGGCCTTTTTTTTAAACGTGCTGTCCTACGTCCTCTGAAAATGCATGATCAGTTGGCGAAAGACGCGCCATGAAAACTTTCATTTGTAGCGTTGGTAAAAAGCGAGCGCCACGGGACATTAAGCAAGCATGACAGCCAATGTTTACCCTTTGGTGTCCAGGGTATTCATGTGAGAGAACTGGTTGTGGCGCCCCACTTTACTGGTACGCCCGGCACATCTGCCAGACAGACAGACAGACAGACATCTGTCTTATTATCAGAATCAAGGCGGTGGCGTTTATCACGACCAGGCTAGCGTGACACCCTACATCACATGCGCATACTGTCTGGCGCGGGGGGTGGGGGGCAAGTAAAACGTATAAACTTACGCTCTATTCTTATGTGTTAAACCTACTCATGGCAGTATTCATACTGGTACGTAAACGGCACACATACCTGTATAGACAATGCGTGTGTCTTTTCTTGTACGATGACGCATATCAAAAGGCAGAAGAAAATCCTGTTGTCCATTTCAGCCTGATATTTGAATTCAAGCACTTTTGATGGAGGTCCGAGTATTAATCTTGAAATGTCGTCTGCCTTCAGTTTGGGCGCGGGGAATGGTGTAAGTGGCGACTGAATACTAAAAGGATCGCGGAAGGGTTTGTAGTTGTCCGAAAAGTAGTGGGCAGGTCACTGGACGCTGGCTGGTAAACACAATCTCCCGCAGTGTATATTAATTGCGTGTCCTTGGCCTTAGATGTAACGTCGGAAACGACCTGAGTGTGTTGTTGTTCTCGTTCAACAGCTGCCCGCGACTGACAGATGGCTTGAGGCCGGTCCAGCTAACTTATCCCTGATCCGTGTTGCCTGATGCCTGATCCTTGATCCCCCCACTCCTTGGTAACGCTCCACACGTTCTGGCCGTTTTGGATCTCTAGCTCTGCAGTGTCTCACTTTTAACCGGCTAGTGGTATATATATGAAGCGAGCCGCGGCTGAGGGACAGAGCAAGGGTGCAAGGGGGATGGGCGTGGGAGGGGGGGGGAGGAGGCGTGGGGGGGGGAGGAGCGTGGGAGAGGGGGCGTGGGGGAGGGGGATCGAGGAGGGGTTGGGGCATCACATGTGGCGTGAAACTCCCCCTTTAATTGGCACGGGATGGGGGTCGGCGGAGGGGGTGAAGGGAGGGGGATATGTGGTCAAGTGCCCGGGTACCCCCACGATGAATGAGGGAGGCCATGACACTGGCAGGTTGACGACTGAAGGGATGATCATTGGCGGGAGGGGAGTGGTAGGAAAACTAGCGGTACCCCTGGGACGGAGGGTACTGACAAGGGGAGTGAGGAGGGGGTGCATCTGTATAAACTAAATACGCGGTCCCACAACTAATCACGTGACTACTACATTTTACGTACGCCGTAGGCGTTCACAGCCCCTAAACATGGCCAAGATTGAACCACCCTCCACCACCCTGCTGAAATCCCCGCCTAGTAAGCCCCCCCCCCCCCTCTCCACCTCTTCCCCTTGCTGGCACCCCTCCCGACCTGAGTCAGGAGATAAAGAGGAGGTGCTAGCGGCGGTCAGCGACCAATGGAAGGCGCCGACAGCCGGGCAACAGGAAGCGCGTGATGCGCGCGCTTTCTGACCCCCCCCCCCCCTCCCCCACTCCTCCTTCCCCTCGACCACGTGCGTGTTTTTTTTTAAAGTTATTAACAGCCGCGGGCGGTCGGCGCAACTCGTCCTGTCTGACTGTCAGGGTGCTGCGGACTTTCTTTTTTTTCCATTGATGTAAACCGAACCATGTAATGCGGGCTTCAACTCAAGCTCAATGGTCCGATAAAGTTGCTCAGCCTAAATATCAATCGGCACTGGGAATACACTACACATGGCGACCAGTTGTGGCTTAGATGCGTGTGAGGGGCGGCAGGAGGTGGATTTAAGCAGATGGTGGTTCGTCATTGTCCTTGAGCCATGCATGGCCTGTCATACACGTTAAGCGGCTCATACAGCCATTTTACCGATTCTTTAATTTTTTTCAATTTGTTACTAGAAACTTTTTTGATGTGGATAAAAAAATGTATAAATATCATCGAGTTAAGTTGAAGGGCATGACACTATTATTTTCATAATTTTGATGACGTAGTATGCAAGAAAGCCACACTTCGCGCACACGAGATGTACACAGGTGTCAGACCAGATATTTGCACTTATGCAACAATTAAGTATCTAAAGCTATATAATGAATTCAAAACGGTTTTCAGATGGAAAATTGCTTTAAAAGCAGCTTTAATGGGTTCGGCGATCAATCTTACACTAAACCCTGTGCGAACCAGATTCCAGTACGAGATAGTACTGTCTCTAAGCACTCGGAGGATCAGCAGATGTTTGGCGGCGTCCCCGTTAACCTGACCTGCTTGTCTGCTTGCCAAATGCCGCATGGATCTTCAATCCGGAACAAGCCGGCGCTATCTGGATCAACCTTGGCGGGAGCCAGATGCCACCCACATTTATTAGATATACACGGATTGACGCTAAAGCGGTCATTTGGCAAGACGCCAGAGCTTTCAAGGAAACAGGTGACTCGGTACGTTACTTGGAACGCCTGAAGGTCCCGTATGTACGCTTGCGCAGTCACCAACAATAAAAATGCTGAATTTTGCTGAGACATCATTTCAGAATGAGCACACAGCCAGAGGATAAAAAAAGAAAAGTAGTTTCATATTTTTCTTTCGCAAACCACTGGAATGTTAGCACATATGCAAGTGTTGGCCTATTTTTTCTCGTCCCTTTAGAAATTATATAATGCTGAATGGGGAAAATATAATTGGCAACATAAACTTAAAGACAAGTATTTGTTTACTACATCATAAGCACTAGCTTGGCCGCAATATAGGCATCTGGCTAGTTTCAGAATAAGGATTGCCAAAAGACATATTACGAAATGTCACCCCTATAATGATAACTTTCAAGGCTATTACGCCATTGGATATGCGATGTGCCCATCTTCCTGATATCACAGCATAGGATAAGACATTAAGACATATGCCCCTACCTTAATGATGCCACATCGTTAGACACGTCATAGGCCACTCTCTTAATGCTATCACGCTATTGGATACGACACCGCCCCCCCGCCCCCCGCCTTCCCTTAGTTATATCGTTGTATGTTCCCTCATACAGCCACACACCCTCACCTCCCAACACCTTGCTACCCATTACCACTAAATGTATAGGTCTGTGTACGCCACCTGTTGGGGGCCCTGTTTTGGGCAAATATATTTATGGTCAAGGTCAAAGATGAAGGTCAAAGTTAAAAATTACAGGATCCAGTCACATGCTTCAAATTATTCTTTTTGGTACTAAAATAATGAAACATACAAAAAAAGATTAGGGTCGTAGGCGATCTGAGGGGGTGCACGGAATCGGATCTAGCCCTCGTACATGCCTCTCTGACCACGCCCGTAAACGGAGCATGGTCTCACTCTCGCTTCGTTTGCGGGCGTGGTCAGAGAGGCATCCCCCTTCCTAGCCTGGTTCCGTGGCCCCAACTCTCGCTCGCAAGCGGCGGCACCAGCTTACCCCCTCCCGTTGTCCTCGCGTTTTAAAACAAAGCAGTTTCATATTGAACCATTTCACATTTACTACGCAGAAACAGTCTTTGTTCTGAGGTCCCAAGTACGCTCTGCATTCGTAGCACGTGGGCGATAAAAGGGGGCGTATCTTCTGTTCAGTTCAGATGGAACAATAATGTTTTGGTTTTGTCCAGCGTGGGCGGGCCTTACCCCCCCCCCCACCCACCCTCAACTCCACCAACGCCGTACGTATGTACGTACGCCGTGGACACATATAATTAAACCAATAACGGCGCCATCACCTTCAGTGACATCACGCCACTGATATCCAAGGTATGCCCAGTAATATCGAAAACACTGGATAGATTAAAAAAATGAAAGAAGAATCAGTATTTGTCACGAATGCCTGAGACACCCAAAGGGACATCTTCATTAACTGAATGGCGATGTTTGCGCTGAATGCGCTTTGTTCAGTCAAAACTGTGCAGTGGGACTAAGTACTTACTCTATAAAAAATCCTACATTTTCGTAATCAACTGAAGACGTTTACATTCCATCAGGATTCAATTGCAGAAAAACCCACGTTGTCCCCGTACACAAATGACGAAAAAAAAAATTATCAATCAATTGCGGAAATGAGGACGTGAATAGTTACATTCACTACTCATGAAGCTCCTATATTCTACATCTTACCCTGGAGGAGTTGAAACTTCTAGTTTCCCATTTTTCTGCCAGTGCTGTGAACTGTTTACTTAGCTCAGTGTGCGTGAAACTGCCGGATCCCTGGACTCCAATGAAGTCCAGGAAGAGGTTAAGAACTCTGCACATCTGCCAGTAATTCAGACACCAGCCAGCCAGCTACAAGGCTAGACAGCGTAAAACATTTTTTTTTCCAAAATAGTTCCACTGACTGTAGTTTTGCTCTGTTAAAGGCAATTACGGAAAAGGGCGGGACAGGTGGTAAGATCGTCCCTGAGGGGACAACATAACAACGGAAATGACTAGATTACGCGTGTATAAAGACGGTTTTCTATGTAAACCGGTATCAGTCTGTGACATGCGCTACCCGTCGGGGACATTGGAAGGCTTGATGATTATATGTCAACTCGAATTTCAATTTGTTTTTCATTCTTTATTCCTCGCGGTCATGTTGGAGGACGGGTCAGGCCACGAGGCCGGATACGAAACACGCGTAACCAGGGTTACGGGGCTGTCGGTTAGGCTATATATGCGAGATATGCCAGATTTTTGTCACTTCGTTGATGCTCACAGGAGCCAAAATTGTTTAAATTTGAAAATTAAAACTAAAAATGTTGCTTGGACATAATACAGGTACGTGTCACGTAGTTTGAATAGAGGCCCAGGTGGACGGAACCCAATTCATCATATTTCTACCTTCCACCCACCAACTCCACTAGACCACCGCTGTAACAGTTAGTTATTACCGTACATGTTATGTATATATGCTGAAGATAAATATTGCTTAGCTTTCACACAAAGAACGCTTTAAAGAAACCGTTGACGCAGCATCTACAAGCGTTCGGAAAGCCAACATCACAAACTATGTCCTCAAAAGTCGTTTAGTGATTGTACAATAACGTCCGGAAATAAAATTTTAGTTGCGGTAAAACTAACTTACATATCGGGGGGTCTGAATTGCGCATTTTAACCCAAGCGATCATACAGTGCGTTGATGGGAACGGGCTCATGGTTGTTACAGGATACAGCTGTACAGAGGTCGTACACCCGTCAAGTGGTATGTACAGAGGGCCAAGGGGAGGGGGAGGCACTGGAACACGTGGTGTGCGCTACCAGCTCGGCCATGGGGACGGCCCGACGGGCACGAAGTCAGAGAGACCGAAACACTTCGTCACGCTGACCTTTTTATTCGGCTGAAGTACCAGAGCATTTGTCATAGACCTTCAGTCTACAATTTGGCCACGGAGAGTATACAACATTTAAAATACAATAGTATTTCTCTTTAACGATAACTCCCGGTTTACCTAAAGGCCGACTCGTATCCTGCAATATGTGAGATAACCACCACATTTAAAGCTGCTAATATGGTAATTTTCCGCTCTTAAATTTTTTTTTGCAGGTTATTAGATACAACTTATCTCGTTAGTGTTAATTCTACAAGAAATATAAGCGTTATCACGCATGTATTCATTCAAGACCCCGATTTTCATGACGTAGTACACAAAGAAGTCAAACTTTCCAAGAGATGCACCGCTATGACAAAAAGTGCCTTTAACAACGTGACATTTTTTGTCATAAAGCGCAAAACCTTTATATGTGTAGATTATGCATTACCGAAGATTTTGATTTTTAAAAAATGTCACGGAGAATATAATCCTACAAGAGCAGCTTTAATTAACTATAACAGCCGTCAGCCTAGAAAACGTTGAGGTTACCATATATCGGCTATAGGATGTCATTCGTCTAGTCCACGTATAGATGGAATAAATTAACAAATATATAACAAGAAAGACGGAGTCTTTGTCGAGATCAGGATGCTAGCGGTTCGCAGATCAAACCACGATGTAAGATATATAGACACGAAAGTAACGGGGCTTCGTGCCCTTCAGATTCGTCAAGGTTAAGTACCATATCACAACGTGGAGAAGCAACATCAGCAGAATAACACAGCATAAAGTAATTAACAATTGCGTAAGCAACACATACAGTAAACGATCTCTCCGAGCTAGCATGGATACAGTGACCATCACTGTAAAACAGGTCGAAAACAGATCGAGCCCAATGACTAGAACCAACGTAGGATTGAGCCCATACGAATGCGGAATGTGTGATTGGAGAACATAAGCCACTTGCCATATATACCACACAACGTTAACAATTAGCGAATAATCTCAATATGTTCATAGTATTACCATATATATGTCTTGTTTGTAAAGCCGCGCATCGGTAATAATAACCAGGAAGACATTTGGCAGCTTATGTAAAAATCACAGTATAAGCAGTCTGTTTTAGAATATAGCTGGGTCATGATGGGCCACTGAGCAGTTAGTGTGCAAGAGGCCGAATACGTCACGGTGAAGTCATCAGTTTGATCTCGTCTGCGCATGCGGTGCGGTGAGCTTCCGGTGCAGACGACCCCATCGTTCATTTTTCCTCTCTAACTCACAACCCACTTCTAGGGCAGGTGCAAGCTAGCTTTTGTTCCGTTAAGAAGGCTGTACAGCCCAGAGCCGACGTTCCCCCGTACATCAGCTTTCCCAGTCCCAGGCATTCTGTAAAGGTGTACCAAACAGTGAGTGCGGCATTTGATGGCTACCCGGATAACGGTACTAGATACACTGGCGGTGGGGGGCACTACGTTCATTCAGATAAAAAAGCCAACACGGCGAACATCGAAAGGACAAAAATAAATAGAGCACAATTACAACGCATAATTGGATCAAATACACGTTAAAAATAAAATGTTAATTCGCAAATAACAAAAAGCTGGGGAGACAAGTAGAGCTTAAAAATTATAAACGTGCTGAAATAAATAAGAGATTAGTGGGCACGTAATATAAAGCGCGGTAGTGTGTCTTATCCGTTCCGGAACTTTGAAGAAAATTATACTGTACAACACCGTGAAACCGCTCGTATAAAGATTTTATCTAGGAGACGGTCCTTGGTGCAGGCTTACATGCTGCGGATGAAGGTTGATATGAAAAAAAGAGGAGCGGTATGGGTAGGAATACATGATGCAGTGTATCCCGCGGGTCGCATTGGCATCAAGGAGACAACGTGGCGAACACAGAGAAAGGCCAAAAAAACGGATAAGAAATAATGTCATTGATAATTACTTCCATGAGACACACCGTGCTTCTTGCAGCTGCTGTCTATCATCTAAAAAAAAACGTTGGCTCCACGGGACACAGATCAATCACGAAGACACCGAACTACAAAAAATATGTAAAACGAAAAACAAACTCATTTGAAATCAAGAAGAATCATGCATGAGACAACTTGATTGAATGGCTGGAGGAGATGTCTACATAATATGTTAGGCCACAACAGTAAATATGCTCACAACGAAGAACAAGTCTCGTTCTGAAAACTAACACTCAAGGATATAACTAATAACGTTTTTCTATGCACTGATCGCACGATCATTGGTCCATCAGATCTCTGGCGTAGGCGTACAACAGCCAATTGTCGCCATCCGGATGTCTGTCGCCACCGCTGGGCCGCTTCTGTGGCACCCTCTGCCGGCTTAAACCGTAACCAAAGCGACCACCGCGCTTGCGAGCGGAAGTCGTCTGCCTGTTTTCTTGCGCATCGCACACACATGCCTTTTCCTGACTGGCGCGAAATGCCTGGCAACCCAGGCTGCTCCCAACGGCTGTCATGGCAACGTGTTCCACGCCTGTACAATCTATTAATGAGGGATTTAAAAAAGCAAATAAAGCAGTTAGTCCATTACTCTGACGTTGTCGGTCACCTGTTTGGGTGTTGGGATAAACATGGTCACAGGTGTTGCGTCATGACGACACTAGATCATGCAATTACATTACTTGACGCCGCACTATGTCTGCAGTACCGGTTGTAGTTCTACTTTTACTTTTAACAAAAGTTAAGAGACAACCATTGCAACTTGTGTATGTAATACTAAGATTTTAATAATTGCAGCTAAAACCCGTTTCTGAAACCAGCAATACATTACTTGTTATATGGCCTATTAGCAACAACTCACCTGTTCTCGGTTTTTTGGGTAGCTCCTGGCAGATTTTGTTGACACATTTCTGTAGCTGTTTGTCACAAAGCTGTTTTTCTACTCCACAACTCCCATAGCATATGTCATGTTCGTCGCAACACTTGGTTACCTTGGGCATGTTGTCAAAGCGGACCTATTTAAATACAACCAATGTATTTGTCAGTGCTTACATAACTATATGAAAGCAATTACAGTCAAGTACAATGTATAAGGCAATTTCATTTATGATAAACGTTGTGTCAGAATATAAATGTACAAAGCAATCCATTAATGAATATCAGAACATAAATATTCACAAGTACAGAAACTGGTTCTGTCATGACCGTAGATATTATCATAATACAATAGTGCAATTACCTCGAAACCATATGTTCCACATCCATTTGTGGTTGGCTTGTGGGCAGGATTTGGCCGTGGTCGGCCACCTAAAGGGGAAGACAAGTTATTAAAGTGTAACTTCTACCCCAGGACAAATTTTCACCAAAAATTCACCATGTGACATTAATAATGCTGCGTACATGTAGCTATAGCCCTGTTGTATTTGTGGCTCTAGCGCCAGCGACCATCAGGTCTTAACTAGAGTCGCCCCAACCCTGTGAATTAATCTGTTAATCCTTGTTTTCTTTATATCACTTGTTATTTCTTATGTATTTACTTGGTTAAATAAATTATTATTTACTTATTCCACCAGTTCTATGGCTGTAGGTTGGGTAAAAAGTGATTTCCTCTCTTATACTACAGCAATGAAACATCATGGGGGTACTTCCATTATATATTGCTTGACGCCTGTCCCTGTGTCAACCCCTGCTCTCACTAATTTTAGGGATAGGCAATGTAGAAGGGGTATTCCCCTCAGGCAGGAAGAAATATGGAGTTAGCGCCTTAGACGAGCATCCACTCCTCCTATAGTCATACAGTGTTCCCTGCATTAGACAGGTCCTTCATTATGCAACTCCCCCTGTTAGCCTTTTTGCAGTGCACAGAACACTTGTTAAAGCCCCTTTGTTATGAGACTCCCTCCCTAACATGACTTAGACCAACATTTTGGCATGTTATATGACTGCCACACAATCCCTTTGTTAACTCACTCTGTGTCAGCGAGGCGTGGCAGTTGATCTGATTGCATCTGAACAAACAATACAGTTTGCTAATCTGACTGGTTGTTAAGGAACTGATGTCTTAGTGTGCATCATTGTTAATCACACCTTTTGTATACATTTGATTTAACTAGGGTGTCTAAGTATTTGAATTATTGCATGTACACAATGGCTGGAGGATGCAAGTGAACGGTTTGAACTATAATCAGCATAGCAGCTTTGTTTGATTGAATGCTGATGCTATCATGGATATGTGAGAAGAAGGAGCCAGAGCTGCATCAACAACTCTGAAGCTTAAAAAAAAAGCTTTTCAGAAGGCATTGCTCTTCTCACTGGACCTAGGCTGAAACAACTTTTCCACTGCCAATGGGTGGCTGTACTGCTTTCAGCAATGCCACAACATAAGAGCATTAGTACTGAGTGGAGAGTCTGCCGAAGTTAACACAGAGACGGTTGCTGAAAGGTGTTTGCGGCTGTCCAATATATGCTGCCTCTATATGACTCTGTCCATTATAAAACCAGGGTTTTCACGGCAGGACAGGTTATGATGTTACACCAGTATTGTGGACATCAGCAGTTCAGTTTACGACTATATCGTCCATTGATTTTTCGAAGCAGCAGACACCTCAGTTCTTTCCACCACCTTGCCCACCCAGTGGAGAAACTGCGCATGCGTGCATGTCGTTAAAACCATACCATTCGCTTGGTGGCACTTCACACACCCAGCCATTGACACGCAATAAGCGGTAGCCACCTGGCGAAAGCTGCTGGTGAAGAATGAAATGGCACGATACTTTGTTAGTTTATATGCATGTGGGTTTTGTGGTAAATATGAAGTTTAGGTATCAGAGTACAAAATGACAAGGGTTTGATGGATCGTGCGGTTAACAACACTTAGTCGCCCACAAAAACAAATCTTACACCCTCATTTTCCACATGAGGATATGAGACTGTTGTGCGGAGCAACAACAGTCTTCAATTGCCTGCTTTCAGGCCCATGAAAAAAGTCACTTCGACCAACCATTGAAAACAATCATGGCACCTAAGCAGTCCGAGTAGGCTCTCGTTATGAAGCCCAGCAATTCGCACATAAGACATTTATTTGCAGAAAAGCAAGCTACAAATAAAAAGTAAAAATAAATAAATAAAAATGATTTTCGGTTATGTTGGTTTTAAAGAAATATGAAAACAGCAAAGATGTTATTGTGAAATTTCATTTTTTATGCCATCAGGAGCGTTTCACCAGCAAAAGGGCTAGTGTCCGCTGTCACTTTAGTACGAGCCTGTGAGTGATGAAGTAGCCTGTCGTAAGTAAGTCTCATATATGGGACTAGCCAAAGGGCTACCAGGCCTGTCTCTAACTTATCACGGGGTGCCATTAGAGCCAGGCCGCATTTGCTGTCTTTGCGGTGTTGCAGTGCATAATGGCACAGCTGGCGCTGATCGAATTGGGTCAGAGTAGGCACAGGATGAGGGGCCGGAGTAGGCACCTGATGAGGGGCCGGAGCCACAGGGGCAGGAGAAGGAGCCACAGGGGCAGTAGTAGGAGCCACAGGGGCAGAAGGCACGGGAGCCACAGGGGCAGAAGTAACATTGGGTGTATGAACATTTTCATGCAAGCCATCCATTTTATACCGTATGGAGGATGGAAGCCTTCACGACGGGGGCGGCCTTTGATGACTAATTGACACCAACACCTGTAAACATGGACTGTGTGGTTCATAACCAGTCGGCCTTTGACGACTTATTGACTCCATCAAACAAGTGCAATCAGAAAAGTCGACAGTTAATGTGATGGTATAAGCAAACGACCCATGTCTGGCTTTCTGTTGGATGGGGTGGTTCACAAACAGTTTGCCTTTCATGACTAATTGACTCCAACAATGGGCAAGTGAAGTCTGTAGTTAATTCTTGGCTGCGCGCCCGATAATTGAGAAATCAGAGAAATTATTGTAGAACCCTGCATAGTCACACATTATTGTATCCTTTGTCTTTCACAAGAGTTCACATACATGGACAGCCACATCTAAATTTAATTCAATTATTTATTTGGTCTACGACATGTAGATACTCATAGTATAGTGAGTTCTGTGGCAATCAATAGACACAACCAGACAGGAAACAGACAGGGTTTGTAGACATCGCAAATCCACTCCCCCCCCACCCCCATGGTGGCCTTTTTATTTTATTTCAGACAAAACAAATCGGCTGCTAGCTTCTGTTAGTAGTGGCCAACTCCGACTCCATATAATCAGCCCCACCACCCGAACCTGCAAGCCGTAATCACTAACACCCGTCCCCCAACTACCCTTCACCTTCCACAGCTTCCCAGACATAACAAGGTCAAAGACAGATGCTGTACAAGTTTGCCAGCCATCCCGCCAACCCAAACACCATGCCGCCTGCCAGCCGCTATTAACTCCCCCCCCCCCCAACCCCACCCCTACACACATCGCTGGGCGAGAGCCGGCCCCCGCCCACCCCTACCTCTCGGGAGCCAACACCACTCCCCCGCCCCACCCCCTCCTCTCGGCGGGCGAAAGCCACCTCCCTCCCCCCCCGCTCCTCACGGTGGGCGAGACTTCGTACCTCCGGGGCAAGATTTCGGCCTGCCTAGGTAACCATTTGGGCTGAGACCGCCGAGCCATATGCACGGGAAACTTATATGTGGATATATATACACTTTTCAGATACCAAATTGCTCGGATGTCACTTCTTATGTTGCAATGAGGTAAGGGCTTTCATAATATCATCATATCATCACACATTTGCCCTTAGTGTCGATTTGTATGAACTTCGGAGGTTTTCGGCACTACTTCGGCTTTTTGTACAAGCCCAATAAATGTGCCCAGAAAAAGCCCTGACATTGCAAGTTAGGAGAATAAATCAAAGTATTTTCACCCCACCAGGTCAGTAAATTGCATAAGGATTCTGGAAAGATCCATATTTTGTCGGCTAGTTAAAAACTGTGCGCCCTATACGCGAAAATATGCGCTGCAACACCGCAAAGACAGCAAATGCTGCCTGGCTCTGACGCCAGTAACGCTTACGCTACGGCACCCCGCCAGGGACCAGGGTAAACTGATAAAAACAGTTCTTTAAAGAGTTCCACTCACCCCTGGGACACTCATATTCACAATTTTCAACGGCACCAAAAAATTTCCCTATAGCATCTGCAACATCTCCGATGTCTGTTACACCAAAGACACCAGTTTGTAAAAAGACGATTTGCAAGCAAAATAACAACAACAGTTTACAAGCCATGATTATGTACCGGAAGTGCCAAGCGCCTCGTCATTCGATAGGTGGCGCGCATTTTAGTCTCTTCCAAAGACTGCCGCTACGTGGCGCGAAGGATTTGAGGCGTTGCTCCCCGCACGGTGGCGCTACGCAAGCTCCGCTCATCCCTTGCGCAGTAAATCTACCGCCAACAGCGTCTTGCTTCCAAGCGCACCCCGCTCATTAGCAGAGCGAAGCGACGACAACACCCGGGACGTTTTGCATCGCTTAAGTGAATGTACACATTGTACAGCGCTCTCTTACCAATATAACTTGCAGGAAAAGGTATTAGCGTCTAATTTTGCGCGGTAGAATTGTTGTCAGACGTTCTCGAGCGCGAGATACAACAACTTTGCACCAGTAACAACCGAAAACGAATCAAGCTCCGCCATGATTGCAGTTGCACTTCCTGCCGAGAAGCGGTGCGCACAAACGTACAAATTGTGTGCTCGCCGTAACTGAAAGACTCCTCGCTGGCTTCGTGCCGCGGGGTCCTCCTGCGTGATGAATAGTATGGAGGGGGTTGATGGGGAACCCGCCCAAATGTAGCCAAAATTTCCAGACGTTCTCTTCTAATGTTGGTTTTCATATGAAATGTGGGTTTTGTGGATTTACTTTTTTTTAGGAATATTTTATTTCTGAAGCTGTATTTTGATGAGAAATACCCCCCCCCCCCCCCTCCGGCTGGAATAAAGGTAGCTGACGGTCGGAGCGGGATCAATTGCTACTTTTCCGGCATTTTCCAAAGGTGGATGCTCGTCTTAACTATTCCCCATCCGTTTCCGAGGGAGGGGAATACACCTGATGCCGCCAAAACCCACAAATTAGTGAGAGCAGGGGCTGACACAGGGGCGGGAGTCCTCACCCGCCCGCTTTTCTGAAACATCTCTAAGCAACAATGAATTTGGTGCCCCCCGCCTGTTTGTACTGGATCCCCTACTTTGTTGGTATCAAGCTCGGGAGGTGGGGACGGGGCGGGGGGGGGGGGGGGGGGGCAAGACTGACAAGCGTAACTTCGGCGTACGGCGGAAGCTGAAATTACGTACTCCTCGCGTTGAACCAAGAATTGCACAAACAACTTGCCGTTGGCCGTTACCGTTGGCCCGTGCATGCTCCATTGTCAGTCACCGTGACGGGCCGGGGCCGGGGCCGGGGCCGCCGCTGGGCTCTGGGAGGGTATTTAATTCATTGCTCGGTTTGGGATGGGGGGGTCCGCGGTAAAGTCCCCCCCCCCCCCATCCGCTCGGTCGAGGTTTTATTATCGAAATTCGCTCGGTTGGGGCGTTTTAATCTTTTGCGGCAACCCGTCTATGAACGCACATTTTCAGAGCTACCCCCCCCCCGCCCCTTCCACCCCGGTCAGAAGTTTTTAAACATCGGCTCTATAGCTATAGGGATATCTTTTTCATCACAAATATCCACTCTCTCAGGCATCAAGGCACCCCACGGAACCCTCCCACCAACTTTGTATACGAGGCCTCCCCCCCCCCCCCACCGGCCGCCGGGTTACTGACGGTTTAAAATATTCCGAGATCCACACCCCTCCCGCTGTCATTTGCTCAGTGAGATGGTCTTGAATGCAAATTAAACATCAATGGAACGCTGAAAGAACTTCCACTTAAGTTATGCTTTCAAAGATTTTAATGCAACGATGTCACTGATCTGGTAAAGTCAGACCATTTGAAACAAGCGACCGTTAAACTACCATGACATGCTGTTTGATGTGATGTAAAATCCGTACTTTACATTTTCCAACCAAAAATGTGCGCGCGCTCAACGATTATTTCTTCCGGTACGCGTGAACCCCAATCAAAACATGGCACCAGCGGCAGGCAGAAAAGCTCCAAAACAGCTCGCCGACCGAATAAGTTTTCAAAGCACACAAATCAAGTAAGGACAGGACTGGACTTTTTTACCAACTAACAGAGAATAGGTTACTTTATGTAAATATGTAGTTCATTGCTAAATATCGAGGTGAAAAAGTAGTTTTATGACCGTGTAAAGCCCGCCCAGATTTCGGACGGGATTCTGCTAATGGAAAGAGACTGCTAGGAGATGTAACGTAGTTGCGCGACTGGACCGATATCGGAGCGGACTACGTTACATCTATGGAACTATGCCGCTGCATGCTTCCTCTGAAAACTGGTCTGTTTCGTCTGAGATAATGGTGATTTTCAAAGATGTCCAGATATTTCCGACATATATAATGGGATCGAGCCCAACCCCCATTATCTGACCCTCTGGCATCGTGGGCCCATTATATCTAACCGGCCCTTCAGCATAAAGAAAACCCTCCGTGAAAACTAATTATCCAACACTTTTGACGTCATAGGAAAGCCCATTATCCAACCCTTCGGTGTCATATGAGAGCCCCTTACCCAACCCTTCGCTGCGTCATATGAGAGCCAATTATCCAACTCTTCAGTGTCATATGAGTGCCCATTATCCAACCCTTCTGAGTCACGCGAGAGCCCATTATCCAACCCTTCGGAGTCATGCGAGAGCCCATTATCCAACCCTTCGGCGTCATATGAGAGCCCATTATCTAACTCTTCGGCGACATATAAGAGCCCATTATCCAACCCTTTGGCGTCATAGCAGAGCTCATGATCCAACCGAACAATTATTGTAACAAAATTAAAACTCCAGAAGAACTTTCTCTAATCATTTATTGAAATGCTATTTATTGTATCAATTACTTTTGTAAATAAACGACCAAGATCGTACATTTCACAAGAAACATTTACAACTTAAAAAGTGTCAGCAAACACTTTCACACTTGTACCTGGCGGCTCTTGTCTGAAGCTTACCATAGCACATTCCATAAAGTGCGAAAACTCCTCTAATAGGTCATTATATTACAGGCTCATGTACACGAATTTTACAAAGCTAGATACAAATGCCAGTATCGTGACAATGCCAGGCGGTGCGGGGCGTTATATACTATAATATATATATATATATACATGTGTGTGTATATAAATATATAGGAAGAGAGAGATGGTGAGAGATGTGTGTTTGCTTGTCGCCTAGCGGTGCAGTATATGAGTACTGTAGTCATGCCAGCCAGTCACTGGGGCACATACATCGTAAGTGATATTGTTACATTCCGTGTTCACGGACACCAATAAGGAAACGTTCTATTCGTACGACTCTCTTCGGGGTAGACGGCTGCCTCCCAACGAAAAAATACACCTGGCTACATACTCGTCTATGCACTCGTCTCTTGTGCTACACTAATAAGGTAAGAACGTGTGCATGAACGCCCAGACAGAGCCTACCGAAGGAGTGTCCGCGCGGACCACCGCATCAGGTCATGGGTAGCCATTTTCATATAAGATATAGCAAAGTGAATATATATATATCATATATGAATATATATAGGGCTTTCTGTCCAGAATGCCAGACTACAACACCAGTCATCATAGGAACGCGATGGCACAGAATAATGTACAGGGGCATTGACGATTAAGAGTGATCTCCTTGATAGCTATGGATACGGGGTTGTCCCGTCATAATTAAGGATTGAGATCTTTGACCTGTATCTACAGTCTATGGTACAGAGGATGTTGTATTCTGACGCTGCATCTGTCTTAGCCTCATCTGTAATGTACCACACATCCTCCAACGAAGAAACGAGAGTGTAGCTACTTCAGATAAACAGTTTGATTTGTGACGAGGCATTAGTAAACACAGCAGAGAGCGACGAAACGAGTTCGGATATAAAACGAAGCCCATCAAGGGACAAACAGTCCAAAGGTATTTTCAACTAGAAGTGAGTCTGTCTTCTGCCTGAGCGCTAAAACTATTTTATCATTTCGTCAGTCAGCAACTGAAACAGATTTTCCAATGACTAGTTCATGTTTTAGTAGATGTGTGGCCTCAGAGGTAGCTAACAACCATAACAAAGTAGTATATACAAAAATACTTGCAATGTGTGGCTGGTTCAGCCACGTGACGTGCCGTCACTAGAACACGTGACTGAGAACACGTTAAACACTTAAAGTACTGGGGTTGGTGGGCTTCACTAGACAGGTCAATCGCCGATAAGACAAGAACTGTTAAACACCACAATCTCTGTACGAGTTATGCAGCGTCCTGCCACATCTAAACTTAGTTCAGCGAACTATAAAATTAAAATAAAAAAAAAGACACACAGACATTTCTTTTACCATTTCGCCACACTCATCGCGATTGCACTCCCTTGCAGTGGTTTGCATACAGCAAATACTCATTCATATGTAACCTGATATTGGACCATGAAATAGGAAGCCTTTAAATGATATAGTAATTAATAATCTGAAGACTAAAGGGTATTACTGGCCGGTTTGGGAAGGTTCTATATCCACCTAACGAAGGTGACTTGTGATTAACCAGGCTTTAGACTTTTTTTCGTAAACTGGACTAGACGACATTTTGTATATGCAACAGAAGTACAAGACCTCACGCGCAGGTCGCGCCAATAGCCACAGACTCTGGTGATGACGTGTCCACCTGCAAGTCGCCGCCAAAGGTACGAAAGGAAAAAACAGCTGGCTATCAGAGGCTGTGGTCTACAGGTAGCTGTCTCCGTGTCGGCGCGACACCAACGCGTGATACCACAGACACAGAGGGAACATCGGAGAAGCACACAAATCACATTGACGGAGGCCCAGTTTACGTCACATCCGCTTAAATTGCCGCGCGTCCCGCCTCGGTGACTATACATGCGACGATACAATATCAACTCAGGGAATCTGTTGTTGTTTAGTTGTGGATCTTGATGGCTTTCTCCAGGTAGTTGTAGCGGGTTCGCTTGGGGGTCTTGTTAATGTGGTCAAGCCCCAGCCAAGGCCGCGCCTGCATACTGCCCTGGACGTTGTGGGGCAGGAAGTCCTGCAGGTTGATGGTGAAGTCCTGCTCCTCCGGCATGTACGTCGCTCGACCCATCACCACGATGGCGAACTTAAACTGAAACCAACCAATCCACAGAGATATGGTCACTCACAAAACGAAACCGAAACTAACCTACACGACGTATGGTCCTTCACAAACTGAAAATAGTCTACGCGGCATAAATCCTTGTCAATTTGTAAATATATTACTAGTAATAAGATTGGTTTAAACAATATCTACTGGACCTAAATATTTTTTGAAGATCCTGAGTTGGAAGTCTCAATGTCATCCACGCCGTCGTCGCATCTCTTACCTTCTCGAACTCTTTTTCCCCGATTTCCAGTTTCTTCTGTAGTCGCTCCTTTACTTTGGAGAAGCATTCGCCCTGGAATGCAAAAAATATTATGCAGATACTTATAACACACGTACTTTGACCAGAATTCTCAAACTGTGAACCAAGAACGCAACTACATGCAACAATTGTGTTAAAGGACAAATAAACACGGCAGTGTAGCTAATAATGACAGAGAAGATGGCATCTGTAACAGTTTATTATTAAGTTACAAGGCACCAGCAAAAGCAAAAACATCCACAGGATAAAGATGTGAGGGAGGGTTTGAAATACGAACAGAAATAACACCTGAGGGGGTGACATACTCACGTGTTTGATCTTTAGGAAGAATGGCACTCCAAAGGTAGAGAAGATTTCCTGAAAATGAAAACCATAAAATTATTTCATTACTTTGTATAGTATTGTATAACACATTTATGTACGCATTTAAAAGCAAACTACCTCCTAACATATCATCTCTATTCTCACATGAAGAACAAAGCCTGGAGTTAGCCCGCTATTCCTTATTTTAGCAAGACACGAAAATAATGATATACTTCCTTGCGCATTCGCTATTGGAGCTAGAACAACACATTTTAACTACTTAACAAATTTCCGTAATCATACCATACAGAGATTGTCACAAACGTGATGCAAAATTGACATTATTTTTTGAAACGGTATTTATTTAACACATAACAAATCCAGTTTGGCTCTGCGTCAGTTCACCCCTGGCCCAGTAAAATGGCACGATATAGCCTTGCAACCCGAAAATGCCGTTAAAACCCAATCAAATCAAATCCACCTGGCCCAGTAAAGCGTCTCACCTTCTGGAAGTGGGCCACGGGCACCAGGAGTTCGTCCTTCGTGAGGTTCAGCTCATCGGCCGGTATCTCCTCCACCCGGTACATCTTGGTGGTCGTCGAGTTGAGGCAGTCCAACAACACCTCTTCCCTCTGCAGCGCGTAGATCTTGTTCCCCAGGATCTCCAGCAACCTGGCCACAGAGAACATGCGTTTCACGTGATCAGTGATGCCATGCCATTCCATACTTTACTTATGTGCGCATACAAGCTGCAGAGTCTGGTCACGCAGCATTCGTTTTATCCCTAAAATATCTTCAATACATATCTTAGAATTTATTGAAATATCGTCTGATGGTGTTAGTGTGTCATAAGAAATATCTTTGATTGATTTTGCATCAATATGTTCAGCGTAAATGGCAGAACAAGAGGACAACACTATAGACGTGGCATACACGCTCACCTACTTTGATTGCATAGACTGTATCAGTCTGGCTGATATCTTCTTATAACTCAATTATAAGAACTACATATCCACATCTAAAGACAGTCGCGCCCGAGTTTCACAGTTATATTTGCTTGGTATTTATCTTAGCCATAGTAGGTCACCCGAATTTCGGTACATTATCTGAGCTTGAATGCAACACTTCCTCTTCAGTGTCTTATTTGAATTCGGGTGTCTTACCTGAATTTGAATGTATTACCCGAATTTAAGTATGTACTAACTGAGCTTCAATGTACTACCAGAGCTTTAGTGTATTTCCTGAGCCTCAGACTAATGCCTGAGCTTCAGTGTGTTACCAGAGCTTCAGTTTAATTCCTGAGCTTCAGTGTATTAGTTGAGATTCAGTGTTACCAGAGCTTCAGCGTATTATCTGAGCTTCAGTGTGTTACCAGAGCTTCAGTGTAATTTCTGAGCTTCAGTGTATTAGCAGAGCTTCAGTGTTGCCAGAGCTTTAGTGTATTGTCTGAGCTTCAGCGTAATTCCTGAGCTTCGGTGTTACCAGAGCTTCAGCGTATTATCTGGGCTTCAGTGTGTTACCAGAGCTTCAGCGTATTATCTGAGCTTCAGTGTGTTACCAGAGCTTCAGTGTAATTCCTGAGCTTCAGTGTATTAGCAGAGCTTCAGTGTTACCACAGCTTTACTGTATTGCCTGAGCTTCAGTGTTACGAGAGCTTCAGTGTTACCAGAGCTTCAGCGTATTATCTGAGCTTCATTGTGTTACCTGAGCTTTAGTGTTTTTCCAGAGCTTTAGTGTTTTTCCAGAGCTTCAGTGTAATTCCTGAGCTTCAATGTATTATTATGACGGAAATCTTTGATTGGAGGAATCTATCAGTTTGTCCGTTTGTCTGTGTGTG
Organism: Arenicola marina; assembly: GCA_964019135.1. Classification (NCBI taxonomy): domain Eukaryota; kingdom Metazoa; phylum Annelida; class Polychaeta; family Arenicolidae; genus Arenicola; species Arenicola marina. The sequence continues at coordinate 8,173,851 of OZ025251.1, forward strand.
TGTGTCTGTCTGTTCGCACTCTGTAGGTCGCAAAACGCAACATTTTGTCGTATAACTTCACCCATCGCTAGGTATCCGACATGGCTCGGTCAAGTTCGTTAGCGGGGTATGAAGGTCAAAGGTCAAGGTCACAGGAATTTTTTCCTTTTTCCTTAACCATTGGAAGAGAGGGCCAATAATCGACAAAATGCTTACTACAGAGACAGTTTTGGAGCTAGCCCTTTGGAAAAAAAATACACTTATTGTCCTCTGGCGTTTCTCACCCTGTGCCAATTTGCATCGAAATCGATTAAGAAGTTTGGTCGCTAAAAAATAGTTTAACTTGAAAAAGAAACTTAAACATGGGACTCTATGAGGCTACATATTTGAGCAGTAAGCTCTACTCATCGTGAGCAATAAGCCGTGCCGCCTTTCAGGGTGGAGTACTGCTCAAATATGTGTGTGTGTATTTACGGGGAAGGAACGCAGGGGTGGGGCGTTCGGTTGTTTCCATCTATGGGTGTCTCCGGGATCTTAGGGGTCAATCTGGATCTGAGGGGTCAATCTGGATCTGAGAGGTCAATTTTGGATCTGAGGGTTCAAATCTGTATCTGGGAGGTCCAATCTGGATCGAAGGGGCCAAATATTCATGCGGAATTCCAGGGGCGGGTAGGCGTGGTGTGCGGGAATGCTGCATTTCCGTCATCAGCCTTCACCCTGTGGGTGACGCTCTCGGCTGAGCTTCAGTGTGTTACCGGAGCGTCAGTGTATTATCTGAGCTTCAGTGTGTTACCGGAGCCTCAGTGTATTATCTGGGCTTCAGTGTGTTACCGGAGCTTCATTGTGTTACCTGAGCTTCATTGTATTATATGAGCTTCAGTTTATTACCTGAGCTTCAGTGTGTTACCTGAGCTTCAGTGTTACCTGAGCTTCAGTGTGTTACCAGAGCTTCGGTGTGTTACCTGAGCTTCAGTGTTACCTGAGCTTTAGTGTGTTACCAGAGCTTCAGTGTGTTACCATAGCTTCAGTGTGTTACCTGAGCTTCAGTGTATTACCTGAGCTTCAGTGTGTTACCAGAGCTTCAATGTGTTACTTGAGCTTCAGTGTGTTACCTGAGCTTCAGTGTGTTATCAGAGCTTCAGTGTGTTACCTGAGCCTAAGTGTGTTACCTGAGCTTCAGCGTGACGCCGTCTGGTGCTGGGATCTGTTTCTTGGCCTCGTCCAGTAGGTCAGCCACGCTGCCGCTCTTGCTTGGGTAAAGCACCAGCTCCTTCTGCAAACAGAGATATCAAATAAAACAATTATACCTCAGTCAGGACAACGGACAACCGTATAATGACATATTTCTAAGATCAAAGCATGTTATTGGCCGTCTGTGTTTGGATCAAATTATTTTGCCCAATCCCCGTGGCAGGATATTACGTACATACACGATGCACCAGTGCTAAATGGATGTATAATTACGTGTCATTATGCTAAACTAGCTCGTTCTTACCCCATACACAACACACCTCATTGGACCCCAGAAGTACCATCTTTATTTCATTAATTTGTTAAATTAAATAATATGTAGTTTAAAGATGGCAAGTATAATATTCTAAGGTTCTTCTTACCTCTTCCTTCAACTTGCCGTTGACCCATGCACACTTGAATTGCCGCTTATTCTCCAGTTCGTTAATTTTTATACTAAGCTGAAAGGCAATAAAACAGATGGTAAACGACGAGTTTTGGTCTTCATGATAATATAGTGGTGTTTTCGGCCATGTTTGTTCACAGATTGGCTAAGGATGGACCAAAGAAACGCCTGGCACACTGATGGGACAGGATAAAGCGGCCCCAGACTCAGTTTGAACCCGCAACTGGTTACTTCGAAATTAAGTTCGCTGCCTCCCGACCAAGCCCCGTCCCTCCACGCCTTGCAGAAGAACACGCACACCGTCAGCGGATCTTAGAATTAAGAAAATACACTGTCCATTTTTATTAACTGCTGGGTGTCAAACGGTTTAAGCCATCCAATACATTTGCATCCGTTATAATAAAGAATAATGCCTATAATATTCTAGTTCTGCAGAAATAAATCTTGATCTGACAAAAAAATACGAAGAATCATTACTTTTTTTACTTAGTGTCATTTCAGTTCCACAATTCAGGCACACCTACCTGTTGGTAATAAATTTTCTTGGGTTGCCTAGGTTTGAAGTAAAGGAATAGGTCTTTGAGAGATCCTTCAAATGTACATCGGATCGCGTGGCCGGGTCCGTCGCGATAACTACAAGGAAGAAGAGTAAGTCGTTATATGGAAGTTCAAAGTTCACGAGAAATTCGTGCTATAGTTAATCCGTACTCGGAAATTCGTGCTATAGTTAATCCGTACTCGGCGAAACGCATTGATGTCGTTGTATGGATACATCTATAGACAAAAATCAAAATTACTAAAAAATAAACAACTCAACGCTTACAACGGGAACGGTGTTGACGTAATACTCCAGACGTACCCTTGCGTCTTCAAGAAAGACTAGAGGTCAGGGGTGAGGTATGGTTCAATGCCTCGGTACTGGTTACAGGAGGGCGTGGGGGGTAAGATTGGGGTTTATGGGGTTGTTTCAGACCTACCCCTGTGTCTTGAAGAACTGGATGAGGTGGGGGTCTATGCCCAGGTACTGGCTAAAGGGGGGTGCGATAGAAGGCGAAAGGGGTGTTTCAGACCTACCCCGGTGTCTTGAAGAACTGGATGAGGTAGCGGTCTATGCCCAGGTACTGGCTAAAGGGGGGTGCGATAGAAGGCGAAAGGGGCGTTTCAGACCTACCCCTGTGTCTTGAAGAACTGGATGAGGTAGGGGTCTATGCCCAGGTACTGGCCCACGGCCTTGGCGACCTGGTCGTAGCCCATCTTCTGCGACAACTCCAGCGGGAAGCCGACGTCATTGGGGATGGTTTTATCACAGAATGTCACTTCTATCCTGTAGTAGAGATCCCTGGTAAACACACAGTCACAGTTTAGTATTAATCCAGAGCATCATGTCAAGCTTTACATCTGGTTGAGGTACCTGAAAGACGCATATGCTGGCCATGCTAAATGTCGTGCTTTTAACAGGCGTTTGCGCTTGCATTGAAGAGACGATTCGCCACTTTTTGTTATTGCTCATCACGACAGACAGGAAGACATTTGTAAAGATTAATGTGGTCCGTAGATAGACTTGCTAAAAAAGTCTAGAATGGCGCTTTAGCGGTCTGTCCAGAACACCAGCAATGTGTCACTAGCATAGTTTTATCTCGTATATATCATGCTCTATTATAGGTTCTTGTATATATCGGGCTAATAAATGACAAACGCATCTTTCCGCGGGTGGTCGATTGCGTAAAGAGAACGTGCATTATTCCATTTAGCAGATTTCGGAATAGATACATATAATATTATGTATGCGGTATTATTAGGAACCACACTATTTTTGGCGAAAACTACACAGTTTTGGGTATAACAAGACTAGGGACTAGGGGCCCCACATGACAAGTTTGTTCCAGTTCTTTGGGGTTCGCCTGCACCTCCTGCAGCGCAGACAACACCCCCCCCCCCCACCCCCAACCCCCGGCGGGCGAGAGTCCCTACTTGAAGTAGTCCTTGGCCGTGGGCAGCTCAAGGTGGGCCACCTCCAGGTCGTCCAGTTGGAAGACGATGATGTCACCGTCCATCAACTCCTCGAGCACCTTCTCCAGCGGCTGGTCGAAGTTCTCGATCCGCTCAATCTGGTTCGGCTTCACCTCCTGCAGCGCAATAGACCGATTCAGGCTGTCAATCATTCGCTGACGTCACTGTTGCTTTAATACAATCATGTGGTGAAAAAGGTCTTCCGCGTGCGTTATGTCGGACAAACAAGTCGGACAAACAAAGCAGCATGTCACTTGTCAGTTTCCTAAATGAGTACTTCTCACTTGTACCTACCATCAGCTATGATTGTCAATTTCATACTCACGACTAAAGAAAAAGCTCAAGCGTGGGCGGGGCTTAGCTCGGGGCGTGGATCGGTCTATTAAGGGACACGTCACAGGTCTGTCACAGGACGCAGTATTTATATACAGGGGAAGCTGCCAGTGTAGGGCGGTGATAGTCAGCCAGTTTAAGACATTTTTAAGCGGTTTGGCAAAGCGGCAGATGGAAATGGGTCTGATAATCCATATGTACATATGTCAGTTATATGTACATCGTAAATGGTTCAAAAGGCGTTGCACTAATTTATAGTAGGTGAGAATAGCGATACAGAAATTTAAAATTAGTTAAAAGAGCCTTACAACGTTACATCTTTTACTTGTTTGCAAGCAATTTTGTGACCTCCGTCGCGCATATGGTATAAATGTCCATGCTCATAATGTAAACAGACGCCTGTTTTGGAAAATTTAATGAATTCTTCAACGCCATCGGTTATCTGCAATGTAGCAGCTTATGTTTATCATGCTTTCAAAATGATGGACACCGGCACTGCCATTTAAATTAGTCTGTATTGTGTACAATGGGCCTAAGGCCTTTATGTACGAATAAACTTTACTTCCATAAAAAATGTAGTGGGACACAAAGTGTGTACCAGCATACGAGAGGGCTAAGAAGGTATTACTACAACATTTAGGGTTGAAAATTTGTTACAAGCTACGTACCTCGTAGAGGATGAGCGGTGAGGATGGGGGGAAGCCACCCCGATCACATAGTAACGGCAAGAGGAAATCTCCTAGAGGGGAAGAGACAGAATGTTCATCAGCACGTGATTTTCACACGTGTATTAACATCCACGCGACCGACCGGCCGCAGCCCCCGATCCGCCACTATTTCACATGTTACTCCCCTGTGACAGCAAATGAACAGAATTAACAGACTTCTTTGTAAATGTGTTGTTTCATGACATACACAGTCACTTCCAAAAGAACTGACAATAATAAAAACAGCTTAGTTCTTTTGGAAATCATGTAAAATAAAAATAGACAAACGCAAGAGGACTTAGCAAAATCCATGTCGGATTTCTTACTGTCGATCACGACTGAACTATCGTCTCGTTAGTTACTTCGAACCTTTCGGGTCCGAGCGATTGTTTTTTCATGAGAAAGATTTGTCAAATTGGTGAGGGATTAATTTTTTTTATCAGGCAAATCAATATAAAAGTGGCTGGCGACATGGCGGGCGGCTAGGAAGGAGTACTGACCAATCTTCTCTGATATGGGCATGTACACGTGGCCGCAGTACGACAGGGTCTTTGTCTTGGGGTCGTACCGCTTCAGGAACAATAGCACGTCGGCTGAAACAAGATAAGGCCAACGTGGCCAATCTGTCATTGTGGGCGCTCACCACATCAAGCACTGAAACACCAGATAACATTGTGCGAACAATCTTCTGTGTTCCCACGCTTATATTATCGAGCTGTGGCGCCCCAAATAATAGAAAGGCATATTTTTTCCGCTTGTTTTCTCAACTACTAATTTAACTTCTGTGAGCGAGGAAAGTGACGTGAAAGGGAATACAAACGCATGTGCTTTTATATTGAGACTCAGATTATCTTTGCTCATTGGCTTAAATTCAAAGAAACGCACTCAGCCATAACAATACACGCCCTCGACCACAGATGTCTACGCACTGCATCAAAGCTCACCTGTCAATCTTGTGACATCATTGGGGAATTTTCAAATAAAGTTCAGATACTATGCTCCCAGAAATAAACCCGCCGGACCTCACTCTCGCTACGTTGACGAACGCGTTTATAGTGATATCGTGGAATAAAAAATGTAAACTCCCATTAAAACAAATTGTTATATGTTTATCTTCCCTAAACCAAGTTAACTCTGAGCAAGACAAAATCGTGACACGAAGACTTTAAAGTTGCTCATACGGCTATTTCCCACGTTGCATTGTGACTATGTCATAGAAATATATTGGATATATTGTCTAATGATGTTGGCGCAAACTTAATAAATGTGAAACAAAATGTATGATCATATGTATCTTCACCCTAAACGTCAGACTACAGAAATGTCCTAATATACATGACGTAGTACACAAACAAGCCACTCCTGCCCACCTAGATATATATCACTCTGGACGAAATATTCGGTAACTTAGTTTTTCATGTGTCCTATATTTTCCTTTTGGTAAGATCAGATTAAAAGGTATCGTTTCCATTTAAAGAATTTCGAACGTTTTTCAAGAGAAGAAAACCTGTACGAGCCCCTTTAAGTCATATAATATGACTACGACATATATTACAGCAGCTGACGAGGTGGCTGACTGTAGTACTCACAGTCCTTGTCAAAGTGGGGAAGAGGCTTGTGTCCTGTACTGGGATCGGACGTCTCCACAAACACTGTCCACGGATTCTCGCTGTCAGCCAAGTCCTGCACCTGGAAATGTGAAAGGACCACGTCACCAACGACGTTCACCAGCACTTTCACCCATTGTTTCCGTGAACAACGGCCAAGTGGTACAGAGATAACAGCCTTCAAATTGGGTTATGTCAGTTACCTGACAGTACAACTTGTAGGCTAGCTTGAGAAACACTCTTCAACCTTTGATGGTCATATCGCGGCAACAAGAAGGATTCCACGGTTTCCCTGAGAATATCCCCCTACTCTTTCGAAGAAGGCCATGGGATAATCCTCTTACGAAAACATAGGCATTCCCACAGTGGGGTGCAAACCCGTCAACGCAGAGCAAAGCCAAATTCGCAAACCACGAGGCTATGCGGGCTGAACTAACGTTGATAGAGAACCCCACTTACAGTCTTGTCCATGTCTCCTTCCATGTCCAGCACACTGGGACGAAGGGTCTGGTTTGTCCGACAGCTGAACGGCCACGGCCGCAAGTTCTGAGCAGGGTATTTCTGGAAAGGAAAATGAACGCCAAACGATGTTATTTCTTTTTTATTTGTACACATATGAGGGATTTTACACTAACAAGAAATTGATCATAACGATCATTATTGTACTGGGATATACTTATTACTTTTGCAACTGATAGACAGAAATACTCTTATATAAGAATCGCTTACGCTTGTAAAGCAGACAACCTCACATACGAAACACACAATCATAGGTACAGAAAACTTTGCAAATCACTCGGGTTAATAACGGAAGATGATCAGGATTTTCTTTGTCAACGAATCACCCATGTAATAAAACCAAAGTTTCTCTCTACATGAATGAAAGGTTCAACCAGTCGAAGACAGTCATGTAGCATACGTTATACGGAATTCCGCCATGATCTGGAAATAAGGCAACACCGCCATTGGGATTTATGCGAAATTAACGGCCCACCATGCCACTTACCAGACTCTCCGAGAGCATGTCCATGAACTCAAGCAACGTTGCTGTCTTCTTTACCCGAAAGTTTCTGAAACCAGGAGACAATCATGAAGGAACGGATCACTTGACAATATAATGAACGTTACAGAAGTCATGTGGTCTATTTCATAGCTCACACCGAAGAGGGCGACATTGCAGTAATATAACATACTTTTATCGGCACTCACTGGCAATGAAGTGGGGTCGAACGAAACTTGCCCCAGAAACAGGTGCCACGATTTGTAGGCGTAGTAACCAGGGAGGCTACCTGGCATACCTTTAAAGATTTAAACATACTTGAATTAAGGAATGCGCAGTCAATGTTACATGACAACACACAAATCACCCCGACGCGAGCAATAATCGGGTCTCGTTCTTATTATTACAATGGCGAAAAAGACGCGTATGTTTCCATAGGTTTCCGTACCTGTATTGAACCTTCTCGGCGTCGAAGAGGTCGTTGCCTTGGTGACCGTTGAACGAGTCCTCAACCAGGACCTGTATCGTCATGTACAGATGTGCCTCTGTTCGCTCTTTTTTCTTTTGTGCCTCCACTTTCCTATTACGAGATCAGATATTCGTATTTTAGTCACGGCTAAAACAGTTACCCACAGGTTTCCGCACACGAACGATTATGTTTCAAAGAACGGAAATACAGCTGCAGAACCAGAGTCAATAAGTCATGGAGGTAAAACGAAAGTGACCATATTTCTAAAATATAACTGACCAGCCTCCACTTACTATTTCACTGGTAAGTAATAATAATACGAATTTTAATAGTATTAAAAACAATAATTGTAATACTTAAATCAATAATTATGATCTTAAATATAATTATAATAATGATACTACACAAAAAATAATAGTATTCATAAAAATAATAACAATAATTACAAAGGGTAATAACTAATATATAGACTGAAAGTACACCGGCTAAACCGATCTTACTTACTTCTCGTCTTGTAGCCTGTTCTTTAGTGACTCTGGAATATCCTCTTCAGATACGTTTTGAGATAATCTGCCTGTAACAAACAACAAATTCACGTGCAGCAGGACAAGGATACTTCGAGGAACGAATGGCTAAAGAACTATATGAGTAACGTAACCGCTCAAAATACATGGTCAGTACTCTAGCGATGAATTCTCAATCCTTAGTTAACAGATTTTAACGGTGTAATTCTCTGATGTGGACAATCTTACCTAATACAGACTTACTCAGATGGGATTCCCTGATGTAGACCAACATGTAGGCATTTGTGCAGTGTTTCACAGTCAGATCGTCGTCGTGACCCCCAAAGTTGTGCTCTATGGCCTCGTTCTTAGTGCAGCGGGATACCACATCGTCGTCGAACTTACACCACTAAAACACACAGAAAGCATGAGGTCAGAAGTCATCCAGTAAAGCAGACAGGGGCATCAAGACGTCAAAGATCATTCAGTGATACAAAGAGAGGCGGCATGAGGTCAAAGGTCATGCTGTGATACAAAGAGGGGCGGCATGAGGTCAAAGGTCATTCTGTGATACAAAGAGGCGGCATGAGGTCAAAGGTCATTCTGTGATACAAAGAGGCGGCATGAGGTCAAAGGTCATTCTGTGACACAGAGAGAGGCGGCATGAGGTCAACGGTTATCCATTGAAATAGACAGGGGCATCACGAGTGAAACAGAAAAATTGCTGAGACATACAGACGGAGTCCACGGGGTGAATTGTCTCAGTAGAACAGATGGCAGACGGGTAGAAGGGAGAAATTACCCAGGTTTAACCCGTGGAGTGCCCCGTCAAACATCTCGAGTTTCTTATATAAAAAAATGTAAGTTCCAATTTTTTACATAAATATCCGTGCACAGCTTATGTATAGATACTTATAGATTCTTCTATCAAACTAGACATCATCTACACCCCTGTCTCTATCCAAGGCACATCAAGGCAACCCGATGGACGGATGAAGTGGTGTTTAAGGTCAATGAGATGAAGGGATGGAACTGCCCGATGGAATGCAATTTGTTAAGCGACAATCCAATGGTTTGCAGCGGTTGTACGTCTACCCAATAAAGCTTAGAGTGTTCTCGTAGCCTTCCCCAGTACGCCCAGTTACATCAATAGATCTCCTTACGCATCCAACGGGTATATAACAATAACAATGTGTGCGCGTCTCTCTGACCTTGCCGTCGCCCTTGGGGTTGATGTACACGACGTAGTGGCCGCCGTGGTTGTCTCCGCTGTGAACCAGCACAGCGTGCAGGATGTAGCAGGCCGTGTCCGCCTTGTCCGGTGTCTCCAGGTACCGGTCTAACTGCAGCTTGTCCGGGAATTCAAACCTGTCGGCGAAACAAGGGTACGGGGTGTCGCTACATGCTGCACGAAGCAAAGCAAATCTAAATTCATTCAAAGCATCAACACTTTAAATGCATAATCAAAACAAAAGCCAAGCATGTACAAGTCGCTTTATGCTGAACTAGGCTGGTTGAATTTGGAAAAAAATACGGTACGTCTGATCTCAGATCATAACCCACATGCAAGATTAGACTGTAGTTTAGACATTTCACGGTAATGAACCTTCAAGTCTCTGCCAGGGATATTCCAATTTGAATCTGCACATCATTCTCCTGAAAGAACCACCGTGCTTTCCGCGTTTACCGACTTGTCTATTACCTATCGTTGACCTTGACGTTGGCGTCCGTCATGGGGTCATATTGGAACCGCATGAGTTGGAGATGCAGGACGGGTGGGAAGGACAGGAATATGACACCCTTCTCGGCCTCCTGCAAGACAAACATTGAATGTGTACACAACTGTGGTTAAGGCTAATCTTGTGTACATACGGGACAAACTGGGCAAGAAAAGACGAATAAGGTAAATGAATTACTTAAACGACGGTGTTGCGAGTGAAAAACAGTTCGAACTGGATATGACTTTGAAATATATTGTGTAATGATATATTGTGTACGGAGGGGGGGGGGGGGGGGGGAGGGGACATCATTCAGTCCAGTTTTAAGTACCTGTAGATCTAGGGGAGTTGCCCAAAAAGTAAGGTCGTAGATGGAAATGTTTTAGGTCCTTGTTCCATCAATATATATATACTCTGTGCAATGAAAGAAACGGTATGTACCGGTAGTAGACTCATTTACAGCTAAAGTGTGTGACCTACGTCTTCAAAACTCAAAAATTGTTAAATCGATAAAGAGTTCTAACTGTAAATAGATTGATTATCGACGTGGAAGATGGCTCTATGACATCACGAACTGCAGGTGGATTGCATCTTCCATACAGCGTCTATATCAAGTCTTTATTAACTTTACCTGGAGGCCATGCTCGCCCGCATCATACTTGTTATCACCATCTAACGATTCCACTGTGATATAATCTTCGAAAGACTCGGAAACTGCAAAACGAGAAAGCGAGAGAAATGTGGGTTTTCTTTCATATTTCGTTTTGCTATGAAGCTGCAATTGTGCAGTTAATGTCTTTTTCTGTTTGTAGCAGCCATTTAGCGAATTAAAAAGACAAAACAGATTTAATTCTTGAGACAAAACAGATTTTAACTCTTCTGCAAAGGAAGCAGCTTCCTTTTTCTTAATACGCAACAACGTAGGTATAAAAGAACTTAATTACTACAGCAGTGTTTTAAGTGTGCGTATTACTTACTGTCCTTTTTGCCTTTGATATTTAACTGGATATCATAGAACTGCTCTTGTCTTGACGACACGTAACTGACATGCTTGCACTTTATGTAGGACTGAAAGGTAACAAACGTAAACATAATGTACCTTTTAATAATTACAACGAACTTTTAGATACCAACTTGCAATAACCACCGAATAACTGGAGATTCCCTTCAATTTATCACAAAACTTTTCAGTATACATGCATTTGCTAATTATCCTAAACGCATTTAACCAACAAAACTTGTTAGAGCCTTACCTGCATTTTGCCCTCAAACAACTTTGGAATGGTACCCTCAACGCAAGTGCCTTTCATTTTACTTTCCATGTTATCCAGCAACTACAAGAAAAAAAATATGCATGAAAAATATTTTATAAGCAACTGACAAGGCACCAGCGACATCACGTGTCGACAACGTTTTAACTTAAAGGACATGTTAGATCAAATAACGGAGGATTCTTCACACGAGGCCAGGAATGTAAAGTACATTTAAGCACTTTAAACTTTTAACAGATCAATCAGCTGCAGCAACAATAAATATTGACTTTTACACACTCCTCCTCATTAATCAGCGTGAAAACGCCAAGAAATCGGGATCAGTGTACGACATGGCGTTAGTTAGTTAGAGCGACTTTAACACCCACCACTCTGCATAGTTCTTGCACATCATGCTGCATAAAGGAGTCCAGTGTCTCCCATCCGAATGACTTAGTCAACTTCTTGGTGCCAACTGGCTTATCACTAAACTGTAGCTCGTAGAAGACCCGCTGTAGCGCCAGAGGCACGCTCTTTGACGTATCATCGCTCTCGGTCGGCATCAGATACACGGCCTGGATAAAAATGAACATTGTTATTATGTGTGCACCAGTCAACAGAATCAACACAATCTGTTGTTGATTACGGAATGCATACGAAATGCAAATGAAACCTAAGATTGATTTCAGCGTAGTGACCAAGTGTGCGATTCTGTTTGGCATGAATAACGACCCTTAGGGTCTTATGTCACATGTCCTTCACCCCGGACTCCAATATGATATTATATTGCTAGTACAACGCTAATGCTTATTGACATTAAGTTGGGAGTCAACCCTTGAAACTGGGAGAAGTGTAAACAGGCCATACAGTAAACTGCCTTCATAATTATATACATCATTGTCTTCGGAGATGCCGCCTTGTGTCAAGGAAATGGATCCTGATACAAAAATATAAATCTATATGAAACAGAAGATGCGCCTTGCGTGGTTAAGATATCTCTTATCACCCCACTGGATTCAGTGCATCATAGTACAGTGCGACATCTTTTCTTACTTTCCGAAGTTGGTTTGTGAAGAACAGCGTCTGTAGGAGCGAGTTCATGTAGCACGTCGCCCCCTGGTTCCGGAGACCCACAAAGCCGGTGTGTTTCTTGGAGTCCCAGCTCACCCCGTGCGGAGCGTCGGCCACCACGTACACCTCCAACGTGATGCTGTCGTCCTTGGCAACGAACCCCCGACTGGAGTCCAACAGTTCCTGCGGGTACACATGTTATCTGATTGGTGTTTCAAGCCACGTTTACGCTATTCTATTCGACAAAGGAACTTCTGTGACAATGAGATGCACGGATGAAACGGATACAGGCGGGGTTTAAACACGCGGACACACCAATGTAGATATCATCGGGACTGGAGTATGCCAAGCTAGCCAGCGGTCATTTGTATAACGGGCATCTTACCTTAGCATTTAATGCTTACCTTGGGTAGAAATATGATAATAATCAGGTCCCAAGCGTTAGTGGGATATAAACGGTGGAGTGCCATTTCCATACAGCAGACTTCCAATAAACCAAACTAATAAGCCGGCTACCTGTTTAAACAAGCCCAATAGTAGCAGCATCAGCACACTGGCGATCAACTAAATCACAATAAACTTACACTCCATGCTATGAAGTGACTGAATCCCCAGTCGTTCTCTTTACTGAAGAAAATGTGTTGGATTTCTGAAATGAAAATACAAAAGAAATAGAATTATATTAAATGAAGCCACAGTGTTGTGACCACCTAACTCCGAAAGCCTACCTTTTTCATAATGATAGTGCATCGCATAAAGCCACGGGAAAAGATAAAATGTTCTAGTGTTAATTTAATGCTTACCTTGGGTAGAAATATGATAATAAAGTCATTCAAGATATTAAGGTAACGTTACCCAAGGGTGGCCAAAGATAATAAGTGTTCATGATCTATATGTAATTTCATGTTCCTTGGTCCGGTATAAACCAAAAATGCAAAAAGGCCACCTAAGCCACCATGTTATTAATTCGTAAATCCCTCTTGACTGCATCCAAACACTTACTCCTAGTGAATGGCTTGCCATCTGGTTTCTGGTTCAGAATCCTCAACTCGGCTGCCGCATGACAGGACCAGGACCTGGCGATATCAAACCTGCTATGTCTCAAAAACCACTGTTCACAGAACACACCATCCGTGGAGCCTACATTATACTACCATCCTATCGCCAGCAGAATTAAGGTACTGGTACGCTGCGTATAAGGTCTGCAACATGGGGCTACCTACAGTAATGTAGTTGCATAGGGGCAAGAGCCCTAAAGTTACTTAAGATATGAGCCTATGATCGCTTATTGCACAAAAGCAAACAATTTTGACAAAGGGTATCAAACCTTTACTTAATCTCTAATGGTAAAGAAAATGGTTCAAAGATACATTCCTCATCATGGAATTTTAACACGGGAACTACAAATATTTCTTTCTACCCCCATTTGTGTTACTTATAGCTCTTTCAGTGAACAAACAATGTTAACCTCAACTATACACAAGCTCGCATAAGCCTTACGAGGATTCGGAGTCGGCATTACACTGCAGGAAGAAACCCAAGCTCTTTGTGTTGTGCTGGTTATACCGCGGCATCGCCAAGATCTTCCTACAAAACGAAACAACAAAAAGCATACAAGTAACACGTAACATAGCAAGTAACATATCTTTCACAGGCAATGGCCTCAGTTCTAAGCGATCAGTCTCTTACATCAGAGAAACAGTAAACAAGGCCTTTGATATTTAGATGAGAGAGGCAGAAGACACTACATTTTCCCATTTTCATAATTGATATTGCATATTGTACAAAAAGTAAGTTCTCCAAAGTTCTATATATCAGACGAATTTTTCACTTACCAAGGTAAATTCCTCACGATGCATGACGGACTCAGCACCTGGTCCTTCAATCGACTGATATTCTCCACCGAGAATTTGAAAGTGGCCTCTGCCCTGCACTCATCTGAAATGTTTATAAATTTGTTCAGCAGGGAAAAATGGTAAATATTATAGGTCAAATTTTTTGGGGAATTTGTTTTTATACATTTGCAGAGCAATACATTTTATGGTTACTGAGGGGGGGAAAAAGACCCACAACGTCATTTATGAGGCCAATTAATTTAATGACTCTTCAACACATGCTGACCATAAACATCTTTCATCCCTAGGCACAAGTGGATGATGATATTTACCGTCCTCCATGTTTTCCTCTAGGTCAGCTTTCCCCCCGCTGGCTATGTCCCCATTAACAGTATTCATAGTGACGTCTCCATCAGGAGGAGACTGTTGTTGTGTTGGCGCGGTAGGCGCCGCAACGGCCTCTGTCTGCTGTTGGCCATGGTCTGTGAAAAGAAAAATAACACTTCTTGAGTGCTGTGACAGCCTAATCATGTGGCTTTAATTTAAATTGATCACATCAAGTTCAAAATTAAATTTTACTGGACCAAAAAGTGTCCAATAAAATTGTAGATGGTGACTGTATTTAGTGATTACATTAAAGCGGGTGTCCAACCTAATTTAATCGCTTTCTGCACCGAAAGTGTACATCTTAAAATTAAATTGGCGAGTGTTAACGCTTCGTTTCGGCCGACTGCTAAGGAGAAACAAATTAAGGCAACCCGCCCCCAGCAATGTCAAGCAGCGCGCCATTTTGCCGGGAGCAGTGACGCATATTGTGACTATTCATATGGCGCCGCCTTACGTTATAAGAGAGAGATCAGGGCCGCGATTTACAGATGAACAGCGGCAGTTCCAAACCGCGCAGTAGCGCAAGATCTTAGTGTTTAATGGAAAAGTACCGTCCAAACAAATTGATTTACGTCTTGCGACGATTGACTCCGCAACAATGCCATGATTGGAGTTAGAATCGCAGCTATTTATATTAGCGATTATCACGCGCTCTTGTTTTGCTCACACAATCGGCGTAATTTCCGGTTTGAATAAATTAGAGTATCGCCTCTTGATTGGTCAATCGCGGACACACCTCCAAATAGGGCTGCCGCCTGGGTAGGCGGCGAAATCATTCCTGGCGGTAACTTCTAAATTTTATTGTGAGCTACAGATAGAACAAAAAATTCTGTAATTTGGAGGATAGACAATTAGGTATTATATGAATCGGTAAAGCAGCGTTAGAGGCCAGGCTGGCGGTTCCCTTTAAGGGCTTGTGGCCCTGACATATATTTCACAACTGCATATGGCAATCAGCAACTATCTCAGGATCAACTCTGGCGGACTTAGCTGAATGCTCTTATATTATGACATATTGTACTGTATCTTCCATCCATTAGTACTGATTCAAGTACTTGGCAATACTCATCAAATTTACACTCAGATTTCACATATGTATTGTATGCTCACCCAATCACTTCAGATATTCAAAAAAGAACCAGAACTCTATCTGGGAGGTAGATATATTATGGTCAACTTGCAACTCATCAGAATTCAGCTTAAACCTTCCAAAAAGAGCCTGAACTAGAGATTTAGAATACAAATTACATCCATAATTAACACCACTATATATACCAAATTCAAATTCAAAGTTAAATGAAAATATGAGCAAAACATGAGATGAACTGCAAAACATTCTCCTAAGTGTCATATGATGGCTCTCTGACGCCTCTTCCTTCCTCTTATTCAATTTCAGCTCTTATAATTGCTGATGAATAACTTTATCGCTGCAGCTGTAAATCTGCTACATCAAATTTGCCTTTCAAATGTCAAATATCTATTTTGTAAGATTTTAAGTGATCTTTATAGGACTGTTGCTATGTTTTGCTCAGTGCATAAATATTGGTATCTGTGGAATCACTGGTTCAAATACTATAGGCTGTGGCCTGTACCAATAAGCTGATTTGCTATGCATATGACACCAATTCATATATATATTCATATATATATATATACTTATGGCAGCAGACATTGGACAATACTGCCCTATATAGTTAGTAATGAATAACTCCTCATACTACAAGAATTACAGCCAGAATCTGTATGTCATGTGACCATGTACTGTACAAATAGTTGCATTGTTTATTGACAGGCAGTGGATAATTAACCATGACCAGCTTCAGATTGTGTGGGGCTATTTTGACGGCTCTAGCCACTAATTGGCTGCTGTTGAGGAAAACACCAGGGTATTAGTCAGACTCACCTGCCTGCCTGATGGGTCAACAGTTTTAATTTTGGCAGGCAGATTTTCTAGCAGGAAGGCACTCCTGTGCTGTTTATCCAAACAAAAAGGGTGTTTTGGTCACAATGTCTAGCAGATAATCATAGGACTCACAATTTTATATAACAATGAAAACCACTTCTGCTTATTCTGGTAAACTGCAAGTTTAAAATGTGGCAACCTGATTAGCTGACACCACTTTGTTTGTGTACACTGAACAGATTTTTCTGGCTACCATAGACATCCCTATAGATATTGCCAGTCAAGTACAGTTCAATGCCATTTGCCCTGTGGGAAGCTCCAATGTTGGGACATTGCTCTGCTGACAAAGCTGACAAAAATATGGTGTTTCGCTATTTGATTGGCATGTTTCAATGCAGGGGCAGTAAGACACATCCAGTCAAATAAGGTATTTCAAGATTGAATTTACTGACAGGTTTCAATGCTGGAGGGCATTCAGTTGTATCAATGAATAGATAAATGTATCTCAGAGCAATGCTGTTATAGCAGTGAAATATGCCAATTAAGATAGCGAAACACCATATTCTGCTGGCTGTATCCCAGCATTGAAGCCTGCTAGTAAAATAGAGCGGAATGGTCTATGAACGGCAATATGGAGATGTCATGAAGCCAATGAGGGATTAGAGCCGGCACAATAGCACCATACCATTGGTAGCCAGTCACAGTCAAATATTTACTGCCTTATTGATATGGACCTGTACGAATAGCCACTATGATTACTACATCAGGGACAGACATTAACTTTGGATGTCACCTATCCTGTCGGGCACGCAGAGTTGAGATTGACCTGCCCCCCCTCTGAAAATGTACCTGCCCTATCAAGCTGAGAAATAACAACATTGATACAGCTAATAAAAGATTTATTTACTGCACTATTTACAAGGATTGACGATTCTGATATTATGAATCATAATGATGAATCTGCTGTTCAGTCTAAATCCTCACCTGTCCCGCTGGGGGGGCGTACAACCAGTATTCTGAGCTGTCCAACCACATAATTCAACTGTCCCAGCCAGTCGGTTATGGCTCTCCCTATATATTTATATGTATATCTATAGACGGTGCATTTAATATCATGCCGCCTGGCTTTCTTAAATATTTTTGTCCATGCACCATTTGCAGCTACAATTTATGTATTTATTTGCTCCATTATACGAGACCTTTATGATTTTAACTTACTTCAAAGTGTATCTTGTTTAATAATAATACAATATGATAGTCTCCATCATAAAGTATAACAGATGAAAGTGCGTTGACAGCAGCCTTTTTATGACGTTGTAAGGTGAAAGTCATATTACTGCATTTTCATTAACTAAAAGAAGTAGGCCTGCAGAAGAATTTAATATCAGGCTCTAGACAAGGAGATCGAGAATTATGTACCCATGCAAGGTTTATAAACTAACACTAATTTTAGCGTTTCAATGCAAAAGGAATTAGTTTATAGATTTAATATTTATATAGGCCTACATGAGAGGAACTATAAATATACGTAAGCTTCATTCAAGTTACGCCTAACTTACGGCTTGACATTAATACAATCTAACCCCCCCACCCAAAATACCAGCCATACTATTGCCTACAGACCTGACAGATGACAAAGTAAACAGAGTGACTGCCATAGCAAAACTGGTCTGCTTCGTTTGGCATCATGTGAATTCTTTTGACAAATATTTAATATAATACTTAATATATCCCTATCTCTTGCCCCCCCCCCCACCCCACCTCCATCCTTCTGTATCCATCATGTTAGTGTGCCTACATGGCTCCAGACTTTGTGGACAGTATTCAGGTATTGACAGGGTCTAATCTGTTGTGTATTGTACGGTATTAAGACTCCATCGAGGCACCAGGTCCATGCAGAAATAGTTAATCAAGAATCACTGAGTGCACAACACAGATAAGACAAAACAATGATCAACCATTACCCTCTCTGGTATCCATTTCTTCTTCTTGCTGCGTCGGTGCAACCGTCTTTTCATCCTGTTCATGGTTGTTCATCATGTTATTTGGGGGAGCCAGCTTTTGTGGGGAAGTGACCGGTCGCTCTCGGCTCGCTGTGGACGATTTGTGAGACACGGTCACTTTCACGTGTTTGCTTGCAATTCGCCCAATTGCTGCAAACTTGCCCCTGCCAAGAGGGGGACCACACCAGATAGAAAGACCAGTGATGTACAATTTTTGATGACACAGACAAATTCAAATAGCCATAGCCTTTCCTCAGGCTAAAACTGAATGAAAATAAACAAGATGGCGGACAAATATGTTTCGGTGCATGACGGACTTATTTAAAGAAACAACCAGTTCCTGGTGTATCCTTGTGACATGGACAATGCATTCATCACTATTTTGGGCGCGACGAGTACAATTATAGCCCGCAAATTCGGGCCACTCTTTGGAAAACCTCCACTTCAAATTCACAATGGCTGAAGTCAGAGTACAAACTTGCCATGCACGAAAACGACACTTCGAGAGCGCGCAGTTGCACTTGGTAGTTATTTCACAGGGGGGGGGGGGGGGTCTACTACCCGACTATACATATATATAGCCTCAGAAACTGGTTTATGTCAGCGTCTGACCTCGCACTGGTAGTACGTACGCCGTTTCCCATATTATATTTTATTTTATTATCATTTTTTAAAGTTTCCCATACAGCAAGTCAATTTTTCCACTGAACTTCATATGATCTGCAAAATATCTTGGACACTGACATTCATTACAATCTGTCGGTGTGAATGTTGACTAATGAATATAGGTTATCATATTTGTAAGGAAAAACACGACAATAAGTCCGAACTTTGATTTAGAAGTACACAATAATGAAACCACAGTTCCCCGACCACAGCTGAAGCACGTACGAGATGCGCAATTAACAGATTGACCGCCAACAAATGTCATAACAGCATATATATCTAGGTAGCTGCATATAAGGGTAATTTTTATTCACGACTAGAAAAAGCTAAATACATCATTTTCATCAAAAACATTTAAAAAGCCTCTCAGACAAAATATAGTTCATTATAAGATCTATGGTTCAGTTATAATCAACATTTACCGTTATACACCATCGGTGGGAGCTCGCTTCACTGACCAACCATACATGTATATATGCCCACACCTCTGCCAGTACACCTAGATATTGGCTTTGTGATCCCGCTTATGATACATGTATTAGCTATGTGTCTTGGTAAAACCTGTCAGAAATGTTCATAACATCCAAATATAACACGATATGCCCAATGGATCAGTAATTAAGTTATAGGGAAGGCGCGTGCCTTACCGGCAAGGCTTATACGTACAACGTTTCAGATTCACGCATGATGCGCGCGTCATGACATATTGTTATATTTGGATGCTACGAACATTTGTTACAGGTTTTACCAAGACACTTATAGCTAATACATGTATTTATTACTGGTATCCCCCCCCCCACCCTCCCAACTCCCTCTCCCCAAAGAATTTTATACAAGACGATCGTGTTTACTGAACACTCAATAATTTATAATTAAGTCAGTCGAAATCTCCACTGATCCCCCCCGCCCCCCGACGACGACGTACTGTCAGTTTTCTTCCACCGCATCCCACATTGTCACTGCCTCCATATGACTATATATATATATACACTGACTAATTGGCAATTTTTTATATCGTGACGTGCATTATTTAGATTATGCCTCCATATGACTATATATGCACTGACTGATTGGCAATTTTTTAATTCGTGACGTGCATTATTTAGATTATGCAGTTTAGAACGGTTACTGATGCACTTGAAGCACAAAGCAATATTTTCGTTTCACGATGACGCACCTTGAATATTTGTATTATAGTAATATCTCATTGACCGGAAACAGAACTCAACGCATCCCACAATTCAGTGCGGTATATATATTCCAGCCAGACAAGACAAACGATAGTGATAAAGTTTCTGTGGTGAAGTTTATTGAAAAACCTTTGGTTTACTCTGCGGAGAGGATTGTATTTGACTGAAAAGATATGGCAGATAACATCGACAAAGACAAAGATCTCTTAGGGGACAGTTGGTTGAGTAGCTGGGAAGCACAATGTCTTGATGAGTGGGAAAATGAATCCAATATGGACGAGCGACTTCACAATCGCAGTGAAAACGAGGGACTGTTACAAAAATTATGGACGCAATTTCAAAATTCTGCTTCATCAATTTCACAGCTTTACCGAGGTTTGTGCCAATTGTCTACGCCACTTGTCTCGTCATTTGTAACTGAATAATTGTTGTGTTTAGTGCATTGCCAGACCTGTAACAAGCTTGTTTGTTGACAGGTTAAGAAATGCAGTCCTGCATTTCTCTGTTTCTCTCGTTATACATTTCCTGTTTCGAAATCAAACCACTTCAAAGGCAATTTTTTGGGAAACTTGAGCCCTCTATTGACAAATTCTGAAGTCAAGACTATGACTGCTCTAGCAGTAACTTAAAATTTCTCTATTAATAGAGTTTAGTAAAAAGATTATAGACTTATCTGACTGTAGTGTCAGTTTACATATTTGTTACTTATAATTATTCTTATTTTAGATAATTTTACACTAGGAACTGGCTATGTAGCATTATTAACTTGCACAATATATATCAAAATTACTTTATATATCTTCTTAAGAATTAGTATAATATTAAAATAATTTAATTATTTGGGTCCATTGTTATTAATTATATGAAGTGACCTGATCCAGATTATTTCCTTAATTTAAAAACTGATCTAAAACATAATTTTAATTCAAGTAGGTGAGAGAAATATAAATAAATTTTAATACAAGGATAATTTATTCTGGATAAAGATAACTGAAATATCTTTTAACTTAATTTTTAATAAATAATTAGTAAAGCAATATATTCTGTAATTTTTATATTACTGATCTCTTTTCTATGTCAAATAAGTATATTTTATTGTGAATTTAAATTCTAAAAGCCTGTGGGCTAACCAGAGAGAAATAAATGTATTAACCTGAGCAGAAGTTGGTATCTGGCTTGTTATTGTAGCTTGCTAGTATATCAGCATGTGATAAAATAGTCTGTACCATTTTGTGTTGAAATTGGTATGTTTACACTCAATGAAATATAAAATATATATGCATCATAATTTTGAGATACTTTTAGGCTGGATTCCAAAATGTGAAAAATCTAAGATGGTGCATGTAAATAAGCTGCTTATAAATCTGTTAATTCAGTTTAACCCTATTGGATGGCTTACAATAGATCTTCTTGTACAGCTGAAATAAAGTATTTATTACTTATATCAGCGCATTTAAATTCCTGGGTAATTTCCTCAATTGCTAGCTGTGTTAAATTATTTCTATGCCACTGACTCATTCATAGCCTTCAATATATATATGTGTACTTATAAGTGACAATATTGATGAATACCTCATATCATATCAGCTTTCTTACAAAAATGCTGGGAAGTCCTGATATCTTATGAGGCCAGATATTTACAGGCTGTCCAGTGATCCTACTTTTTTGTCTCCATCCTATTTTTCCTACTTTTTCTTCAAAATATCTATATTTTCCTACTTTTTGGTATTGCTTCAACAGGCGCAATTTCAAAATGTCATGAATTGCTGTAAAAGTGCATATCGCTTCTATTATTGCAAAAGTCAGAGGTATTTAGTTTTTGCGTCCTGATATATCTTTAAATCAACACTAGTATCTGTCAAGTTCTAATAATGAAAATACAGGTACAGCTGAGCAGCGTATAAGAATTGTTCTAAAAAAGCATTTTCTCAGTAATATAACTTTTTGTCATTTGTTTACCTGGAATAATGTTGCTACATATGCTATTTGAGTCATACTTTTTGCTTCTATTTTTCTAATTTTGTCCTACTTTTTCTGTATTTCCATTCCTACTTTTGTCCTACTTTTTCATGAGGGTGTGCTGGACAGCCTGTATTTATTCCTGTGGAGTAGGCTATAACTAGCCTGGCATAGCTCATTCCTTACCTATGGTGTTAATCTAAGCAAAACAATATACAGTTAATACATACCATAATTTCCGGTGAATAAGTCACACCTTTTTTCCAAGCGGCCAAGGGGTGCGACTTATATATGGCCCAAGTTGAAGTTTGTCTCTCGGGACAACCACCCCCTCCCACCGGATTCCATAGCTCATTCCTTACATATGGTGTTAATTTAAGCAAAACAATATACAGTTAATACATACCATCATTTCTGGTGTATAAGTCTCACCTTTTTTCCGCGCAGCCGAGGGGTGTGACTTATATATGGCCCAAGTTGAAGTTTGTCTCTCGGGACAACCACCGCCTCCCACCAGATTCCCCCTCTGGGTACCCCCCCTCCCAACTTGGCCAGCTGGCAAAAAAAGAATTCTGGCCAGTACCCTGCATCCGGCTGAATAGGCCAAGAAGCCAATTACTCTAGTTTTTCCACTGCCCATTTGCGCCGACACAGTATCACGTTTCTGTCAGGCCCACTTAGTATAAGACTGCAGCTAGCTGTATCTAGTTACACCATCAACTGCCACATCCTATGATTTAAGTCAAAATTGGGTACCCTGCCAACAACGACTGACATCTCACTCCACTCTCTACAAATGCAATACAGCTTCACCGACCATGCGATGCGTCAACCACCTATTTAAATAATGCTTAATTGACTTGCCTGCTCCATAGGTTGACTGTAAGCTGCAGTGTTAAGCAGTACCCATCAAAGAAACATAGATCTGTCAGTTATTACAGCCTTTGACAACAAACGGGTCGGGAGCGCCAGCCTTATCGCAATTACGGGCAATAGTTAACAATGGTGGGTACATGTCTGAATATCAAGTCCGGCTTCCGCAAGGCAGAACTGTGGAAGTACATATATACCGATGCCCTCCGCAACAAACTTCGGTGTGCTTCCAGTTGGACGACTTCCACTTGGACGACACCCCATTTTGGTACTTCCAGTTGGACGACTTCCAGTTAGACGACATTATATATAAATACGTTAGGTATCGTGAAATAAGCAATTCATATCGATGCATCATGGTTAGTATGACTATTTGAGAGGTTTGCAGATAAAATTGGGACAGTTTGAAGAATAGTAAAACCATTTTTTCGGCGTGTCGTCTACGATTTAGCGTCACTGTGTTGTTGCCGACCGCCATTGCGTTGGCGTCGTGTTATGCTTAGAAAGAGGTGTGAACGACACCTGCACCCTTTGATGTTCAAGATGGAATATTGGCGGCCGTCCCGCTTTCACACCTCTTGAATTAAACCGTTGATACCTCCAGCTTGTAAGTTAATAATGTTTGATGTGGCTTGGGATTAACATAACGAAATACAATTGAGTTCTTATTTCACTTTTTTGCACATAGTGAACATATGGCGACAGAATGATGTCCATCTGATAAACAACCCCTAATATACTCTTTTAGGATGACGATGTGCTCAAGATTATGTATTCAGTAAGATGCATCGATCCGCACAGGCATATCACAAGCCAGGTCAACTGTTGACAATTGCAATCACAGAGCTCAATAAAGCAATGACATGGACATACGCAAATGATGTTGACAGTTGAGTGCAATTAGGAAAATACACTTCAAAACTGGAGGTGTGAATTAGGTAGATTTGTTTGTGCCACATACGTTTTCACAATTGAAATATATGTTTATCAGTGGGTTTTGTCCAATAAAAAGTGCAATAAGAACTCAATTGTATTCCGTGTATGTTAATTAAAAGCCACATCAAACATTATTAACTTACAAGCTGGAGGTCTCAAGTGTGTAATTCAAGAGGTGTGAAAGCGGAAAGGCCGCCAATATTCCATCTTGAACATCAAAGGAGCAGGTGTCTTTCACACCTCTTTCTAAGAATAACACGACGCCAACGCAATGGCGGTCGGCCACAACACAGTGAAGCTAAATCGTAGACGACACGCCGAAAAAATGGTTTTACTATTCTTCAAACTGTCCCAATTTTATCTGCAAACCCCTCAAATAGTCATACTAATCATGATGCATCTATGAATTGAGTATATTGTGATACCAAAACGCATTTATATATAATATATGATGTAACACGACGCCAACGCAATGGCGGTCGGCCACAACACAGTGAAGCTAAATCGTAGACGACACGCCGAAAAAATGGTTGTACTATTCTTCAAACTGTCCCAATTTTATCTGCAAACCTCTCAAATAGTCATACTAACCTTGATGCATCGATATGAATTGCTTATTTCACGATACCTAACGTATTTATATATAATGTCGTCTAACTGGAAGTCGTCCAACTGGAAGTACCAAAATGGGGTGTCGTCCAAGTGGAAGTCGCCCAACTGGAAGTATTCCCAAACTTCTAGTGGTTTGGCTCAGACTTAGAGACTGAGTGAGGAGGGCAGTGAGTTTGTAAGATATACAAATATAATATTATTCATCACAATAATAAATGCGAATTGCAGTGTTTTATATGTTGTCTGCATTTACAAATCAATCACTTCCATTACATCTAACACCGAAGGTACGACTTATATAATATACGCTCAAGTCTAAATATTTCTCCAAATCAGTGGGTGTGACCCATACCCTGGAAAATAAGGTACATAAATACATTAATCGTCAGTATCTACCATCATTTACGTATGTTTTGGAACACCAAAAATGTACCGATGTTTTGGAACACCCCCAATTTTGGAAACAATAATTACTTTTTGTGGCTGTATGTATTAGTACACCACCAATGGTGGGTACTTTTTTTGTATCAATGTTTCAGTACACCCTAATTTTCATAATTTCCCAAGCTCACCAACCATGCAATATCCCTCAAGATGCTCAAATGGGTAATATTGTTAAGGAGTTTTTGTTCATTTCATTTCACAACTCGCAGGTGGCACCCGCGTTCGTTGTATATGTCTGGGCTGCCTGACTGACTTCGTCTCTCTGCACTACCCCCTTCCCCGCCCTACATACATTGTTATATCTGGGCTGCCTGACTGACCACCAATGTGCACATTTCTCCACTTCTCTTTTCTCCATAAGAGAGTTTGTGACACCTCCGCCCTCCCCCTCGTTCCTGGCGGATCCCTTTACACTCGGGCCAGGATTTGTTTGACAGGAAGCAAAGAAGCCAAATACTGTGGGCCAGTTGATTGGCTGACCTTACCCCACCCTGCCCCTTACATGCGTCCTGTGGTGGCTAAGGCTATGGAAGCTCTTGGGCTTGCTGACTGTACAAGCCCCCAACCCTTTACCATTCCCCACCCCCCACCAAAAAGGATGTATCGAAGTTTTGAAACAGCTGCAAAATTATATATTATTTTTGGCCGTATGGTTTGGTACACCCAGGTTTGTAATTATGTTCTGGGTGTTCCAAACCATACGTAAATGCCGGTAATTCTACATATCCAGTGTCTCCACTTTTCAACCCCACTGCAACAAATCTCATAACTTATAATTTCTGGCTCAAATACTTTAGGGTGAATATTATTTTGGGTTCAATTCTCCATCATTAATTACCCATACCTAAATAAAAATATGCTAATTAGTCAAGACACCACTTATTGTGTTAACACAAGCTTTATGTCCTGTCACTTCCTGGGCTACAAGGCAGGAGGCCATCAACAAAATATATTATCAGAAAGCTGTAAACTATCCTTAATTACAGAGTGAAAACGTTAAGTAAAGTATCGCACCTCATTCAGCACCCTTGATGATACCTGATAACATGAACAACATCGGTTTTGCTTATATGATGCATTGGTTAACAATATATTTGTTTGCTATTTCCAGAGGGTTCCCTGCAGAATGGTGTGTCTCTATGGGTGCCTTTCCAGAACTCGGCCAGTCGTGTTACATTACTTTATAAAGGTATGTAATGTTTATTTTTGGTAACCTTTCAATAGACTTCTTTCATGTCCCTAATTGATTACTCTCTGTAAAAAAAATATTGGAAGCTTTAATCAAATTTGTATCAGAACTAAAGCAAATTATAACCTGTTTCCTGCATTTCGTTTTCTATATTTAGCTGTTGCCATTGAATTTTCTCACTAACAATTTCAGAAAGTCATGATGCAGTCAAGAAATCTTGTGAGCATGGTAACCAATTTGGATATCGCAGACGAACTAGAGATGTACTCAACTGGGTAAAAAAACGTCGACGTCACATTCGTCGCGAGGACCTCATTGCCTATTTGTGCGGCAAGGCTCCCCCGGTGCGGCACCACCACCACCACCGCAGCTCGCCTGCGCTGAGCCGCACGCCGAGCCGAGTAGCCGTCGGTATGGGGCTGGATAGATCCTGTTCGCCGAGACATGGCTCCTCTAGCGAAAGCAAGGATGACCAGGAGCCAGACCTACAGCCATTTAGAGATGCCCTAGCTTTACAAGGTGAGACGATTGTGAAGATTTATTTTGGCGTTAAATTGACAACGTTTTGAGACCTCACATTTGGCGTTGTCCATATATGTATGTGTGGTAGCCAAAGGTGTTCTGTTTAGTAAATATTAAGCTTTACAGGTGCAAAGGATGGAACGATATAAACCTCAATACAGTATATAAAACTATACGAAATACTACATATTGTCTTGTCATGTGGGCACATTGTCGTCATGGTGAAGCTGACAATTTTTTCACGTCTGTTTCTTTGCAGGTTTGAATGGTGCTATGTCTAACATAAGCGTGGGTCGTCGGAGTCAGGCTGGCGTGGTGGAGGAGGGTGCGGCGGCGGCCCGGTCCACCCCTGCCACCTCCGACCAAGACTTACACTACTTCATCCTGGACGAGATGGCGCGACGCTGCGACGCCAGGAAGCGATCAGCGTCCCAATCTGAGACCCGGATGGACTCGCCGAATCGCAAACGAAACAGACTCTGCTTCGACGACATGGAGGAGTTATAAAATAAACAAGGATATAAAGGCCTATAATGATTATTATTATTATGAAAAAGTCACACCAGCTATAGATCATTATGGTGGTGATTATTATTATTATTAGAATTAGGCTATTCTTATATCTATATACTGCAGGTTTGTCGTCGAGACTCCAAAAGCGCCCGCTATACCGCCGTTCTCAAACTGTATATTAGCTGTGCTCTTTGATGCGAATAACTTCATTCGTACAGAGGGTTTGGAAGTTACTTTAGTTGTAGCTGTGAGAAATGTACTTCGTTTCTGCCAGTTTTTAGTTAATGTAATGGCCAGACGTCTGCGATCGCTCACCAGGTGGTTTAGACCCTCAAGATTTCGGCGGCCTCGCGCTTCCGTTGAGGCGTCGTGAAAGTGGTCCTTCGAGGTTTGCCCAAAACACTTCTATGATGTGTTTTTTGGCACCCACCGTGGCACGGTAGTCTCCTATTGTGATAATTGGCAGGGCAGTGTTTTATGGCTGGCATTTTCGCAAGATTTATTTGTGTCTGGCAGTCAAAAATATAGCGGATATTGCTCGTCTGGTCTTTTGCCACAATTTCTGGTTCCATTGTACTTCTCATGACCGCTGAAAAAATTCAGTTCAGCACTAGGAGTTGGGGTGGGGGTACAAATTTAATGAGAGTCTAGACCCGGGAATCGATCACATACTAGACATTATTTTCGGGGGGGGGGGGGGGGGGGGTATAAAAATTATATTCCGTTATGAAGTTCGCTTAGAATGTAATCTGTAATTTCCCCGGTTAATACCGAGTTTGTGTAGATACATGAATAGTATTGACTTGGATAAACAAAACGAAGATATGTAACTCCTTAGAATTTGGCATGTAGACGAAATGAGGTGATAGAGGTGGCTTGTGTATGAACTGTGATGTAGGTTGCCAACTCTTTAGAAAAACATATAGTACAATGAGGGAGTCTGAATTCTGGTATGAAAATCAGACAAGTTGTACATTTGCCTTTTTTGTTATATTTACGTTTCTTAGTGCAAACCGGTCGCAGTGCTATTTTAAAATTGACAAAGACCGGCTAAAGATGAACTCTTCTTCGATTCGTGCAATCTCTTGAAAAAGACTAGTCCATCGATCTTATATTTAACATCTTTATTCTACCGAACCGATCTGGTGAATTTTTTAACAACTCGCATAAAGGTAAATATTACGCGAGGTTTAACATGGTGTCTAATAAATATCGGAGACTGATTTATTCTGAATTGAGTTCGTTGTGTTCTAACATTTGTGAACTTTGGTACCTTTGGTCATATTTCCTTTTTATTGAATCTTCTGGCATAAAATTTAAAATAAATACCAGGTAAATTGTTCCACCTCCACACGCTCTACACCTCATCTGTAAGAGTGCACAATTAAAATCTGTACAACGTCTTATGGATTTAGTTTAGGCATTTCTATACACAGTGTCCACGCTTAATAAGGCTGAAACGATCCTCATGGTTCTGTGTCGATTGGCCGAGACCATGTATCTGCCAGACCTAAACTTTTGTCGGCCCTACAATCGTGGCCTGCGTACAGTGCATGCACTGGCCATACAGCCGTATCCAGTTTATATACCTGGTGCATATCACCTGTAATATACAAGCTATTGCGATTGCAAGGCTTGTGCTAACATAACGAAAAGGTAATGTTTCAATAATATTAACGTCAACCTGAAACTAATACAAGTGTTGAGGTCTTGTCCAGTCTTGATTCGTGCGGTTGGCGCTAAGTGGACGCGGATGTCGTTATTTACCAGTCAGTTTTCGGACGAAGGCGTCTAACTCTTCTCCCATCTTCACGCCTACAAACTTGTCCACCACTTTACCGTTTTTCATTCCGATCACTGTCGGAACCGCCTCAACCTGGCAGACAAAGACAGACCTCAATCAGCCACGTGGTGAGCGGCACTTAAGAATATAAAAAACATAAGTTTGGAGATAAATGTCGCTAGAAGTTTCATCACAAGGAGAATAATCGCGATGTTACAATATCTATTCTAATGCCGCCTATTTCCATGCTTAGTCTTGGGACGGCTTTACATTAAGGCATGAGTCCTACTGAGATTGGTTCGCGATAACACTGAAGAAGGACCCTAAAACCCTCAAATACTACCACGCGGATAAAATTTCCCTCTGATCAAATGTTACGTACGGACACAATATACTTCATATTAACGGTCTTTCGGTGTTTGTTGACATCAACGCAGCGCCGCGAACCCTCCACACGTGCCTACCCCATATTCAATGGCCAAATTTGTGTTGTCGTCGATGTCCACTTTTGCCATCAGGACGTCTCCATTGCCTTTCGCCACGACCGCCTCGAGCTTTGGACCTAGAAGTTTGCAGGGCCCGCACCAGCTGCATACGTCACGGCAGCCATGTCAACGTTATCATGAAAATACAAACAGCATATGAACATATGTAAGAACGTGAACATCATATGAGAAGTTAAACATTATGTAAGAATGTGACCATCATATGAGAATTTAAACATTATGTAAAAACGTGAACATGATTTGAGAATTTAAACATTAAATGAGAAAGTGAATATCAGTTGAGAATTTAAACATTAAATGAGAAAGTTAATAACATATGAAAATTGAAACATCTCATGTAAATATGAAATAATGAGAAGATAAACATCACTTAAGAAGGATTCCGATACGTGTTTGTTCAGATACGGTCCAACCAAGAAGCTCCTAAAAGGTGATCACAACGCTGGCTCACCCTGGTATGCATAGTATAGTGTACTGCATAGTCCAATACCATATCTATGTGTACACATACATTGTGCATACCGGTATATTGTACGGTGCATGTCGATACATTGTATATACTGGTACACATTGTACATACCGGTACACATTGTACATACTGGTACACATTGTACGTATTGTAAATACTGGTGAACATTGTAAATACTGGTACACATTGTAAATACTGGTACACAATGTACATACTGGTACATATTCCAGTACACATTGTAAATATTCCAGTAAACATTGTACAACCACCGCTTAACTGAGCACGGCTTACGTACGTGGCATGGAAGTCAACGATGATTGGCTTGCTGCTTTCAGTTACTCGAGTCTTGAAGTCATCCTCGTCTTGGATGTTCATTATATGTTCATTTCGCAGCTGATGACTTCTGTGAAAGGCACCCACTGGCCCTGAGATTCTGACGAGAGGAACCTTGTGCAGAAGTTCACACGTGTTCGCAGTTCGCACTGCCGAGGTGATGTTTCTAGACATCACACATTTTGCAGTTTGGGATACACATCGCACGACTTGCCGTCTTATCATAGTAAAGCTGAACTGAAAATATATATACGAAAGAGTGGCTTAACAATGTTTCTAGTCCTGAAAATTACAATTTAGACCTTATCAACTAAACGAAAAATACAAAATATACAACAACTGCATATATACGATACAACTTTGGCAGAATTTCACATTATAATATGCTTATAATCCATCGCTTTGTAATCATACCTGATATTTATCAGACACGAAATTACTATATTGTGTACATGCACTCTATGTCATTCTATGAAAGTAACTACCCAATACAACTTGAGTCTCCAGCAAGCTTTTGAAGTAATACTTTTCATTGTACAATCATAATCAGAAAATACTTCCAAATCAGTTCCCTCGGCCAAACGAACTACAGTGGTCCCTGCGTTATACTTTTCTGAAAGCCCGAAAAGACCGCATAACGGAGGGAGTCGTATAATAGAGGGATGCCCCGAGATGGGCAGTATTCGCTCAAGTATCGCAAACACCAATCAAAAATCGTCTTCGGGGAAATCATTTAGGTCTAGGTCCAGTGAGAACATCAATATGCCCGAGTACGATTAAAGAGAGAGATATATATATATATAAGAGCTTTCCCGTCAGAGGAATGTTCTTAAAATGTGCTGTGCTGAACCAGTCAAACGTCCGTCTGTAAAGCTCCTCGTACACGATTTTTCTAAGCTTCTTTGATGCAGCTCTGGCTCCTCTTACCCACTTATCCATCATAGCATCAGCATTTAGTCTAACAAAGATGCTGTATGCTGATAATGTTTTTTCTTCGGATCTGTGCCGTTAAATAACATCGACACACTACTCATTTTGCTTTCATCATCCAGCCATTGTGTACATGTACCCAAAGGGTGTGAATAACAATGATGGGCTCTTAAACGTCTGCTTCTTAACAACCAATCAGATTAGGGCAATGTGTTGTTCGTTCAGAGCCAATTGGGTTGACTGCCACGCCCAGCGGCACCGCCCAGCCGCACCGCCATGTAGCGAGTTAATAGAGTTAACAAAGGGATTAAATTGTGTGCCAGTCATATAACAAGCCGAAATGTTGGTTGTAAGTCGCGTTAGCTAGAGAGTTGCATAATAAAGGGGTTTGAACATGTAAAAGTGTTCCATGCACAGCGAAAAAGACTGGATAACGGAGGGAGTCGTATAATAGAGGGACCGTGTAATGCAGGGACCACTGTACCAGTATCTATCATTTTCCATGGAATCACTAACAATGTACTTACTAGTGTGACTGCATTATATTATGGTCAATCTACTCATCTGTTTGTATGACTATCCATTTTATTGATAGAATGGTAGGCGTATGGAGTGGACATGGGGTACAGTATACCAGATATTTTAAGAGTGGATTATGGAATGATTGGCATGCTTGTGTAAAGGTGCAGTGAACTAACCTCAATGGTGTAAAAGCAGCTGGGGGTGTGGAAGGGATAAAAGGGAACACACTACATGGTTGCTTTGGAAAACTCTACACTAGACAACAAGAACAAGCCAGCAACAAGTTTGAGGAGTTCACCAATCATGCATTCTCTATTGAGTTCATGAAGAGGAAAGTTAAACTGTGATATATTTATTTTGTGGTAAATTCTTTTCAGGTAAGTGAGTTTTGTGACAAATTCTCATAAGGTAAGTGAGTTTTGTGGCAAATTTACTTGGTGCAAGTTTGTCATGTGGCGAGTTCACACCATAAATGGGCGGCTATACAGTATATATTAAGATGTGAACTTGGCAGATTTGATATAGCAGATATAGCAAGTGGGGTATAGTGCACTGCTAGTTTTATAGATATAATGCAGCCCGCTAGGAGTCCAGTTGAGGAGCTACATTGCTGTTGGTGGTAGCCATGCACAGCAGCTTTCTCGACTAAGTGCACAGTAAGAGCAGACCTGCATATTAAATGGTGGACTGATTATTCTCTGAAGCTGTGGACACTTTTCTTTGGGCTAGGACAGGTAGGTTGAACTGTTCTGGACCTGCTGGTCTAGCTATGGTGAATGTCAATGAAATGTTCACAATGGTTATACCTGTTTCATTGAATTAGAACCAGCCTAGACAGTCACAGCTGATTTGAAGGTTTATGGACAGGACAGCTCTACTACCAGAATGGCTGTATAGGTTAGGATGGGTGGGGTATTGGTCTAATTGGAGTGGGGGGGAGAGAGGGGTAGAGGGAGGAGGGGTGCATGAAGCTGGCAGCTGGGTCGATTGGCTAGCCATGTATATACTCTGTAGCAGGGGAGGCTCACACTACCAGTCACTGGGGTCTGGTATGAAAATGAATTAATTGGCATTCTTTGATAACAGCGCAACCCAAAAAAAGACGATTCAAGGATTTTTCAATGCAATATTCAGGGGCGGATCTGCGATGGGGAGGGTTGTTCTCTGAAACTTTTGACGGGGGAGTGTGTGCTCTGAAAAACTTGCGACCAGCGGGGGGGGGGGGGGAGGGGGCAGGGCGTGCTCGGAGAAGCCAACTTTAACAGTATATGTTCAGGTTCCCAAGGCGGCTGTTGCCCTCTGAAAACTTGCAACCAAGGTGGGAGGCTTAGAGAACCCGACTTTAACAGTGTATATTCAGGTTCCCGAGGGGGGGTATGCAACCCCACTAACCCCTCCCCCAGATCCGCCACTGATATTTCATAGACATTTCATGCCTTTCTGGGATCCGACAATTCCAAGTCAGAGCTCTCCTCCCCCTCCCCCCCTACCGTCTACCATACTAAGGCAGTAGGGGGTGGAGAGACCATACAGCTGTTCTGATAGTACAGCCGTCCTGACTACGCTCTATAAACCCAGGTGAAAGAATTGTCAGGCGGTAAACCGATGCATAATATGTGTATTCGGTCCTTGGGGATACACCCGGGTTAGCAAAGAAATGCGCCCGCAGCTTCATACTGTCACAGTGTCAGTGTGTGTCACAGCACAGGCGCCTCAATCGTGCACATTGGTATGCCTGCATCCGGAGCCGTGGACTTGTGGGTCCACAACCTGTGAAACGTCGCATACGACTAAAATAGGGGCGGGAGGGGGGGGGGGTAGCTCCCCCCCCCCCCCCTACCGGGGGCAGTGCCTGTGGACTGCGCAGTGCCAGTGGCTAGCGCACGGTGGACAGTCATGCGCGTGACTCGACTTTGATCAGTAGATTGTCCGATGACGTGATTGGAAAGTGCAGCAAAAATATCACACTTTGTTAGTTATACCACTATCAATACACTAAAACTAGCATAAAACATCTTTCTTACATCTTAAACCCAATGAAAACCGAGAACGTCCTTCACTTTCTGCCGGGCGATAATGAGTGCAGCTCACGGGTGGCGCCACCTATGTGACAAGTTATTTAGTCTCTAAGGACTACCGCTACGCGGCGCTAGGACCCACTTTTTTGACGAACGGGCCGTGGGAGGGAGGTGGGGGTCCACGCATTAGACGGCCTAAATTTTGCATTGACAAACGGCATTCTTCCTAAAAAAAAGGGGGGGGGGGAGTTCGGACCCCTGAACAACACCCCCTGAAAATGTTGCGATCTTACTCACTGACATTTTCACTAGCGTATTTAATGTAATTTTAACCCATAATCCAATGTGGTTTTCTGGCTCAGGCTGGCTATTAACTAAGCGTAACTAGATGGCGGTAAATACATATGAGTATACATGTGAAAATGAACGCAACAAATATGCAACAAATCATTGCTGTTACTAATTTTGTGGAGATAATGTTGCTGAATGTTATTTACTCTCCTAAACTCCATTGATCCCAATCCCAGGTGGTTAATTGGCGGGGCAATGGGGGCATATTATACAAATCTGATGGGGCGGGGGTTCCGCGGATGCCTGAGAGAGCGGACATTTGTGATGAAAATGATACCATTTTAGACGACGAACATTTATGATGAATAGGATATCCCTATAGAGCAGAAATACTAGACACTAGGTAGGGAGTTGGCGCAAGTGCCCCCAGGCAAGCCCGCTTCTCTAGGGGCACAACGGTAACAATGTTAAAATCCTTCGACGTTAGTAGGGAATAGACTGTAGCTTTTATTATAA
The DNA here is from genome assembly GCA_964019135.1 of Arenicola marina. Classification (NCBI taxonomy): domain Eukaryota; kingdom Metazoa; phylum Annelida; class Polychaeta; family Arenicolidae; genus Arenicola; species Arenicola marina. The sequence goes on from OZ025251.1 coordinate 8,208,534, forward strand.
TGCGGGCGCGTACAATAATAGTGCTTACGTATTCTATATACCTTGTTCTATCTTCTGACATCAAGAAAGTGTGTCAACACTAGATTGTTCCAGTCATATTTTCGCGAACAAATGTTGGAGCATGCGACTTTTCCCTACCAACCGCCATGTATATGCAGCGCCACCTGGCGAATCCCGCCACCATTTGAACCATATGTAGCCTGGGTCCCAAACTTTGTAACAGTCAATGACCTGTGAAAGAGGGCGCTGCTGTTGTCGTTAAGTTCAAAGTGAGCGACTGACAAGGCCCTCTAGCGGAGAGTCATATGCTAACGGAGAGGAGGAACCAACTCGCATTCACAGGTACCGACATCCGCCAAAAACAAATATGGCGGATGGCTGGTCGGGAACAGTTGTGTGCTCCAACATTTCTTCGCGAAAATATAATCGAAACAACCTAGTGTCGACACACTTTTTTGATCTCAGATGATAGAACAAGGTATATATAATACGTTAGCACTATTATTGTACGCGCCCGCATTATAATAAAAGCTACAGTCGATTCCCTACTAACGTCGAGGGATTTTAACATTGTTACCGTTGTGCCCCTAGAGAAGCGGGCTTGCCTGGGGGCACTTGCGCCAAGGTAGGGAGGAGATTCTAAAATTTGCGACCGGGGGAGGGGGAAATGTGTGTTTTTAGAGCGGGTTTTCCGGGAAAAGAGAATAAACCGCGCGGGTCTGCATGGAACTACGACATGGCGACCCCCCCCCCCCCCCCACCCCCACCCAAAAAAAAAATTTCCGGCCGACCCGGTGGTTTGCTGACAGCTCGCGCGCGAGATCTTTAGCCGGGGCTCTGCGGGAAAGTTTCCCGCCGTGCGGCGGAGCTCCGAGGCCATGCATGTGCACCGACATCGGCGTCGGCATCCCCGAACGCACTCTGTCGCGCACCATGGTCGATTACATTGGTTATAAAGGCAATGTAATGTAAGATTTGGGGACTCTCTAAGATTGAAAACCTGTTATGGTTTCTCAGAGTACCTTAGCCAAATATATAATAGTTATAACAGCGTAATAGCTATGGCAAGATTTCGATGTGGCAGCCATAGATTAGGAATGGAAACCGGACGTTTGATAAATATATGGCGTGAAAATAGAATCTGTCAATCGAGGCCCTCGTGTTGACAACAAATACAAATAGAAATAAATTAGTGAGTCGACATATGGTCTACAGTTCACTGATGGTTTGCCGCTCATGAAAGGCTTCTCGTACATACGCTGCTAGGCGGGTCAAAACAACTGGACTATTATTGGCCAATAGCGCATAAAACTTCTGTATATTTGGACGTTAATTGTGTGTAAAATCTCGAAATAAAGCGATCTCTTAATGCAACATGCTGCCTGTATACAAGAACAAGGTGATATACTCGTCGTCTACTAAATTACAAGTTATGCATAATCATAATATGAGCTGGAGGCCTTATATACATGTTCATTTAATTTCTTTTTTTCAATATTACTGTATTCAAGAATTGTTCTGACGAATAAAGTTATTATTATACATAATCCTAATCGATTACATTGGGCTTAAAGAACCAACAAAAACGACAGAGCCTGCGGCCGTTTCCCTAATGATGTGTGTTATTCTTTGCACGCATCAATGCAACATTCTATCCCGTCACAAGAAAGCAATTACTATTTGTTTCGCCGAGACTTCCATGGTCGCATTAGCGGGGTTGAGTTTTTTTGTGTTTTTTTCGCAAACTGAACTCACGTATAGCAGGAAGCCACAGACGTCTCAGGCTCCGCCGCCACTCCACCAACCGATTCAAATAATGCAGTAATGGTCACGAGCGTTTCAGAGAAGGACGGTTGCGGCATAGCTAATATATATATATCCGTCTCAACAATGATGCACCGTCGGAAGCAAAGTGAAAGTAAGGGAGGGCAGACACAGCTGTAACTTGCGGCAAAATTGGCGACGGGGGCGGAGGGAGTGGGGGGGGGGGGCTAAACACTGCCAACCGGTGACGGTGACGGCGCATCCATTTCTTTAATTGGGGGGAAAACCAAAAAGTTCTCCCCCTAGCGGCCTCCCCTCTTCCCACGAGCTTGTATGCGTACATGTAGTATCTCGGTACCGGTCCGGTGCGACAAATGGACAAATAACCTGCGCCAACGGGATTGTGGTATCTCGGCCCAGGCGTTTGACGTTTCGTCCTGGAATGCGAGAGGTCGGTGGTTCGCATCCGAGCCATGGCGAGTACCAAAAATGGGACTCTTGAGTCCTGGGGTCCGCCCTGCATCGGTCGCAAGTTTTCAGTGGACCCCCCCCCCCCCCAAGTCGCAAATTTCACTGAATGGACCCCCCCCCCCCCTCCCTTTTCAAATACCTGGATCCGCCCATGCAGACGAAGGTCCGCCTTACTGTCACGCTACGGGTCAGGGCCCGTATTCTCGAACAAGTTGCGATCATCGCAATATTTAAGAAGAACTATTTGCGAAAAATCGTAGCTGCGAAAAATCGCAAGTTCCTATTCTCGAAAGTTTTGCGATTTATCGCAGCTACGAAGTTTCGCAAGTAGTTTTTCGCGGTTGTCAGGGATAATTTTCTCGTAGCAACTGGTCTAAACGAACGCGCGCTTTTTTGCAGCGGTGGATATTAACATGTATTGGGCATTAACATTTAGTATTTGCAAATGTGAATAGATATAAAACTCCAGAAATATGACTGAGGGGGATGGGGGGGGGGGGAACTGGCAAATATGTCTGAGGCTGAAAGCGGAGCCTCTGTGTCTATACCCCCTCCCCTCACATGTACTGCGTAGATCTACAGTGCCGAACATTGTGATGGGCGGACATCAGGCCCAAATTTAAATTAAGCTCAGGACAATATGCGACTATTCTATACCTATGGTATGGCATGTTTAACAATATCAAGGCAAAGTAAGCTAAACGACTTACGCACATTAGCCTAACTTACATTGGCAAGCGTAAGTGACGCTGTCGTCGTCGTATGTTGCAGATTTATATAGTATCCAATATCATGAATAGATCTACGAGACACGGTCACGGGTGGGACGCTTGGTCATGGTAATCCACTAGCACAGACCATGCAGACACTATCTCAGGTTATTTAAGATCTTGTAAAATTGTAATCCATTAATTAGACTTTAGCACTGAGGCACTTTGACAACTGACGCCGTGACGGCGCGACTAAACGTGTCATGCTTCCAACCTGAACCACTCAAATGAGTGTAGGAGGCTTTTAGTAACTTAGTTTGACTTGAGTCTCTCAAAAAGTGTCTTAACCTCTGGAAAATGCGTGAATTAACTCTAATAGGTCGAATCTTAGTCTTGAAATCCCTGGCACTGTCGAAGCTAACATATATAGCAACGAACATGTATCTACCAACCCAAACAATAAATGAAATTCAGCGTGTAATAAATTCTTTCCTGTGGAAAAACTCAACACCTAAAGTTAAATTACAAGTTATGGCTCAGCCAATAAATGAAGGAGGCTTAAAAGCTCCTATCTATATTAACCAAGTTAAATCACTCAGATTAAGTTTTATTAAGAGAATTTGCAATGATGAAAAGAAAGCATGGAAGGACTGCGCACAGACTTTCTTTCCATATATACTAATGAATGATTTATTTAACACCAGATGCGCGGTTCCTGCCTCGTTTTTAAATGATTTACCAATGTTTTATAAAGAACTTGTTCTCTTCTGGGCTGAGTTAAAGTCAAAGAAGGCCCCTGTTGCAAAAAGCGAAATTTTATCCGAGTCGCTATGGTTTAATCCGTTTATTAAAATAAATGGCAATACAGTGTTTTATGAGCATTGGTACAGCAAACGCGTCAAGACTATACATGACATCATTGGCGGTGATAATTTGCTGCTCTCAGATGACCAGTTAAGGTTGAGATATGGAGTACATTTCCACTTTTTAGAATACTATGGCCTGAGGTCAGCTATACCCCGCAGTTGGAAGATAACCCTCCAAGGTGGAGAAAGAATAGGCTCGATAAATCTGATTTGTGAAACAGAATACACATGTAGAAGTATTTATTGGAAACTCACTCCGAAACCAATAACTATTATACAGCGCAATAAATGGATGGAAATGTTTAGTTTTTCAGAAAATGAATGGTCTAATTACTGTTTATTACCTTTTAAAAATAGTTTCGAGACCAAATTACAGTCGTTTCAATTCTCTGTACTATATAGGTTTGTACCATATAAGAGCAGGCTGCATAAAATGGGATTGGTAGATAGCAATATCTGTGACTATTGCTCGGAAATCGACACCATAACACACAGATTTGTGCAATGCCCTGTGGTAAAACGTTTCTGGAATTGTTTTGTGCACTGGTGGGAAAATATAATTAATGACAGGATCGATCTGTCGGAAAAACGAATAATTCTAGGTGATGGGACGGACAATTATACATTAAATAACTGCTTGCTGCTTGGAAAACATTTATTCATACACAGAAATGCAAGATCCAACCAATTAGCTTCCCTGGGTTTAAGGTAATCTTGCAGTACCATATTCTTATGGAGAAACACATCCTACTAATGAGAGGGCAGTCAAATATATTTCAAGAAAGATGGGGTGTCTTTTGTCAGCCTCCTTCATCTGAGTCCTAATTTATCAAGCTCAAGTAAATGGTGTATGTGTTATGCTATCGTCAACTGTGCAACTACGTTCTGTAACAAAACTGTATTGGAACAATATTGTATGACTATCATTTCAACGAAATAAAAAAAAAAAAAAAAAAAAAAACTTAGTTTTTCGCGTGTTGATACCACTGTATACATGGTATACATGGTGTAGCAGAAACAAATCTTTACAACGTGCACTCGCGCCATTACTTGAAACAAAGTATGGGTAGTCTCTGTGACATAACACGTACGTGAACATGAACGAAAGCGCACATTTCCACAAACAATTAAGTTCAAAATAAATTTTAAAATAAGAATTATTGTCTGGACTGGATAATTCAACATATGCTCCGTATCTCATATAACAGCAAACAAGCAGCATAGCAAGAAATAAGTGAGCCCAATCTTCTGAATCTTGAATCTTTAAATTTTTCCGATTCAATCCTCATTAACTAAATTAATCCACCTCCGGGGGCAGGCAGGCGACACAACTCGCATGCCGGCCCCCAGGGGCGGATTAATTTAGCATATATATATGATCAGAGATTATTCCCTATAGTATACGATCTCTGACATGCAGGCCCCAACTCGGTCAGTCGGAATCACATTTTGTAATTGTAAAGAATGACAGCGTGCTCGCTGGTCGTGACGCTCGATATGACGTCAATAAAGAAATAAACGATACAAAGTTGCAAAAATCATGAGTGCACATCACGCTCATCACTTCGCCTTGCTAGCAGGAGCAAAGATTTTGGGAAGGGGCGGGGGCATTGTAGATGTACTGGTAAAGCCTAAAGTATGTACCATGGATGCCCAAATTGTCGGAGTGCGTAAACATGGTAAAATATATGTAGTAAATGGTCGAATGTAGAGTTGTCACAGAATATCAAACTTAGACATAAGCGATATCGACTTCGCCCATTCACTTGCTGTTCAACTTAGCTTGTCACTTCACCAGGACAAATTTGGATAAAATGCTAGAAGTTTAAGAAAATCGAAACGACACATTCACAGCAACATTGATAGATAGATCTATAGAGTCTATATTATGTTATTGCGCTACATTCACGTGCAACCCGCGATTCCAGACATCAATATTATTTCAGCGATTACGCAAAAACAGTCGCTTCGATTTTACAGAAATTTCCTCACTTTAAAGGGATTGCCATGATCAAGTGACATGCCAAATATTACAGAAATCGTATGGGCAGTTATTGTTTTGTTGCATATGGAGCGTAACATATTCGAGGCACTTACGTACAGCGCCAAAACCATCGCTTCGACTAGGGTTAATTTTGAATGCACATTAACAGATAACTTTATTGCTGTAGATGTATTAGATCTAAATTTATGATAATATAAATGTCTCGCTTCGATTTTCTCCGCTTTATCCTAAATATAATAATATAGGTTACTAAAGCAGTTGATGGTGGGGGGGGGGGGGGGGTGTCGGTGTCACTTGTACGTATAGCTCGCTGCTAAGTAACATCTTTGATGCATTGCGTCACAATACCTTTGACGTCACTTAATTAGCAACGCGCGCTTAGATTGGAACAAAGACGCTATTTTAGCTGCACTGCGGCCTGATAATGATACCACAACATATCCATATAAACACCTTATTGTTGTTGAGATTCGTAAATAGATCTTCACGAAGCCTAACGATCCGCTGTCGGAGCCTTCGTCGAAATAAGTGACTCGCCATGAAAATTGCCACTATGATTACTGACTAGTTGCGACTAGTTGCGAGACGTATGAACACATCGCAAATTTTGCGATGAAAGTTAGGAAGATCTTTATCTTAAGTTTTCGAGAATACCACTTGCGATGAAACGCAACTTTTGCGATTTTTCGCAGCAATATTTGCGAGGAAGTCGAGTTGCGAAGATTGCAACTCGTTTGAGAATACGGGCCCTGAGAGGTATATGAGCTCTTCTCAAAATTTATGCATGCGGCACCAGAACGAGGCTGCCCGCGCAGCAACGCGAACCGTCGGTGGCAACATGGCGCACTGATGTGTTCCCTACAGGCCTTCGGTCCGGAAAATACAACGGCATTTACATAGTTTATTCCATAAACAACGTTGTGACCACCCGTTTCCGATATTACTAAAGCGCGCGTGAAACCTCTGCCACTTACTATGCAACACAACGCTCCCAAAATAGCCGCCTCTCTGGCTCGGCTGGGCCAACATGGTGTTGACCTAGATTCTGCGCTCTCAGCCAGTGGGAGAGCGTCACGCAAGCGGGGCTTGTGCCGCAGCGCGGGAGTTGTAAACACGGTATAAACATGCTGGGAAGTGATGTCGGTGTTCCCGGAATATTGAATCGTATGCCTATGAATCGAGGTTATTAGACTCGGAACCAAATCAGCCTGCTTCCTAAGAAGCCTCTGATCCAGAATATACATTGGCTGGATAAAGTGAAAGCACGACACCTGACAGTCGCCTTGGAGGGCGGGATTGGTGCTGGTGTGGTCAGTGTCTGGCTTTACCAGGCCTGCCTCTAAGTCAAAGCAGCATGTGTGCCGTAAGACCGGCAGTCAGGGATCTTAGAGACAGGTCTGGTAATGAATGGCTGGCCACGATGCAACATGCAAGAATGGGGTAGCGGGGAGGGGGGGGGGGATCCAAAAATAAGCTACCAGTAAAATATTCTTTCCCGGTTAGATAATTGCTCAGTAATACAGTAGATCTCGGTGCCAAACAGGTGAGATCCCTGAGCCCCCATCGAACAATACATGGGGTGTCTGAGAGTGAGACAGTGAGCGGGTGGGTGAGGCGGTTGCGGTGGGGGGGGGGGAGATCAGGAATAATAGAATTCGGGCATTCATGTGACACATAAATATGTGATCCGTCTCAAATATATTCGTCCCCCCCCCCCCCCCCCCTCCTCATATTCTGGCTAGCTTGCAGCCTCTGCAATCCTTCTAACCCTAGATATAAAATATTCAAGGTGTTGAGGTACAGGACAACTGGGTACCGTAGCCTAAGGTGCCCTTGTGCCCCCTCCCCCCCTCTCTCCTCCCCCGAAAGAGAAAGAAAGCGGGGAATTGGACCCTCAGTCTAGGATAGGTCATAAATAAGATTTCATAGCTCGACCAATGCCCTTTAGTCATACAATTTTGAGACAGTTTCATTTAAAATGATGTTTTTTTATATGGATGGTGACACACCTTATTTCCCGATGTGGCCCTTCATACAAAAATATTTATTCAATTCATAGGAATATATATTCATGCGACCCGCCAGTTTGCTTTACATTTAGATTTTGTTGCACTAGTAACCATAATTTGCAGTTAATACTGGTTCATTAGGAAATGAAACATGTAAAAGTTTAATCGCTTGAATAAAATAATAAACATTATCATATGTCAGGTCACATATGCTTACAGCTTATTACTTTTTCGTACGGATGTGGCGCCAGTTTGTATTTAAGACAAGTTGAGATAAAATTGTATTGAACGTCGGTACAAACGGTTGATTAACTGACAATGTATGAAATGCTTTCTATTTCGTTTCAACCACCAAACATTGTTCCTCTAAGTGATCTGACATATACGAGCTGATGGCGCTAGTTTGTGTAGGCCTATGGACTGCAATGTTCTGCATCCAAATTTGCAAGCGACCTGGTTGTTTCCAGGGCTGCTAAAAATATACCAGGATTTGCTTTTGTTATTCTATAATTCGGTGCACAACAGGTTGACATTTTGATACCTTAGATTCGACAGGAAGACACTAACAAGCAAAAATAACGAACCGCGCAGGAGCCATGCAGCGCTAAAGCCCTGCCACCTGCCTGGCAAGCTCGACTAAAGCCAGACTTGACAAGCCCCCGTGTCGTCACGGCCAGGGGTCAAGGTCGGTTAGAGCGGGATGCGGGGCGAGGAAGACGCCTAGCTCACATCGCGCGCGGCCGGATTATTTTTAGCACATGGCGGCTGCCTGTGGCATGCGCGTCATTTTAATGGCCCAGACCCACTGCGTTGTGTTTATACTTCATGGTTATACATTATTTCGATGGGTGTATTCTGGACCGAAGCCCTCCTTTAATGGCAGCTAAAAACAGCTTCCACCAATTGCTCAAGTACAAAAAAATACGCCAAGAATGGATGGTAATAATCCGAAGTGATGGTGGGCCTAATTTTTAGGTATTCGTTAACTTATTGCCACTGTTATTTGAAGTCGAATGTATCGCCTAAAATTTACTTTACTTAAGGCCATGATACATCTAAAAAGTTTCGGTAACTTTGGGTCCGAAACTTGTTTCGGAAACTTGTGTCCCAAATTCAAACATGTTGAAACTTCGGAAACAATGTTTCGGTCACAAAGTTACCGAAACATTTCAGGATACAACAGTGAAAAGTTTCGGAAATAAAGTTTCGGTCACAAAGTTACCGAAACTTTGCCAGATGTATCATGGCCTTTTAGACTACAACACTGACCTTACATTACAGTCATTACCAGTAACACGTCGTCGCTTGGCAAGGCCTACCGGTATCCGATCTGGATATTGCATGGTCTAGTGAAGATGACATTGAAACCAGATGGCCCTTCCAGATCCCGCCTTGCCTAAGGCCAATGATAGTCATAATTTTGTTTCTTGGCTTTGTGTGATAGATTTGTTTTTTTTACCCTTGACACTAAACAATGAGGTATGACGCATGGATTGACTCAACAACAACTCAGTAGCTTGAAAAGAGCTAAATGAAGAAGTTCAATCATTATTTGATTATTTAAAGTGGTTAAAACTAAATGAGAAACACATAATTTAATGGCGTGTCCTATGTGTCAGTTGGCCTTATCTCAAATTAATGGGGCAGTCTCCGCCTCCATACAGTCACCTCTCTGGGGCCATCTCTTTCTTGGGGGGTTACCCCATGGAGTGCTCTGGTGGGGATATGTTAATACATGTAATTCTGCATGTATTTACTATTCCTGTTTCTGACAGATTACAACTAGCACTGATGTGCTGGGAGCAATTTAGCAAAGACGATTTTAATTGGAGCGCTTTAAGAAAGACGTGGTGCCGTTCCCTCCAGACTCACGTCAAGTTTGGGTGCATAATAGAGTGAATTATATGTGGTTTATATCGTCCGCATATATTCTTACCCACTATATAACATATGGGAGCTAGAAAAAGACATCGTGCTGTAAACAAAACATATCAACATGATTAGGTGTGTTTCTCATGACATTGTAGGACCCACATACATACACATCCGACACATATACCACTGAAGCTGTCCAAGAGAAGCCTCAAGTGATAGAAGAAATCTGACACAGGTGCAAATGAAAAGCAATTCCCCGGAAAGAAATACAAGAACCTCAGTCAAACTTGGCTGAAGAGGACAAAGACATTGAATTGATGAGAAAATAAATCGTCATTGGGCGTTTTGGACTTTGACAATGGTATGATAATCTTTTGTTACAGGCTTTTCTAATTACCATGTGGCTCGAACCGTCAGCCCAGCATCTTCAGGTTGCAAAGACTCCTGCAATATATGCCTACAACCGGCATCCACTGCTTGAACGATAATAATTAATGCAATTATAATGTAACACGAAGCGTTATTATTATTGCAATAGTAATATTTTTAATTCGAATATTAATTGATCAAGTGCACTTTATCGTCTCAACCCGATTTATTTATTAGCCATAGCTAGACGATTCGTGGAGTGACCCCCAGATTTTAGATGTTCCATTACAAGCTTCTGGATCATGCTGTTGTCATCAGCCTCAGTGTACTTTTTCAAATGCCAGGCTCGTGTACTGAAGGGTATCTTGGGAAGTTTTGGAATACGCCAGGACTTATCGCAAGCCGTTTTGATAAAAAATCACCAATTCAAGACATCTTGAATTCAATTTCAGATATCTTGAATTCAATTTTAGATATCTTGAATTCAATTTCAGATATCTTCAAATCATTTTAAGATATCTTGAATTCAATTTCAGATATCTGAAATTGCTTACTACTTATCCCAATTTCAATTGTATTCCAGATATCTTAAATTGAATTCAAGATATCTTAAAATGATTTGAAGATATCTTAAAATGATTTGAAGATATCTTGAAATCACACCTATTTTTTGTGGGAAAAAATAGATGTGTCACATATCCATAACTGAATTGAAGATATCTTGAAATCACACCTATTTTTTATGAGAAAAAATAGATGTGTCACATATCTTGAATTGAATTTAAGATATCTTGAATTAAATTCAAGATATCTTGAAATAATTCAAGATATCCTGAATTGGTGATTTTTTATTAAAACGGCTTGCGATAAGGACTTGCTTTCATGACAGTTTCATAAAGAAACAAACTTGCCTCTCATGTTATGGATATAAACTTTGAACTTTAAACGTTTAACTAGCCTTTGCTGGTGTGGTTATGTCCTGACGATTTACTACACTTTGTGACATATTCTTCAACAAATGTAAATATATAGCCAGGAACGATAAAAAGTCACGATCGCTCTGTGTAACCGACGGGTTATGCGAAACACCCGTTATAGGGCTATAAAGTCTCGTTCGCTTAGACTTCCGGTTTACTCATTTTGGGAACAAACAAACGAAGCACGTGTTCGGAACGAGTTTAGAATCTCTGCGCACACTGGTATCCTGACTATCTGTGACGTAGGCGTGACGTGTATGTTACGCAAAGAGAGAGACTGGGAACCAGACTACCTGCGCAAAAGCCAGGCGCCGAGGGGTGGGTCCATTGCGGAAGGCCCAGCGATATGATTAAGAATATTTAAGAACTATAGCTTCACAAGACGGATAGACGACATATTTTTTATTCGTTTGCGCCATCACAATGACGAATATTTGTTACGACGGGACAATACGACTGAGAAATTAACGTTTTTTTGCATTTCCTACGAAAACGAGGCATTATGACGTCACACGGATTCTCACCGGTGACAACGTTGGCGCTACGCTTCAAACAGAAAACTTATAAAAATGAAGATACTTGCTCTTTTTGTGATCCAAAAGTGATACGAAAACATCCAACTGGTCTTATTGTATCTTTACCATGTTGTTTAATGACGCATCCGTGTGCTGTTACTCCATGTACTGCACATTTTGACAGCGGAATGGTTAAGTCGACCACTTGCTCTCGCCATTTTTGTTACCGCGGAGGCACGCGAATGTCTGTGACGTCACTCGCTGTTTGAGGAACTTGCAAAAGCTCGGGTGCAGGGCTAAATTTAGAACGTTTGTTTTAGCTTTCGAGTGTTTTGAAGACGGATTTTTTCTCGTATATTCCCAAAGTTCTGCGCTTCATCGCCTCGAAATATTTTAACGTATATCTCCCATAGCCATGTTTAGTGAAATGGTACTCATAGTCTTTAGAATAAACCTGGAAAGAAATTGACTTACAGCTGCCTATACTTCAACATGGAGCACGTGTGTTTGTTTGTCCCCAAAACTGAAGTCTCGCGGCCCGATCGCGAGAACTGTATAGGGCTATAAAGTCTCGTTCGCTAAGACTTCCGGTTTACTCATTTTGGGGACAAACAAACGAAGCACGTGTTCGGAACGAGTTTAGAAGCTCTGCGCACACTGGTATGCTGAATATCTGTGACGTAGGCGTGACGTGTATGTTACGCAAAGAGAGAGACCGGGAACCAGACTACCTGCGCAAGAGCCAGGCGCCGAGGGGTGGGTCCATTGCGGAAGGCCTAGCGATATGATTCAGAGTATTTAAGAAATATAGCTTAACAAAACGGATAGACGACATATTTTTTATTCGTTTGCGCCATCACAATGACGAATATTTGTTACGACGGGACAATACGACTGAGAAACTAACGTTTTTTTGCATTTCCTACGAAAACGAGGCATTATGATGTCACACGGATTCTCCCCGAGTGACAACGTTGGCGCAACGCTTCAAACAGAAAACTTACAGAAATGAAGAAACTTGGTCTTTTCGTGATCCAAAAGTGATACGAAAAAACATCCAACTGGTCTTGTTTTATCTTTACCATGTGGTATTGAACCGCAGTGCCTACATCGTGGACATGAGATGCCGGATATTCCACGACGGCCAGTTCTCTGACAGATGTAGAGCGTGCGACGGAGCGGGTCACAAGGCAGGCGCGGACGCTTGTCCCGCTAAAAACACCGCCGACAATATCACGGCTTTCAGCGGACACCTTTCGCCGATGTCAAACTTCTTTTCATGCAATATCGAAGCCTTCGGGAAGACCTTCCACAGTGTCGAACAAGCCTATCAATGGAAACGGGCGTCGCTCGACGGAAAGCAGGACATCGCGGAAGAAATTCTCGAATCTCGCCATGCAGGAGAAGCCTATAAATTGGGCCAGCAACTACCGAAAGACTTAAACAGAGAATCGGACATTGAATTAATGAAAACCCTCCTTCTGCTCAAAGTGAAACAATGCAAACCATTCCGTGAAAGCCTGAGAGACAGCAAAGAATTCATTGCCGAAAGCAGCCGGAACCGACTCTGGGGAACTGGCCTAAACGCTGACCTAACCTGCAGAACCCAACCGAAATTCTGGCCCGGACAAAACAACCTTGGCAAGATCCTGATGGATATCCGCAAGGATGCGGCAGGAATACCGCCATCAACAGAAGTAGACGGACTCAGTAGATCCAAAACACCTGAACAACCAGACAAACACCATCAAGATGTTGACGAACGGGGGCGCACTGTCTCCCGACGTATACGACAGGACAGACAACCCTCGATAGCAGACTTCACGAGGTCTTCCCAGAGGACGCACAGTGAACCGGGGAGACGCACTGAGAACCGGTCTCAGAGCATCAAACGCAAAGAGACTGAGAGTACCCCGACCAAAGACAACCCGCCCAAAGTCCAGAGAGGGGATACCTCTCGCGATGCAGACAACCGCACGGACAACAGCCAACCGCCCTAGGATACTGTCCATGCCTTCAATCCGATACATCCTCCCGAAGACCACGGAACCGTCCAAGGACTAACGACACGCGACTACCCCTGCTGCAATACACCTCGGAACCCAATCCCGGTATTGTGATTGGTAAGAAATACGCCTAAAACGGTAAAAGGAAAAAACTAAAAAACATGTGTCATCCCAAAACTATCACCAATAACATGGCCGTCGCAAGTACATGCGTGAATGATGACAGCAAAGTGGTAAATCTTAATGTAATGTCTCTTAATGTTAGAGGGGTACGGAACTCAAGCAAATTACGAACTGTTATGCAATACGCGATTGACAATCACATTGACGTCATGTGTATTCAGGAAACATTTATCACCGAAGGAAACTTAAGTGAGATTAATGAACGTGTACATCGTGTATGGCAAGGAGCACAATTTCACTGTGTCACTAATTCAGCTCATTCTAGAGGCGTCTCTATCCTGCTAAGTAAACAGCCAGATTTTCGAGTAATTAACAGACATGAGTCCAGTGACGGCAGGAGGCTACTAATTAACCTGAGGTTAAAGGGAGATGTATATACAGTGGTTAATCTATATGCTCCGAACAACATTAAGGCCAGAATTGAATTCTTCAAAAGATCTTTGAAATGGGTTAAACAATATAGCCTGACTGATGTTAATCTCATAGTATGCGGTGACTTAAACTCTACGCTCTCTGCAAAAGATCGTTCATCTCGTAAAGTTGAAGCATGTAGCAAGCACTTGTCGAAACTGATAGATTCTTGTAACTTGAAGGATCTCTGGCGCGCTAGAAACCGAGATGACCCGGGTTATACATATTTCGGTCATGCCCCAACCTACACCAAGAGTCGAATAGACTATATCTTGGCTGGTACAAACCTTTCCCCATGCGTTGACGATATAAAAGTCAATCTAGCGCCCGTTCCAGACCATAGAGCACTTATTGTAAAATTTCAGAAGAACATTAACAAAAGAGGAAAAGGTTATTGGAAACTTAACAATGCACTATTAGACAACCACGAATATGTAGACCATGTTAAGACACTATTTGATGAGACCCTTTCCGAGTATTCAAATGTAACTAAAGCAAGAGACATATGGGACTTATTTAAGATCCGCATTAAAGAATTTGAATTTGAATTTGTGGCCGCATATCGGCCACTTCCTTGTTAATTTATTTAACGATTGTCTAAAAGACGGACATCTGTCTAGGTCTCAAAGGTCATCCACTATTTCGCTAATTTTTAAAAAAGGAAACCGAGAAGATATAAGAAACTACAGACCAATAAGCTTATGTAACGTGGATTACAAAATACTATCATTCTGCCTGAGCAACCGCATACACAAGGTCTTGAGTAAAATAGTCAACACTGACCAAACTGGGTTCGTTAAAAAACGTTTTATTGGCCAAAATATACGCCTTATCGAAGACGTTAGAACACACGCTGAAAGGTATAAAAAGCCAGGAGTATTAATCTTTTTGGACTTTCAGAAGGCTTTTGATACGGTCGAATGGAACTTTATTTTCAAAACCCTGAAGACCTTCAACTTTAGTGACATATTTATAGACTATATTAAAACCCTGTACACGGAACCAATTGCATACATTAAAAACAATAACCACATTTCAGCGGAATTCTCAATAAACAGAGGTGTTAAACAAGGCTGCCCATTATCAGCTCTCCTCTTCGTACTTGTTGTAGAAATAATGTCAATCCGCCTCAGACACAACGAAGATATAAAAGGATATGAAATAAACATAAACGGTAACATAAAGAAACTAATTCTATCACAGTATGCCAATGATGCGACACTAATTCTAAGCGACATCGCATATATAGGGGAAGCAATACAGGAAATAAACCGATTCTCACGCTATGCTGGACCACTGTTGAATATGGAAAAGACCTTTGGTATGGCAATCGGAAGCAGACGAGGGCTGACGGGATCGATTAGCGGTATATCTTTCACGGACGAACCTGTGCGAGTTTTAGGCATGTTTATTGGTCATGATACAGAAAAATGCTACAAGTTAAACTGGGAAAGCAAACTAAGATCTGTAGAAAAGGTACTCACTGACTTCAAGAGAAGAAGGCTCACCCTGCTTGGTAAAATAACCATACTAAAAAGCTTAGCTCTTTCAAAAATCACCTTTATAGCTAGTTGCGGTGTCGTCTCTTGTAACACAATGTAACAATTAAAGAAAGCATTTTATGAATTTCTGTGGGGAAAGAGAGATAGATTAAGGCGGAGCTTGATCGTAGCTCCTATTGAAACTGGTGGATTGAATATGGTTGATATTGACTGCTACCTTAAGTCCTTAAAAGCAGCCTGGTATACACGAATTTTAAGTGCAAAACACTCCAACTGGGCATTAGTGGCAAATTGCTACTTCCAATCAATAGGCTTGGATAATATTTATCATGGCGAGTCCTTTAAGGATGAACGATCATACCCCATACTATCCAAAATACCCATATTTTATAGAGAGGTTATTTTAGCATTTAATCAGTTTCGAAGGCACCAGCCAGAAACAACAGACACATCCCAAGCACTTACACAGCACATTTGGGGCAATCAAAATATAACTATTTCTAATGGAACCAGCAAGCACAAACAATGTCTGTATTTTAATACATGGTATCAACAAGGCTTCCATGATATAGGAAACCTCCAAATCAGAGACGGCAAAATTTGTGAATCTTATCTTGTTAAGAACATGTCATTAACAGCAAATTTTTTACAAGAACTATACCAACTAAAGACAGCCACAAAAAAGTTGTGCGGCGCTGTTTTAAACCACGACCCAGCAATATTTAGTGACAAAAACAACAATATCAAGATAAAATCATTTAGTACGAAAAGTAAGACTTACTACACCTCTTACTGTAAACAGTTAATCTCGAAACCGCCATCGGAAGTCAAATGGAAAAAAATGTTTCCCAACGAAAATATAGATTTTAAAGATGTCTATTTGAGAAAAGTTAAGAACGTGTTCGACAAGAAAATAGCTGAGTTTAACTATAAAACCCTACACCATATATTGGCTTGTAAAGCCAACCTATATAAATGGAAACTTTCTAACGACGCACAGTGCGCAGAATGTAACGAGGAGCATGACCTTAAGCATCTTCTGTATGAATGTCCCCGCGCAAAATATATCTGGTCATATGTTGAACAAGTACTAGACAGAAAGATCTTATTTATTGATATTATTATAACCAATATTGCAAATAATGCAGCTTTTATTATCTATTTGATATCATATCTTTTATACAAAGAATTTATGATGCAATGCGGTTCTGTACCAACGAGAAACTTGTCTAGTCGTAACTTTTTTTTATTCTGAACTACGTTTTAGAAAATATACATATAGTCAGTGCGATAAGCCTGAAATATGTTCTATGATTGACATGATTGTTTCAAAATTAGTGTGATCTCTTTTTCGTTACTTGTAATTGATATATGTATCTGTATTTTCATGTTGATTGCTAAATAAAGCATTTTATTAAAAAAAAAAAAAAATCTTTACCATGTGGTTTAATGACGCATCCGTTTGCTGTTACTCCATGCACTGCACATTTTGACAGCGGAATGGTTAAGTCGATCACTTGCTCTCGCCATTTTTGTTACCGCGGAGGCACGCGAAACTGTGTGACGTCACTCGCTGTGTGGTGAACTTGCGAAAGCCCGGCTGCAGGGCTAAATTTAGAACGTTATTTTTAGCTTTCGAGTATTTTGAAGACGGATTTTTCCTTGTATATTCCCAAAGTTCTGCGCTTCATCGCCTCTAAATATTTTAACGTATATCTCTCATAGCCATGTTTAGTGAAATGGTACTCTTAGTCTTTAGAATACACCTGGAAATAAATTGACTTATAGCTGCTTATACTTCAACATGGAGCACGTGTGTTTGTTTGTCCCCAAAACTGAAGTCTCGCGGCCCGATCGCGAGAACTGTATAGCCCTATAGCCCTATAGCGCCGCATGCAGTAGGACCGCTGCCATGGTAGCCTCGTTCTGGATTATTCATGAGATAATATTAAGAAGGCCAGCTAGAACGGCTCCTGCCGTTACGTACAGTAGGCCTACGTATAACCGCCTGCGGACTGCACAGAATGCACCACATGACCAAGAACCGCACTTCGCTGGCTTGATACCGCTCTTGCTCGTTGAGGCATCTCAGCCGGTTACTAATTTGAATATTCAATTAGACCTAATCTTATAACATATTATCAGTGCATGTTTACAAATCATATAGTCGTGTACGTATTGGTCCGTTCGTCGGACTTTTGAGGGTTGTCACACGAGTTATGGCACAAAATCCGGTTAATTCGCATGAAGACCGGCCGGGGCAGGGTGGAGAGGGGAGGGGTGAGCAAATACTTTCATATTGCGAGTTCCGTACGTAGGCCTAGGTGGGCTGCCTCTACCCCTCGCCCCCGGCCTTGCCGGATACTATATACTAGCTGTGATAGGCATATGTATTTATGGGGGTGGGGGCACCACCCCTTACTCAGGGGTATAGTCTGGGTTGCCCCCACCCCCCGATTCACCCCCCCCCCCCCACACACACAATGACACACATGCACAGGCATAGGCTGGTTTAAATTTCAATAACCGCATTTTCTAAAGGCCCTTTTCTAAACGTTATAAGCTTACGTGGCGTTTCCGAGATCGAATGCACGAGGCGATGACGACCCACGTAAAATACATGACAGTTGGGCCCCCGAATTCGAAAGCGGTTGGGGGGAGAGGGAGGGGCCGGCCGGGGTTGGGGAGGGGGGGGGGGGGCATGAGGTAAATCTTCATTTGGGGTTTTAGTAAAAAGATCAATGATTTGGTCATCGCCGGTTATCAAATTTTGGAGCGCTATATATAGGCCTATGACTATGTAGGTCTACCCCTGTTTCATTTTGCTCCCGAACTCCTACCTCCACCCCCGTCCCCGCCCCTCGTCCCCCCCCCCCCCCCCTCCACCACCATTTTTCCCCCTTCCATCCGCCGACACTGAGCCACCGCCGCTCGTTTAATTGTGACTACCCAAATCTTATCGGCATCGTCCAAAAGCGTTGAGAGTCTAGTTCTATAGTCTAGCTGTAAAAATTTTCACAATAACCGTCCAATTTTTCGGCGGGGGGAGAGGGGGTGGTAGCACCCACACACCCTGACGCCTTCTGGCTCTATACATGGATGAATAATTTGTAACGCGGTCCCGTTGGTTACCTGGGTACGGTCGGGTGGTGCAAGTTTGAAAAAGGTGCCCGTTCCCTCGCAGCCACGAAATTTCGACCAATCAGCTGCCCATTCTCTTTTTGAAACAAAGTTGAACGAGTGCACCGAACCGTAGAGATCTCGCGTATCTCTCGTTTATGTACGAGAGACAAGCGGACCAATCAGAGACAGGCTGTATATTGGTGCAGTAACTGTCCGGGAGTTGAACGAATGGGGCGTTAAACGGTTGTAGAGTTATAACTTATTTCTTTTCTGTTGCAGGGCTGGCAAACTTAACTTCAAAACCGATATGAAAGGTAAGGAATCTTCGTTGTAAACAAATCGCCTGAGCAGTATATATGCAAGTTAACGTTTTGTTTTTAACGTTGCAATTTTGCCGTTTGGCGGTGAATTCGATTTTTTGAACTTCAACAAGTTGTTGTCGAACTTATGGCATGCGGAAATTATCGCCGCCCTTATCCTGTGTCTACGACAAATATAGTTCATCAATCATTACAATTTGTGGAAGGATGTTGTAATCTTAAACTGGATTTGTCTATGCTTCCTAAGAAACTTCAGTAACGAGACATCGACGGGTCCTTGTCTGAATCAGTGACAAGGTTTTGCAGTTTTGGGAATATTATGGAGTCGAATATGGGTTTATCACAGAGTCAGAGGGACCCCGAGCCCATCTAGAACTGAGAAAGTGGGTGCATTTCTTTGGCCCAGGACCGGTGGGCAGCCCGGAATACTTGAGCGCTTCCAGGCCTCGAATGGCAATGAAAGGTTAATTTTGGCCCTACATTTGAACCAGCCTTGACTGTTGACAGTCACTTTTCAATCAGCTGCCATCTCCTCCCTAATGTCCCATCAGCATACTGAATGGATGCGTGCACACCCATACCAAAGTGAAAAAAAGGGTTTGACGGTTTACCGATAAGTAATGTGCATATTCAGGTTACCGCAGGGATAGACAGAGCCATCAAAGAAAAAATGCGCCCACTGTTCTTGGGGTCTTGTTGGCGCAAGTGCCCCCAGGCAAGCCCGCTTCTCTAGGGGCACAACGGTAACAATGTTAAAATCCTTCGACGTTAGTAGGGAATCGACTGTAGCTTTTATTATAATGCGGGCGCGTACAATAATAGTGCTAACGTATTATATATACCTTGTTCTATCATCTGAGATCAAAAAAGTGTGTCGACACTAGGTTGTTTCGATTATATTTTCGCGAAGAAATGTTGGAGCATGCGACTTTTCCCTACCAACCGCCATGTATATGCAGCGCCACCTCAAAAATCTTATTGTGGAAAGGTTGGTATGCATAGGTCCAAATAGCCATGTAATCTGTCCATACAAGTGCAAAGTGTTCCAAAAACTTTTGTAAAGCATAGGGTTTTTTTCTCGCCTTTACTGGTTTATTTTCAATTGATTTGTCATGGTAAGTGCATGCATTTACAAATATGACGTCAAACATTATTATGAAATTTTAACAGTCCATTGTGCTTCCGCTTCTCTAAACCACATTGTTGCAACATTCTTTCTGACAGGTAGAACTGCTTTTCATGTTTCCTTTGTCTATGTACAAGCAATGTAAGTTTTAGCTTCTTTTTTTTCAGAACCATCTATAGGACAGTGGTGTAGGATGAAAAGAGGTAGTCAAAGGTACAGCAGGCGGAATCTCACAAGTCGCAGCAAGACTTTACCTTCTGTACAAGATGGATCCCCACCTGCAGACATCTGGTCATTGCCAGAAGAAATCTTGTTGCATGTACTCTCAGGCATGCATATCAAGGACTTGCTCAACATGTGTTCAGTAAGTGCCATCTAATTTTGAGATTATAAGAAAGTTTTGTATCAAGTATATAGCAACAGTTTGTAAAACTTTCCATCATTTTGTATGTTTATAACATAATTCAAAGGACTGCATGATTTAGTTGGTTAGTGATTTGCTCTATATAACATTAATTAAGAATATGCCAAAAGATTTAATCTGTGTTGTCAACTTATATTGAATACTCTTTGAAATTACATTTTCTCTCACATAGGTACATCCATATTTCTGCGATCTCATGAAGTCACATCCTGCTATATGGAACCAAGCATCTTTCCGTGATACATGGCCCAGTGTACCAAACATGAAACACTTCAACACTGCAGCAAAATTAGGAAACTTTGAAGCTCTAGTCAAGCTTGCTGTGGCCTTTCTCTACAATGAAGGATGTACGTTAACCGCCTTGTTGATATCATGTTTTTCATACTATGGCAATAAAATTAATCATTATCTCTATTGTAAATGAATGATTTTATGATAGAAACATTATGTGTGTAATCTACAAACAACCAGTGGTGTAAACAGGTCTCACCTTTTCAAAAATCAAAAAAACTTCTCTGCTGTCAATTGAGGTCTGCATTGATCATTTTCTCCATGATAATTATTTAATTTACATTCTCTTCTGCTTTTTTAATTACAGTACCAGGTGACTTTGAGGGACAAAAAATAACAGCAAATGGTGAAAAGGCTGCAGAGATGTTTTGTAAAGTGGAAGCCATGATGCCCTCATGTTCTCCGTTTTCATGGCTTTTTATCCGTCCGCCATGGGCAGTGGCAGGTGCTTGCTGCAAAGAATGTGTATTTAACAACATGAAGAATTATGTTAATCAGGTAAACAATCATGATTACTTGTGTTACCAAGCTTTGGTTAAGAATCTTAAGCTGATCGCATGTTGCATCATTGATTGACAACTATGAAATCCGAGAAACTTAAGCATGTGGAACAATGTATCAGATCTTGACTGAAGACACACATATTAAACGTACAACATACAATGCACGCTACCATTAAGAGCCTTGTAATAATGTAGTTTTGTTTACTCCTTTGTTACAGACCCCTGATCCGTCCATTCACATATGTATTGCGAAGACAATGGAAGTGCTCGATGTAGAAGGAAACAAACAAGGAATTCGAGAAAACCTGGAGAAAGCGGCAGCGTTGGGATCCAGTGAAGCAGCTTACCTTTTGTGGACCTCCAAGTGGTCCTCCAATGTTATTGACAGACCGGTAAGAAACATGCAAGAACAATGATGAAATGTACCTCTTTCTTTATAGTGTAACATTTTAGTTTTTTTGTGTATGTGTTTTTCAGTTTTAGAGAATCGTCAGTATGTGATGAAAAAAGTAGTTTTTGTTTTTCTTGTATAGGTTTAATGTAATTTTAGCTGAATAGGTTAAGTTCCAAATTCACTCATACGTTTCGCTATTTACAGGTGTTAGATTGTGCGGAGGAACTGCACAGGATTCGAGAGTTGCGACAGATAGCGTGTGTGACCTACCCGACTGCCCAGCTGGCCCTTTGTACGGCCTATGTGATGGGGCAAAGTGGGGGTTACCCCCGTGAACAAACGACATCATATGTACGAAAGTTCATCCAGTCATCCGAGCCATCTGATGTTAAGGATATTTACGAAGTAAATGAGCTAACGCATTCCATGAGGTAAGAAATCCCCCTACTTCGATTTCATTTTATGGGAGATATTTAAAGCGGGTAAAAACGTTGATATAATCGTGAGGCCTTAGTCATGTTTTGGTCCTGAAAGCAACGTTGCAAAACACGACACGTCTTAGAGAACAACGGGTTCAAAGAAATAAATTTGCAATCCTGTCCACTGTAAATTCCAACGCCGCTCCATTTTGCCACAGAGCGTGATGTCATGGATGATCATACATGTGGCGCCAACATATCGCTCTCTGATTAGCTGGAGCCAGCCACGCCCACCACAAGGGCTGCGCTCGGTAAAGCTGCGCTTTCTCGATCACTTCAAAATTGCAACCAACTCGGGCACCACAAAAATCTGCGCTTTCGAGGGTTGACGCATGGATAGCAAATAAACGCTTGGGTCAGCTACAAGGGCTAATATTTTTATTTCCTTTAAAGAAAATTGTGTCGGTGCGTAATTCACTATGCCAAGATTTCCTATGCACATAATTAAGATATCTCCAATGCCGTTCAATGTATTCTATTTTATGATAGCTGCTATCTTCTACCTCTCCCTTATACGTCAGTCTTACTAGTAGTTTAATTTATGAATTCTTCTGCATTATTCCTTTTAAATTCCAATGGACTATTCCTGTAAGTTAACATATACTATTCCTTTTTGATCTCCATGGACTACATCACAGCATAACAACTAAAATGGATTATTGTTTTAAGTTAAGTATACAGGGTGCATTTTTCATCCTCGATAGATACATCTTGGTGGACTGGTTAGTGGAAGTGGCTTGCATGAAAGACTTCTCCAGCCTGACGCTGCACATGGCTGTCAGTGTGGTGGACCGCTACCTCCAGCGACACAAGACGACTCGATCCATGCTCCAGCTTCTGGGGGTCGCCGCCATGGTCCTGTGCTCACGGTACGCGCTGCTGACTCGGCTAAACCTCATCGCTGTACACCAAAGGCGTTGCCAACCTACCGGTATATCTACTTGGTCAGCAGGTTGCGGGTTTAGACTGGGACCGTTTCATCCATTTCATCTCATTGTCCCACGGGTTTATTGGCGCGGTTTATCTCTTATGTGCACAAGGGTGGGCTAAACACACCGGTCCATATTTCATACAGCGCTTTACTCCTGCACTCCAGAAGCTAGGTTGCCGCTCGTATTCTTAACTCTTATTCTGAACACAAAATGTGAGGTTTAACTCTCATTGTTTGAATTTCAGATTCCTTGGTAAGGAAATCATCACAATTCGGGAGGCGGCTTGGCTGACAGACAACACGTACAAATACGAGGACGTTGTACGCATGATGGGGGAAATCACTGCTACCCTCAAGGGAAAATTTAGGGTAGGTCGACTGCTAGCTACAGATTTTAAGAATAGTTCTATTTTATATATGTGTTTGTCGTATGGTAATGCCGTAGATGAAAACTACTAATTGAGGACTAGTGAGTAACTGTTTATGTATGGATCTTATGTCGGTAGTTCTGCATCATGGTTGCAGTCGTGGCAGATAGCTCCCGGTAGCCGACTTCAAATAAATACTCCGACCAATATTGTTGTTTTTTCAAGTGATAGGACTCATTATTAGGAGACATTCGCTAGGCTATTTCAGCTCTCTCCATCAATGCATTTGATTTAGGAGTAAAATAGCCTGCGACAAAGTGAAAACGACATAAAACATATAAAACTGTTGATTTGTTGATCCAGGTGGTTACAAGCTTGGACTACGTGCGCCTCTTGAACCTGGCGGCAGGCAGTGAGCGGGTCACGTGCCTTTTGGCTGAGTACTACTGTGAGTTGGCCCTGCTCCAGAGCGACGTGAGCGCCCTCCCGCGGGCTCAGGTGGCCTCGGCCTGCGTCCTCCTAGCCCGCTTCGCCAGATTCCACGGTATGTCCAGGCTGTGGATGCCATGTTGTAGGATTTGTCTGTAGTTTCCCTAAAATGCGTTTGAATTCGCCATCGCGGTCCAGTGTATACCAACTTTAGTTGTGCGCGTGGGGGATGGGGGGGGGGGGGGGTGTTCGCTACGCTTGGCATGAGCGGATTCACTGCGGTTGTGAAATTCGTCTTTCTTTTCCTCAGGTTTAATGTGATGGGACATTATTTTCATGTTGGTACAGACAGATTTTCGTAAACTATATGGGAACAGTAGAAGGAATCAGATGGGTATCCAGTATACGGTGCTCTACAGCCATGAAGGTAACCAGATGTTTTGGGTCTCTTACACAAAAGCTTTCTGTGTAATATTATTGCCTTGGGCCCTTACATTCTCTCGTCCGTTGATGGTCGTAAATTCATCATCTACATATGACGCGACTACTCATGCCTGTGTTTGTATCCCCGCAGACTGTCCTTGGCCACGTTGTATGAACGAATTCACTGGGTGCACGCTTCAAGACATGGTCAAACCTACACTGCTGCTACACGAAAAGTGGTAAGCATTATGTAAATAGGTTCTCTAGTTAACAGAGTAAGATGCAAATAGAAAATGACAAGATTTTTCTCCAATAGCTCTGGTTTAAACGGAGAACATTATTGGTTTTTCGGTAGGAAATAACTGGGTTAAAATTCGTTCTCTCCCTAACATCAAACGTGTTTGGGTTTTCGTCCGTGCTAATGCTAATCAAACAAAATCATGTCAGAATCTAAAATTGTTATACTTTATGGTCTGATTGGTGCAAGAGATTTATTTTTGTCACTAAAATGCATTGACTGGGGCCTTAAGACAACTTTAATACAACTGTGGACTATACAAAATGCTGTGACGTAGTTGTAGTACGCGTAGCTTGCAACTAAAGATCAGCAAATGTTATCGTTCTGTTAAATGCGAATAGTCTTTTATTGCGGCATGTTATACCAATTTGTGTTTTTGGGAGAAAAATAAGCTTATAAATAAATAAATAATTCTTCTTCAGCTTCCTTGAGCGAGCCCTGGTAGACCACCGAGACGTAGTCCTCCAGGCGGTCAAGGAACGCTACGTCGACGAGGACTTCTGTGGAGTCAGCAAGATTCCGGTACGTCATACCGCGGAACACTATCACAATGCGCATACATCTTTACATTTTAAAGCTAAAGTTAATTTCTGAACACAACCTTTTTGTTGCATTCTGTGCAGATGGCAAAATTATTCCTTGACGTTGTCTGTCGAATCTCACAGTTTGTCGTATGGTACTTTATATGAGATGTTTTCCGCGTAACCGTACCATTTTAAAACTAAAATTTAATTTCTCGACACAATAATTTTATTGCATTCTGTGCAGATGGCAAAATTATTCCTTGACGTTTTCCTGTCGAAACTCAGTTTCTCGTATGGTACTTTACAGGTGATCAGCAAGGGTGCTCTACGTGGTCTTCTTGGAGTCCCGGTCGAGACGGCGACCCCAGGGACGCAAGAAACGCAAACGCCAGCCAAGAAGGACTCCCACTGTTGTCTGGACCCCAAAGATCTCATCGCTTCGCCATGCAGACCTGGTGCTAGTGGCAAATCGAAAAAGTGCGTAACTGTTGGTGCGGTTATTTTTAGCATACTTCCCTGGGTAAATGCGCTATATTTAACTTGTATGTATGATCGTACACGTGGTGACCCGTCGGCATCTGTACCGTCCCGTTGGACTTCGAAGCGACTTCTACATTTTGATAAAGGTTTCTCTTCTTCCGCGGTCTAAGTTTCTCTACGCGTCTGCCTGTGTGTTCCGTCTTGTAAATAGGATGCCTCCTTTCCTCTCCCAGGACTCCCGAGCGGGACTTAGACAGAAATCAAGCGGCCACCCCTTCCATGGACAGCATGGCCGACCTGTCCTACGCCGGCCTCAACGAATCGGCCATCTCCGGCTATGACGGTGACCGGGAGGACGAGGGAGACTCCTTCTTTGAAGGTATTTTGTAGTTTCATGGCAGAATTATTTAGATACTCATAATAAAAGTATAACTCTATTTATCAGTAGATGCTGTTACAAAAGCTCCTTTTATAAGTGGAATACTATATGGAACAAAATATATTTTATCAAAAGTTCTAATTTATATAAATATATCAATATTGTGGTTAAACTTTTTCATGTATAATTAAATGCCAAGGTAGTCTAATGTGGACTGGTATGTTTGTCCCCTCAGGGTACGACTCTGACCCTGACTTGGAGAGCCTCTGGTGTGTTGATGGGTACGGCTTTGCCGTGGGCAGCAAGGCCAACATCTCTATGGCGGACATCAGCAGCGCCATCGGCAGCGACGAAAGCTGTCTGGGTATCCCAGCCCCGCCGCCGTCCCCACCGGCCCTACCCTGCTCGGCCGAGAAGGCCCGGGGGGAGTCTCTAGCTAGTCAAGTGCGACCGGCGGCGAGATCCGCACTGGCCAAGAGTGAACGGGCTAAAGGGGGCGTGGCTGTGATAGGCAGCCCCGTGGGTAAAGTTGGGTCGGTTGCCGGGGTCCGCCCGCAAGCCGTCCCCGCCTCACCCACCACCGGCAGTGACGTCATCGCCAGCCACGTCGGTCAGCGCGTTCGAATCCACGTTCACCGCGATCCTCACGTGCACCCGCGTGACCGGAAGGGAGTGGGGGTGCCGGCGTTGGCTGCTGAGGGGTCCACCCCCCAGGGGCGGCCCGCCAGCCCCCGGGTCCGCCTCGGACCCCTGCGCAGAGACCCGGGCGCCTTCACGTCGTGTGTGGCCAGCAAGGGTGACGGTCGCTTCGCCCTGCAGACATTGTCCACGTGCAACCAAGCCAGCAGGCCCACTGACCTCCCCGCGGGGAAAGTCACAGCAGGCAAGAGAAAGTCCAGGCAGGAAGGACCGATCTCCGCCAAAGTGAAAGTGATCGCATCCAAATAGCGGACACCGAGAGTCCCTCGTGTCTATGTGTGATGGAATAATTGCGTCATTGGTGTGAGACTTCGCCGACGTTCAGAGATTGTGTATAAATTTTGTTAACTTTTTTTTGAGGTCTTTCACATGGTCACGAGTTTCCACATCTACCGGAGATATTTGTTAAGTTTTCCAAGCGTGTGCATCCGACTGACTGCATATAATGTTGACGCGTGTGTCATATTGGCTGAGTAGCCATACATCAGACTCTTGCTCATGGTTTTTTATACAATGGCTATGTCACCGCGCAGTATTGTGCCAGTTCCATCTGATTATATACACAAGGTAGTTTTATTACTGACCTTCTCGTCCATACCTCGCCAGTATATTCCTTTGAAGTGGTTAGAGCTTTATGTTTTCCCTCTCACTGTTGGGAACAAAATGACGGCTCAGTGAGGCAGCAACTTACTTATCCAACCAATTGCATATATATATAGTTTAGTTTAGAATAGATCGACAAATTATTTGTGACTATATAATTTTCACTATTCTACTGAAAATGTTTTTTGTTTTTGTAATGTACAGCATTTCTCGATATCGCTTAAGTTTCTCTTTGAAATGTTTTCTTTCGTACTCCTTCAAAACATTTTACGGTCGAAAGACCCTAAATATCTAACTAGCTTTGTCTTTCCACTAACGTGCCTTTCTCAATCTAGAATATTTTTATAATCATTAACACTAACCGTCTCCGTCTGAAGTATATATGAACTAACAGTTACGTGTCACCGGTTAGATGTCAAGATTAATTTGATTTAGCCGTTATGAAATTCGCTTCTAGTAACTAAATTAAGCAAAATAGATTATGCATTTTAAGCTAGTAACTTTTTATTTATGTAGACTGCCTGCTAGTTGCTGCCTGTGCTATGTGATATTCGTACACTAGACCAGTTGTCCGTCAGTCTTGTAGTCCAGCAAGCCCCCCCCCCCCCCACCCCCACTGTTTGGCAACTCTCGAAAAGATTCATTTGCTGAAACATTTAAAATACGTAGCGTATCCGCGACGTGTCATGTAATAAGACAACTTCGTGAAGACTTCTGATTCAGGCATATATTATTTATTATTACTGTAAACGGTTTGCTCAGACCAGTCATGAATCCAGTGTGCGTTTCATCATACCGACCTTGTGTTCAACACCGAAGTCTTACACGTACTTTTTTGTATTGATCAATCTTTTTGCAATTATTATGCATGCTTTCTAAAAAAATATTACTCATGAGAAAAAGACAACAGATACTGAAACAGATGCCGTGTTTTGTCCTTTGTGTCAAGTACTTCTTCCGAAGCTTCATTAATCTAGCATTGTGCAATATTTTATACCTGAAGGACACATTTAAAAAGAGTGGTTATTGCCAGCTCATCCTCTGTAATAGGCACACGAACTCAAACTTTAATTACATATTTCAGTCGCCCGGATGAGCACTAGTACAAGACACCAATCACTGCAAGAAACACGGAACAGTTAGTTGCCATGGCAACCAATACCACCGAATAAACACTTGTTCCTCATATCGTCTGCCAACCTGGTTAATCACTTTAAACAAGCACGTGAACAGAACTTCACTTGACGCTGGAGTTTGCTAGGCAACCAGTTACTCCAAGTGAGGCCAGCTCTGCTTGTCAAAGACGTCAGGTTACCGTTGAACAGCTTTGCTCATCAAACGCTGTCGGAATCACTGAAGACAAACACATAGTTGGGCTTAGCATTGTGTCGACAAGTAAAAAGGAAAAGCCAAATCTGTTCACCGTCTTCGTTTTTCTTTTTATACATAATGCAAACCCCCACATATTCAAGATTTGGAAATTAATAGTTAAACTAAAGAATAAATAAAAACCTATTCCGCTAACAGATTCAAATTTTGCTTCAGGGGACTCAAAGCAGCAGGTGTGCTACAGACTACAGAAGAAATTGACAGTCGCGATGCATGTTTCAAACTTATTACCTGCTGTCGTTGCACATTAAGAACGATGGCCGCAATCTCTCGTCACGTCAATCGCTGAAGAACCCGTTTTGCCCGATCTAGTTGCTCCTCCGTGTATGCGGCTAAACAAACAAAAAGAACTTGTAGCGATGAGGATCAATGGCAGTGCATATCTGACCTATACCTTTATTTGTCGCATAATTTTAGTTCAATACATTAATAAACATGTTCACGGTCAAAAAGGATTTCATGGTTTGTTTTTATATAAATGCTAAGTTTTCCTTGTGTAGTCCATATAACATAATATTGATGTGGTTGAAGTTCACAATTGACAAAAAAAAATGTGTCTTATATTTAACGAACCATTTCCAGAAAAATTCCTTAATATCTCAATTCTACACAATATATATTATATCATCAGTTACCAACTACAAAATCTGTAATCCCTTAAGTTGGTAGCAATAAAAGCAAAGTGACCTTTGGTTTCTTCTTCCTCGGTTTCTGTATCCATCATCTTGTTGGCAGTCTCGACGGTTTTTTTCCTGGCCTGTCCCATCATTCCATCCATGTACGCCAGTAGACGCTTGAAGCACTTACTATTCACCTAAATTCACAGCAAAATGTTGATAAGTACTGACTAATATTATTCACTGTGCCCAATAAAGATCTTTGTTTATATGGTAAGTTGCTGGAACAATAACTTGTTGCCCAGTCGCCAATATCTTACATAAAAATAATAATCCCTGAATTAACTTTTAAAACATTCACATATATAATTTTCATAAATTTATAGTTAGATAAAATAATGATCATATTAGAGACACACCTGGTTAACATCATACATGTGCTGCAACAACCAAACTTGTCGAACTTTCTGGAATGTCCACTGTTCTCTGGTTTTATACCAAGTTTTGAGATAAAGGAGTGCTTGATTCATAGCTGTGTTCTCCCCGTCTTCTGCTTTACTCTCATCTTTGGCACCGTCTTCACTAGTAGACTTGTTCTGTTCCTTCTGCTTCCTTTTTCTTTCTTTCTTCGCGCGTCTTTTTTCACGTTTTCGTTCTTTTACAGCTTCTATATCGTCATTCCTTGGTTTCTTTGCTGGCTCTATCGAGGCAATATCTTTATCGTCATTCTTTGCTGGCTCTGTAGAGTCAATCTCCTTATCGCCATTCCTTGGTTTCTTTGCTGGCTCTGTAGAGTCAATCTCCTTATCGCCATTCCTTGGTTTCTTTGCTGGCTCTGAAGAGTCAATCTCTTCATTGTCAGTCTTCTTATTTGACTCGGCTACAACTGTGTCATCAGTAGCTGGTAACTTTCTCTTGTTCTTCTTGATTTCTTTCATCTGCAATAGACCAATGAAATCCACTAATTATTCATCAGCAATAGTTTCATGTGACCAAAGGATAAAAGGAAGATACCGATAGATATCTGTTCCTAGCCCAACCCACGAAAATACAACTTGGTGTGTTACAGCTTCAATGGCATAATTTGCATTAAAAAAAATTGTTTCTGGCTTTGCCTATAAAATACATGGCTCATTTATTGTGTAAGGGGGGGGGCGACACTTAAAGGTAGAATCAGATAAAATGTAGTCTAACAATGGCCCAACTGTAACTTTGTAAATGTGTGCCAACATCATCTTGTATGATCGTGTTTAATCAAATGGCGAGTTCCCCGATGCAATCAAGTGTTGCCATGTCTGCATGATTCTTCTTTTCATGCTGTACAATTCTCTAGATTATCCAATTCATTGTCTGATGTCTATGACATTGGTGTCTTTCTATAGCCATGTTTTATCACCCCTGCAGATCTTGTGATATTTGCATATAGATGTCATATCATTTACATCTGTGCAACTGCCACATGATTTGCGCAGTCCTTCTGTCTGACACTGGATGTCATTTCCACATGGTTACCTATTTGGTTTGGGAAAGATATTTAAATTGGATAATTAAACCCACAAAATGTTGGCCTGTTACACTCCTCCCCAAACCTGAGGTCTGCCCGGCCTGACTTACCCTCACCATCAACCTCAGCCAGGCTTCTTATCCTCACACCAGCCTGGTCTGTTCTCTCACCCCCAAACGTGAGACCCTGGCCTCTAATCTTTATCCCTGACCAGGCCTCTTATCCTTATGCCAGACTCTGACCTTCTTCCTTGAGCATCTTATCCTGACCCTGTGTAATCAAAAATCCTATTGGAACACATGTTAAAAATATGCCGAACTCTGATAAGGGGGCCTCTCATTGAAATATCTTAGCTCTTTAACAAGTATGGTGACATTATTCTTTCCTTTTTGAGTTCAGTATATAATGATCTTCAAATGGTGTACAAATTATACAAATCTGGAAAAAAAACTCATAGCTGGACATACAATTAAGCTTATAATGATCAGTAATGTATAGATAAGTGATTCACTGATTCCACATTGACACTGTTGCACCCTTAGAGAAGCAGGCTTGCCTGGGAGCACTTGCGCCAAGTCCCGCTGTCGACCTGCCCCACAGTCGTAGTGGGTCCACCCAGTTTATGACCCCATCCCACTGCCCCTGATGGTCACATTGACCAGCAGTCAAAGAGGACAACAATCAAAGTGGGCATACACCTATCTTACAACTGTAATGTCTTCTGTTTTCACTTTCAGCATTCAGACAGCAGGCTTTCACAGCTTCAGCCTCAGGCTCAGGCTAGGGAAATTTTATTTCAATATGAGACAGTTGTTGTTCCGCACAACAGTCTCATATCCTCATGTGGAAAATGAGGGTGTAAGATTTGTTTTTGTGGGCGACTAAGTGTTGTTAACCACATGATCCATCAAACCCTTGTCATTATATACTCTGATACCTAAACTTTATATTTACCACAAAACCCGCATGCATATAAACTAACAAAGTATCGCATTACAAGCAAGTCAGTTGAAATGAAACTTTCTTGTTTATCACACCATTTCGTATTTGGTCATTCTTTACCAGCGGCTTTCACCAGGCGGCGTTTCACTTATTGCATGTCAAGGACTGGGTATATGAAGCGCCACCAAGCGAATGGTGTAGTTTTAACGACATGCACGCATGCACAGTTTCTCCACTGGGTGGGCAAGGTGGCGAACAGAACTGAGTTGTCTGCTGCTTCGAAAAATCAACAGAGGATACCGTCATAATCACAGAGACTTCAAACAAAATAAGTTGTAAGATACATACTTTTAGAAACTATTGCCATACCCCAAAAAGTTCTCGCCATCAGCACCGTTTCTCGCCACGCGTGTTTGTAAAATGCCATACAGGATTTGATGGTCCGGACATGTGGCGGATGTGGCGTTGTCTCCCAACAACGTCACATGGGGCTGGGGGTAGTTTAATCAAGGAATTTGCATATTATCGCCCAATTTAGCGCCCACCCTGCCTTTTCCATGCCTTCGTACTCTGTATCTGTGGCTGCTCCTGTGAGTTGCCTGTTGTCTCAACCCGAAGAGTTACTACCTGTACTTTGACACTAAACAGATAAACAATGGCTCAGAAAGTAACACTTACATTTCCTTTTCCTTTGACTGTTGACATGTGCTGATGTAAATATTCTCTCAGTAGGGGGCGCTGGCCGTAGTTTTTAAATCCGCCACAGAGGGCGCCGATTGTAAACCGACGCAACAGACGACGTTGTTGGGACCTCAGCCTCAGGTCGTACATATAACTGTATAATCTCTGTTGTGACTATAGCTTACTTAGGTTGAACACCAATGTCATAGAAGTTACAACCAAATATCTGGTGAGCTAACCAGCCCCTGGCGGTCCCCTCTGCACCATTCGATAGAATTCTCTGCGACCACCCGGCCCGGCCTATATAAGCCTACTGACCCACCCTGCCCACGCGCTCCCACCCATGCAACTCGTTCATATATATGCAGACCAATTCACGCCTCGTTCACATCATATATGTAACGTTTATTAGGGGAATTTTGAGGAAACAAATTTTATCTAAACAACCTTGTTTGTCACTGACTGTTACTCGACTCACTTCAAGCCATGTGGGGTGCTGACACAGTACCGCTACCGGTATACGGGCTGACTTCTCCGCGTCATAACTTCTCAACAGTTCCAAAGGGGTGTGTTTGGGGCGTGAAGTTTTAGAACACGGTTACAGACACACTAGGCGTGACTACCGACACACATTGGGTGTGACCGCCGACACACACTATAGACGTGGCAAGCGACACACACTGGGTGTGACAGCCGATCCGCTGGACGTGACAGCCGAGACACGGGACGTAACAGCAGACACTGATCGAGTGTGACAGCAGAAACACTGAGCATGACAGCTGCGTCGCTGGGCGTGACAGCAGACACTGGGTGTTACAGCAGAAACATTAAGCGTGACAGCTGATACATTGGCGTGACATCAGACGCTCAGCGCTACAGCCGGGAAACTCGGTGTGACAGCCGGGACACTGCGGAAGGGACAGCTGATCGAGACACTGGGCGTGACAGCAGAAATACTGAGCGCGACAGCCGAGACACTGGGCGTGACAGCCGAGGCACTGGGCGTGACAGCCGAAACACTGGGCGTGACAGCCGAAACACTGGGCGTGACAGCCGAAACACTGGGCGTGACAGCCGGGACACTGAGCGTAACAGCCGAAACACTGGGCGTAACAGCCGAAACACTGGGCGTAACAGCAGACACTGGGTGTGACAGCAGCAATGCTGAGCGTAAGACCAGCAACGCTGAGCGTGACAGCTGAGATGCTGGGCGTGACAGCCGAGACACTGGGCGTGAGAGCAGCAACATTGAGCGTGACAGCTGATACATTGAGCGTGACAGCAGAAACACTGGGCGTGACAGCCGAGACACTGGACGTGAGAGCAGCAACATTGAGCGCGACAGCTTATACATTAGGCGTGACAGCAGACGCTGAACGTGACAGCTGAGACACTGGGCGTGAGAGCAGCAACATTGAGCGTGACAGCTGATACATTGAGCGTGACAGCAGAAACACTGGGCGTGACACCAGAGACACTGGGCGTGACAGCAGCAACATTGAGCGTGACAGCTGATACATTGGGCGCGACAGCAGACGCTGAACGTGACAGCAGAGACAATGGAAGTGACAGCATATACACTGAGCATGACAGCTGAGACACTGGGCGTGACAACCAAGACATTGGGCAGGACAGCAGCAACGGAGTGTGACAGCCGGGACACTGGGCGTGACAGCCGAGACACTGGGCGTGACAGCAGAAACACTGAGCGTGACAGCTGACACTGGGTGTGACAGCTGAGACACTGGGCGTGACATTAGACACTGAACGTGACAGTAGAAACACGGTGCGTGACAGCAGAGACATTGGGCGTGACAGTCGAGACACGGAGCGTGGCAGCCGTTACACTGAGCGTGACTGGAGACACTGGGCGTGACAGCAGACACGACACAGTTGACGTGACAGCCGAGACACTGGGCGTGACAGCAGACACTGGGTGTGACAGCAGACACGAGACACAATTGACGTGACAGCTGAGACACTGCGTGGTTGATCCCTGGGGGGGGGGGGGGAGTGGGGTAACTACATACAAAAATGTATAAGAAGTTGCCTCTTGGAGCCCCAAATGTTACCAGAACAAGTAGCAAGACTGGCCAAATCTACTGCGACGAAAAGACTCATGATCGGATCCCGGGATATACCGTTTTGTCTCTGGGTTCTGAATATTATGAAAGCAGAATTTCTTTTTCTTTTTCACTTTCTGAAAACAAGTAAATTCTGCTTTCATAATGAAAAAATTCTGAAAACACAAGACCCCTCTCGAGTTTGAATATTTAGCAGACTCATTCGCGTACGAATAATAATTTAGGACCCATTGGCACACCAAAATGCACGAAAAAAAACATCCTTTCCAGCGGCACTTCCAAAGCACTCTTTTACCTAAAGATAAAGTGTCCTGAATAACCAACCAACCATCATATGGTATACCAAGCTGGCAAAGAGTGATGGTAAACAAGTCAGTATTCTAAGCCCAAGAAGAAAACACAATTCGCTGATGCAGTAATTATATTGTTTTATTAAAATTATCTGTACACTTTACCATTCGTCGAACCATCTGCATATACATTAATCGTCAGAGAATGACGTTTTCTTTACAAAACGGAAGCCTTTTGTCTAAACACCAGTTCATCGTTGGTGTCTGGGCTTAAGTTTAATTTCAAGGTGTCGGACGACCTACATGGTACGTCATGAGCACTTATATTGTATGTGAAGTCAGTCTGGGTTTCCAACAGCACTGCCGTCACTGACGGCGGTGCATACCAAGAGTTACGAAGTAAAACCGTTTATTACATGCGTACAATCTTTCGCGAAGAGATGCAACCCATAAACAATACAGATAAATGAACTAGTTGACAATTTACGCGGTGGTTTCTTCCACTTGTCTTCAGTGAAATAGGCTCGGGCTATCCGAAGCATTTACCTAGTCATTTGTTGTGCCCCCGACCTCTGAGCAGACGGGGCACACTACAGACGGATAACATGAAAAATAAAAATGGGTGTTGGGCTTTAAACTAGATGTCCATGGATTCGAACAATCTCAGAATCTCAGAAGAGTATTTTCAATGGCAGCTCCAACGGTTTCCAGAATGCAGTTACCTCGCAGATTAGGCTGCCACCACTGCCAAATCGAAGTCGACAAATTTCGTCACATGATTGGAACTCACGCAAACAAAGAAAAAAAAATACCGGAAAACAGACGAAGAAAGAGCAAAAGACACGCTCGCCCTAAAGTTAGGTGACATCGCAATAAAGCACCATTACCACTCAATACACGTTGGCGTATAACGCAACGACAAATGTTGAGATTTATATCAATCCGATCGGCTGTTTGCAACGAATGGGAAAATAACATCAATCTACCGCATATAGTTAGTTCACTGATGGCTTTTGATTCGTGTGATGACCTTAGTTATTACCAATGTAGATATTATCGGGCGTCCCTGCCAGAAAACAACGTTTTTAAGGCCCGGATCAACAGGGAATGCACCTGAATAAATAAACAAACCAGACGAAACCTTTATAATATAAGGCACCAGCCACGAACAGAGCCGCGACCAGCCACTCCGCAAGGAACTGAGTCAGTCAGGAGGTCACTGGGTGGGTGCGTCTGGCGTGGTGCGGTGTGGGTGGGGCAGAGCAGACGACACCGAAAGAAACGGTCGCTGACTAAATACTGATCATACTATATAGCTTAGGACCTATACGGCTAAATGATAACTTAACGCGTCCCAACCACCACACTGACACAAGTCGGCCGCTCGATATAAGCGTTTATATATATACCGAAGATGACGAACACTTCCTGCCCCAGCACAGGTTAAACCATTTTGAATCGGAGCCCTGCCCCCCCGGCCACGGCGCAGAAATAATGCATAACAAACCATGGGCGTATAACAAAACAACTGATAATGCGGGAACCTAGACCCTTGGTACGGATGTCGTTACTGACAAACTAACAGATCTCCCCGTCAAGACTGAGGACATCGCAAATTTATGAGTCCAGCCGATGAAATTAACTGGTTTTAATACCACTGCGCGAGGAAAGGTTGGACAAACATATGTTCGGGGACAGTTGACGTTTCGGCCCAATACCATGCGATGAGAACTCAGTCACAACACCATCACAATCAACCACATTTACTCGTTAAACAGCGTCACCACACACGCTTCGATCTATCATTATGCAGGAAGCGGCCCCGTCGGCCGGGCAGGTGACCAAATGTTGTCGAGGCGAGCGCGATGTCCAGTCTACATATACAGATAGCACTGGAAATCACACGTACGACTGGACATTGCGACCGGCTTCGTTGCTTCGCGGTTAACAAGTGGTCGATCACATCGTAAAGCCGAGTAGAAATGACGTCTTAATACGGACTATTCACATGTGAAGTTTTTACATCGAGTTGAACGTCTACCTCTGGTGTGGTGAGTGACAGATCTTCCTTTACAAAGATCGGGTCTTAGTAAAAGAGTCATAACATTACAAAAATACAACGGAGCCTTTTGTAACCGATTCCAACGTAATGGAGGGGGAGGGGGGTGGGGGGGGGGGGGAGTTCTATTTCCAAGCGAAACAAATGTTTTTGATACCCATCATGGTAAATCTGCGAGATGGTTCCCACAGAAACATACCTTCTGGAACTCTAAAAAAGTGCCCACGAATGACCATCGTCGTTCTCTTAACCTAACGATACCAGGCTATCTTTCTACCTCATTCACCCATCCCTCAGGGGGGGATAAATAGTAAGCAAGCGACGCTGAATCTTTTCCGACTGGAATACGTATCACATAGGTCGCTGGCGAAAGGGGTGACCGACTGGTACAGGAGGTTTGGTCGGGTTAAACCTGACGATAGAAGTACTTTATCGCGTCAACATACAGTCACACCCACAGTTAAGCCCCTCCCGTCTCAGCGATAACGACACGGTGACTGTCGTGACTGGCTCGTCCCACGGGCAGTGCTCCGCACAGCGCGGCACGTCAGGGCAGGTAGGCGCCACGGTTCAGCCTAACGGTATTCGCCGTCCACTCGTGCTTGTCCAGCAAGTTGCTACCAGTCGTGGAGTCGGTTAGCGCGGGCTGAGGAATGGCTCGTCCCGCTGACACAAGCCGAGCTGTGACGGAGCGGGCGACCAACGGGCTGCCCCGCCTTACTGCAGAATCTTGAGCACTTTTCCGATAGCAATGGTTCTTCCTAGAAAGCGATGGGAGAGCCACATTTAGAGGAACATCACAACGACAAAACAAAAATCATAAGACAAAGAGATATTATTGAGAACGTTGACAACGCATGTCATCCTTAGTTCACGAAGAGGATGCGACAATGTATCCTATACATATAGTACACAAGTTACTCGGTTGATTTAGGAGGGACGCTTTAACCTCTAAGGTCATAAGTCATATCGCGACACACGGAAGGTTAATGTGTTCAATCTCCGGGAGTAACTTCCTCCTCTTTGCGAAGGAGGCATGGGACTGGCCTAGCGGAGCACACTCGATCATAGCCAAACGCGCTGCCTAGTAATTCCCGGGGCGAACAAATAAGTTACAAGCACCGCGTAATGTCCAACAAATAATGAACCATATGAATATAATTCTTAGTCCGTTTAAAAATACACGACCGCTCAAAGAACACTCCACTAAAGTATAGGGATAACGTAAAGGCTATTATATCATACTAAAACGTGAACGATATGATAGACAGCGTTTGCAGCGAAGCAAAATAAGTTCCCATGCTTCCACAACATTTCACAGCAAAGCAAATTTAAGACCGAGGCTCACCTTCGTCTCGAAGTGTGAAGCGACCCATCTGGGGGAATTCCTTGAAGGTTTCTAGACATATTGAGCCACCTGTCACCTCCAGGCGTACGATGGCAATCTGGTCTTGTTTGATGAATCGAGGTCTAATCTTGCTCTTGTCCCCAGTCTTGCGATCCACCAAACAGATCAAAGCCTGTGGCGAAACACAACACGTCAGTGATTATTGACACAAGTAATAACAAAAACGTGTTGTATGAATGTATGACATGCGCAGATTGGTTCGAAGATTTATGTGAACAAATAATAGTAACATGCAAAAAAATACATCAAATATTCAATTATCAAGCGGTACCTAGTGGCCCGATTGTTGGTTGGAGAACACAGTAACCTGAGAAGCTGATACGGCATCAATGGAGAGGATGAAGGGTAGCTCCTTAATTTGTTCGAAGAAGGGCCTGGGATCGCTATCCTGCACGTACGGACCCGACAACGCCTAGCGGGCTAAACACGAGACCAGTTGGATGGTTGGATAGTTGCATATTCAGGACGCTAAAGCCACTTTTGGTCATATCGCGTCAATGGGAGAAGGAAGGCAGAGTGGAGCCATGTCCCCGGGGGTAACCCCCTACTCTTGGCGAAGGACATGGGAACTTTATCCTGCGACCACACAGACATGGCGACAACGGGACGCGAACCACCGATCCACGTGCCGTTAGGCTCTCTGACCACCTAAAAGTCTAACGGCACGAGAGGTATACAGAGGCGGGGCGAGCGGTATATAGAGGCGGGGTGAGGGGTATATAGAGGCGGGGTGAGGGGTATATAGAGGCGGGGTGAGCGGTATGCAGAGGCGGGGTGAGGGGTATATAGAGGCGGGGTGAGGGGTATATAGAGACGGGGTAAGGGGTATATAGAGGTGGGGCGAGGGGAATATCGAGGCGGGGCGAGGGGTATATAGAGGCGGCGTGAGGAGTATATAGAGGCGGGGTGAGGGGTATATAGAGGCGGCGTGAGGAGTATATAGAGACGGGGTAAGGGGTATATAGAGGTGGGGTGAGGTGTAAATAGAGGCGGGGTGAGGGGTATATAGAGGCGGGGTGAGGGGTATATAAACGTGGGGTGAGGGGTATATAGAGGCGGGGCGAGGGGTATATAGAGGCGGGGCGAGGGGTATATAGAGGCGGGGTGAGGGGTATATAGAGGCGGGGCGAGGGGTATATAGAGGCGGGGCGAGGGGTATATAGAGGCAGGGTGAGGGGTATATAGAGGCGGGTGAGGGGTATATAGAGGCGGGTGAGGGGTATATAGAGGCGGGGTGAGGGGTTTACAGAGGCAGGGTGAGGGGTATATAGAGGCGGGGTGAGGGGTTTACAGAGGCGGGGTGAGGGGTATATAGAGGCGGGGTTAGGGGTTTACAGAGGCGGGGTGAGGGGTATATAGAGGCGGGCGAGGGGCATATAGAGGCGGGGCGAGGGTTATATAGAGGCAAGGTGAGGGGTATATAAGAGGCGGGGTGAGGGGTATATAGAGGCGGGGTGAGGGGTGTATAGAGGCGGGGTGAGGGGTT
Organism: Arenicola marina; assembly: GCA_964019135.1. NCBI lineage: Eukaryota > Metazoa > Annelida > Polychaeta > Arenicolidae > Arenicola > Arenicola marina. Next base: position 8,248,451 of record OZ025251.1, read on the forward strand.
TACAGAGGCGAGGTGTGGGGTTTACAGAGACGGGGCGACGGCTATATAGAGGTGGGGTGAGGGGTATATAGAGGCGGGGTGAGGGGTGTATAGAGGCGGGATGAGGGGTATATAGAGGCGGGGTGAGGGGTTTACAGAGGCGAGGTGTGGGGTTTACAGAGGCGGGGCGACGGCTATATAGAGGTGGGGTGAGGGGTATATAGAGGCGGGCGAGGGGTATATAGAGGCGGGGCGAGGGTTATATAGAGGCAGGGTGAGGGGTATATGAGAGGCGAGGTGAGGGGTATATGAGAGGCGAGGCGAGGGTAATATAGAGGCGAGGCGAGGGGTATATAGGGGTATATAGCGGCGGGGCGAGGGGTATATAGAGACGGGGCGAGGGGTATATAGAGGCGGGGTGAGGGGTATATAGAGTCGGCGTGAGGGGTATATAGAGGCGGGGTGAGGGGTATATAGAGGACGGGTGAGGGGTATATTGGGGTATATAGCGGCGGGGCGAGGGGTATATAGCGGCGGAGCGAAGGGTATATAGCGGCGGGGCGAGGGGTATATAGAGGCGGGGCGAAGGGTATATAGAGGCGGGGTGAGGGGTATATAGAGTCGGCGTGAGGGGTATATAGAGTCGGCGTGAGGGGTATAAAGAGGTGGGGTGAGGGGTATATAGAGGCGGGGCGAGGGTTATATAGAGGCAGGGTGAGGGGTATATGAGAGGCGGGGCGAGGGTAATATAGAGGCGGGGCGAGGGGTATATAGCGGCGGGGCGAGGGGTATATAGAGGCGGGGCGAGGGGTATATAGAGGCGGGGTGAGGGGTATATAGAGTCGGCGTGAGGGGTATATAAAGGCGGGGTGAGGGGTATATAGAGGAGGGGTGAGGGGTATATAGGGGTATATAGCGGCGGGGCGAGGGGTATATAGAGGCGGGGCGAAGGGTATATAGAGGCGGGGTGAGGGGTATATAGAGTCGGCGTGAGGGGTATATAGAGGTGGGGTGAGGGGTATATAGAGGCGGGGCGAGGGTTATATAGAGGCAGGGTGAGGGGTATATGAGAGGCGGGGCGAGGGTAATATAGAGGCAGGGCGAGGGGTATATAGGGGTATATAGCGGCGGGGCGAGGGGTATATAGAGGCGGGGCGAGGGGTATATAGAGGCGGGGCGAGGGGTATATAGAGGCGGGGTGAGGGGTATATAGAGTCGGCGTGAGGGGTATATAGAGGCGGGGTGAGGGGTATATAGAGGCGGGGTGAGGGGTACATAGAGGCGGGCGAGGGTTATATAGAGGCAGGGTGAGGGGTATATAAGAGACGGGGCGAGGGGTATATAGAGGCGGGGCGAGGGGTATATAGAGGCGGGGTGAGGGGTATAGAGGCGGGGTGAGGGGTTTACAGAGGCGGGGCGAGCGGTATATAGAGGCGGGGCAAGGGGTTTATAGAGGCTCGACAAATGGGGACGCTCGCCTTGATTGACACCTCCTCCGCCGAGGTATGTATGTGCATGACGGCGCTGTAGCCGGCGCAGATGATGGACTTGTGCTCTAGGATGACAATCTGCGCGTCGAACATCTTGCCGATGTGGCACAAGTTGTCCGGAGAACACAATACAAAGCCCGAAGAAACGTCCTGAAACACGAAAGCACACCACGCTTTAGCGAACATCACAAAAATTACAGAATGGATTGTAAGTGACATAGGAAATTTGTTAGAAATGTTTTAGAACATTTTCTCAGAAACATTGAACAAACGCCAAATTGGGGACAATAGAACATAGCACAATCGCCCGTGTTAGGGTAATCTTGGATATGTCGGGCAGTGAAAAAGAACCATACGTTCAACATAGTCCAAACATACGGCAATATTTTAAGTCGATGTATTCAAATTATGCCACAACCGACATGATAACGTAATGGTAATCTAGCAGATAACTAAAGATTATGTTGTGGAACAAATATTTATGATCAAAATCGATGTTTCGATAAATACCAGAGTAATCAAGTGTCCTCAACCACAGACGGAAAGAAAACCATGGCAAACATCCTCTCTGTTAATGGCACTTACATCTTCCTCCAGGTTTCGGAGCTTTAACTTGACGTTGGCTCCGGGGAAGGCTTCGTCCGTCTCCTCCTCGTCGGACCACAGCTGCATTACCTCAACAGTAACCTGCAGAAGCCAATCTCACGGTACAGGCGGTATTGTTTGTGTAGTCACAGAGACAGCAATGGTGAACTTAGTGGACTTATTTTCAAATGAAATAGCAAATACAGCGCCTTCAGTGACAAAAATTTAGTCTACATACATACATGCATACATAAATAATTTAAAGATATTTAAACCGACTATCTAAGCCAAATGTTTGAGTGCATTGACCCTTAAGAATAACGTGCACTACCGGTAATAACAAGTTCAGAGTAAATCTGAGCCGACATTATGACCAGAAATACTGGTCATAGTAAATACAAATTAAGCAACAAAAACTTACCTTGTTTGGCATAAGAGATAGCAGCATTCCCTTCGTGATGACGCCAGATTCTACCTTTCCTAAAACAATTGTTCCCATATCCTGCAAAACAATAGGCGACATAGTTATAGAGGTGACGAGATATTAAGCAATGATTTTTTGGGACCCACTGCGACCACAGCTGTTGATAATAACCCGCCGCAAGTTTTATCTGCTCTTTCTGTATGTATCAATACTTAACTTTTGTGCAATTCTATTCTTTCGGCTTATACATGCATCTTATAAACAGTTCGCTGTTGGCACTGTTTCAGCTATTGATTCTCTGCATTATAATACTTAGACAGGGATAACAAATATCATCCTCAACAGGTGCCAGTATAAAGACGCTTAGGGGACTTTAAGACACAGATTTATTAAAGTCTGATTTACACCAATGTCCACCATAAATGAGTTATGACACGAAAATTGAGAATAGAGTAAATTCCAGCATAGCAGGAATAATACTATGAATAAAAAATTTAAGAAACAAACTTAGAAGGGTTAAACAAGTAAATATATTGGCACTGTCTCAGTCTTTCACTATCAGCATAATTAATTCTTAGACAGGGATAACAAAGATCATCCTAAACAGTGCCAGTTATATGAAATCTCATAAAATTGGATGTCTAATATGGGAATAGAGAGATTGCAAAGTGGCGGGGGTAGAAATCGGTTAGAATATGAAAGTCTTTTTTCAGCTTGAATATCAAGGCAATCCTATCTATCTATCCTGTTTGTATACCGGTAATTATTGCCTTCTTTACAATTCTCATTAAATAGATATAAGAGCAAATTTTAAAATGTCTAAGTATTTCGATATCTGCATAATTAATCCTTAGACAGGGATAACAAGGATCATCCTAAACAGATGCCAGTTATATGAAGTCTCATAAAATTTTATATATATTATCGGAATACAGAGATCCGAAGTGACGGTTAGGTAGATATCAGGTACAAGATTTAACCTTTTTTTTGGCTCCAACATCAAGACAACCCTCAAGCAATATGTCACTGTTCGCATATGGCATATACCGTAAACTGCCTATTAGAAGCCGCGGCTTATATTAGGAAGTTGGAGGGTCAAATTCCCGGGTTATAGTCGGAAGTCAGGTTGCGGCTTTAAATAGGGCCTTTTGCCGATTTCAAGTGAGCGTGGCAGGACAAGCGGGGGTGTGGGGGGGGGGGAGTAATGCGAAAATTACCGATGTTGCTAAAATAATTTATTGCATCATAACGTCATACAAATTAACAAAACATATATTGCATCATAATGTCGTACACGTCAACAAATCGGGAGATCATCCATTTCAAATGTCAATAGTCCGTTCCCTCCACAAACCCCCAGAAATCTTCATCATCGGAATCAAAGAGATCATCTGGCACACCAGGAACATCTTCATCCCCAGCTACTTATGGTTGTGTTATTTATTTATACTGCCACGCGACTCCCCTCACACCTATTGTAGACCAATGATCAGAGGCCAGGTTTTAGGTGGTGTAACTTGATACGGCTGCCGGATTCATAAACATGCAGTAGGAGCCAGCCACTGGTGTGACACTTGATAAGAGCAGCGATCGGAGAGGGAGAGGTGAATGTTGTTAGTAGTCGCGACTGCTTGTATAAACAATTAATTGGTTTGGTAAGGTCCAGGAGAGCCAGCCACTGGTGTGACACTTGATAAGAGGTGCGATCGGAGAGGGAGAGGTGAATGCTGTTAGTGGTCGTGACAGCTTGTATAAACAATTAAGCGGCAAGGTTGGTCGGATGGATTAAGCAGGAATACAGGGCGGAGGGCGGGCCGGGGGGGGGGGGGTCGGAAGGCCAAAGTCGGGGTGCGGCTTATAATATGTAGTTTTCCGGAAATGGTTGTGGGCGCCGGCCAACCCGGTTTTTAGGCCAAAGTTGGGGTGCGGCTTCTAATAGGCAGTTTACGGTACATATATTTTTGTGGATTATCTCTCTTGTCCACAATTCTCACAAAGAAACTGCCAGGCCACATTAACAAAATAATGGTGATTGTTGGCACTGTCTCAGTATTTAGCTATCTGCATAATTAAACCTTAGACAGGGATAACAGAGATCATCCTAAACAGATGCCAATTACATGAAGTCTCATAAAATTGGATTTATACTATGGAAACATCGATATTGCGAATTGACATTTAAATAGAAATCAGCAAGTTTTAATTTAGTTTAAGCTCCGATATCAAAACAATCCTTCAGCAATGTATCAGTTTGCATATGGCATACGTGTTTACATATATTGTTGCCGACAAGTAGTTCCTTGTTCAAAATTGTCCTAAACTAAATTTAATGGCACATTTACAAGATAATTCGATTTTTTGGCACTGTCTCAGTATTTCAAAATCTGCATAATTAATCCTTAGACAGGGATAACAAAGATGATCCTAAACAGATGCCAATTACACGAGGTCTCATAAAATAGCATCTATAACATGAGAAAACCGATATAGCGAAATTAAATTTAAATAGAAATCAGCAACAAGATTTTAATTTTGTCGAGCTCCAATATCCATAAATCCTTTAGTAACTGATCACTGTTGCATATGGCATATACACATACCGGTATTGTCGCCGATAATTTCCTTGTCTCTTCCTAAAGAGACTTTAATGGCACATTTACAAGATAATTCGAATTGTTGGCACTGTCTCAGTATTTCGATATCTGCATAATTAATCCTTAGACAGGGATAACAAAGATCATCCTAAACAGATGCCAGTTATATGAAGTCACATAAAATTTGATTTATATTATGGGAATACAGAGAATCCTTAGTGACGGTTAGGTAGATATCAGGTACAAGATTCAAACTTTTTGTTTGGCTCCAACATCAAGACAACCCTTAAGCAATTTATCACTGTTCGTATATGGCATATACCCCGGTACATATATTTTTGTGCATTATCTCTCTTGTTCACAATTCTCACGAAGAAACTGCTAGGCCACATTTACAAAATAATGGTGATTGTTGGCACTGTCTCAGTATTTGGCTATCTGCATAATTAAACCTTAGACAGGGATAACAAAGATCATCCTAAACAGTTGCCATTTACAGGAAGTCTCATAAAATTGGATTTATACTATGGAAACACCGATATTGCGAATTGACATTTAAATAGAAATCAGTAAGATTAAAAAAAAATGTAAGTTCCAATATCAAAACAATCCTTCAGCAATGTATCACTGTTTGCATATGGCATACGTGTTTAACATATATTGTTGCCGACAAGTAGTTCCTTGTTCAAAATTGTCCTAAACAAACTTTAATGGCACATTTAAAAGACAATTCGAATTGTTGGCACTGTCTCAGTATTTCGATATCTGCATAATTAATCCTTAGACAGGGATAACAAAGATCATCCTAAACAGATGCCAGTTATATGAAGTCACATAAAATTTGATTTATATTATGGGAATACAGAGAATCCTTAGTGACGGTTAGGTAGACATCAGGTACAAGATGTAAACTTTTTGTTTGGCTCCAACATCAAGACAACCCTCAAGCAATATATCACTGTTAGCATATGGCATATACAGATATTTTTGGGATTATCTCTCTTGTTCACAATTGTCACGAAGAAACTGTAAGGGCACATTTACAAAATAATGGTGATTGTTGGCACTGTCTCAGTATTTAGCTATCTGCATAATTAAACCTTAGACAGGGATAACAAAGATCATCCTAAACAGTTGCCAATTACACGACGTCTCATAAAATTGGATTTATATTATGGGAATACAGAGAATCCGAAGTGACGGTAAGGTAGAAATCAGGTACAAGATTTAAAAAAATTCTCTGGCTCCAACATCAAGACAACTCTCAAGCAATTTATCACTGTTCGCATATGGCATGTACTTGTACATATATTTTTGTGGATAATCGTCCTTGTTCACAATTGTCTCAAAAGAAACTTGAAGAGCATATTTACAAAACAAATTTGATTGCTGGCACTGTTTCAGTGTGTCGATATCTGCACAATCAATGCTCAGACAGGGATAACAAAAATCATCCTAAACAGTTGCCAGTCATGATATCAAGCGGGGGGTCACTCTGGGAAAACACAGATGAGGATAGAAACGTTTAGATAAAAATTACGGTTCGTTGCTTATTCCGGACGCTTGAACCACTTTTGGTCATATCGCGTCAATGGGAGAAGGAAGGGAGAGTGGAGCCATGTCCCCGGGGGTAACCCCCTACTCTTTACGAAGAAAGACCTAGATCTTTATCCTGCGACCACAGACATGGCCACAGCAGGGTTCGAACCACCGATCCACGTGCCGTTAGGCTCTCAGGTGACCAGAGCACTCAATGCGAGCGCTCTAGCCCACTGAGCTATCGCGCAGGCCCCCCGTGTCTCCGGGGGTGATAAAAGTATGGAACATTACTTGAAATAATGCAGACAATTTGGGACACAAAATCCATTTTGATAGGATGGCTTCCGTGACAGATGCACGACTAATAAAAGGGAATTTATACCATGAAACCCGAGAGGAAAAGAAAAAAATAACTACCAGAACACGGTTTAATAGCAGTCAGAATAATTAACTAATCTGAAAATTTATCTTGCAGCAAGAGGTCTGAAATATGTTACTTACAAATTGATACCACATTTCATTGTTTCTTTTCTTCACATTATTATTCCTAATGAATCGCTTTTGACGTTAGCACTGTTTCAGTTTTTCGTTATCTGCATAATTATTTCTTAGACAGGGATAACAAAGATCATCCTCAACAGTTGCCAGTCAAATGTAGACTACGTACAATGTTGGTAATTTGCAAACGAAAACATGGGCACCATACGTGTCGATTTCTATCTTGTCTGATGGGATTTTAATTCCTGTACAAATTGGTCAAATCAATCGATCAGTAAGTCTATAGACATAATGGACAGTAGTTCACGAATTCTCGTCGAACTGGAATGTTAGCAAGGTTTTAAAAATAGAATATGATAATACCAACAAACATGAAAAAAACTGTGTTGGGACAAGAATAGCTCTGAGTGTAAAGGAGAATGTATCTGATTTGTAGTTTCTTCGCATCTCTCCTGCCCCAAATCCAACATGACAATTCCATTGCATGTCTAGGCCACAGCAAGACTCACCTTGTAGCGGTCTACTATAGGCAGCCTGATAGGACCGTCGGCACTTCTTCCAATGGGGGCCATCTTTTCTAAATAGTCAATCAATGACGGCCCACTGGCGAGTGCAACAATAAATAATAATTAGTCATATGAAAATTTTGCTATGCATATGAATTACTTCAAAAAGCGAGTACAGGTGCCCCGACAAGAACTTCTGTTATGTAACTTACCGTAATAGCTTCTATTTAGTTATATAGTCACAGCCAAAAGACTGGTAAAGTAAACACTTGCCAAACTGTCTGCGCCCAATGATATGCCACATCTATTTAAGCAGGCAAGTCCAGAAAATTATGTCTGAACAGTTTTATATAATAAAGTATACAACATGAGTAAGTGCTCATGCAGTGATCAAAAAATAAATTAGCGATGAAAGTGTCTTCGCGTTTGTATTATAATCCTGTTCATATGTCATTTTGCACCATCTTTTTACAAACTTGTCACTGATTATAACATTCACAGAATGATTATTAATTTGCCACAGAAAAAACATAAAATGTTCACTTACGTGTACCATGGACAAAGATCTGTTCTACATTCCTTGAGGTTGACTCCAGTTAAACCGGAGACAGGGATATAGAAAATGTCATTCTTTGGACTGAAACCACACTTTTTCAAGTAGGGGGTCAGTTTGTCCTTGATTTCCTCATATCTGAAGCAGTAAGAACAACCTCACTCACACACTCATTTGGTAATTGGACACTTGCGACAGGGTTTATACTTAATCTTGCGGATCAGTACAGGTATATTACATTTTACCTTGCTACCCACTTCCATAAGGCGTGGGCATAAATATTCGTTTCTGGAGGTATAAGCCTAAACCTAAAGTATTCACAGAATGTCAAAAATCTACAAACACCTATTTTAACAGTACTCACCTAGCTACGTCCCACTGCACAGTATGGTCATCCATCTTGTTTACAACAACAATGAGATGTTTTACACCTGCAGTTTTCACCAACATAGCATGTTCTCTGGTTTGGCCACCCCGTTCGAAGCCGGTCTCAAATTCACCTTTCCTAGCAGAGATAACCTATAAGTAGACAAATTACATTTATTTAAACAAATTTATCTGTGAAATGCTAAGTATGTTTCAGTTTCAAAGAGCGAATGCAAAAAAAATCGGTCAGCTAAGACATAACCATGACCTATCACAAAGACATACATTGCAAAATAAGTACAAGACAATACAACTACGATACAACACACAGTTTGACAATCACTGCAGATAGTTATACGCAAAGAAATAGATGGAGGCTGAGTTCCAAGAATGACATCACAATTGATCTCTATATTATCACACATGATTTTCTCCTAATTATAAACAATAAGGGGATTCATTATGCAACTGACTTTAGAAACAGAATCCTGGATCTGAGACAAACCACTAATGGCTCTCTTGTGATACAAATAGAAATATTTTGCAACCCAACGGAATGTAGTCCTAGTATTTAGTTACTCACCAGAACAGCAACATCGGCTTGGGAAGCACCTCCGATCATATTCGGTACAAAACTCTTATGCCCTGGAGCATCCAAAATCGTGAAGTGCTTTGAATCTGTTTCGAAGTAGGCTCTGCCAACTTCTACAGTCTTGCCCTTGTCTCTTTCTTCAAGGTTGGTGTCCAGTGCCCATGAGAGGTACCTTGAAAACATACGTTTTCATTGGAAATTCAATCTAACAACTGGACCATCTCCAAAATAAAAAATAATGTATGGCTATTCCCAAATACACAATATCAAACAGACACAGAAATCACCATATATTAGGATATACACTTATGTGCTAACCAACAGGATCACCATTATGACGAGTGGAGTGATTATTTGATTTGGAAGTGTAAGAGCATGATAAATTTATTTTCAAGTTACTAGTTCGACAAAATGCAAACAAGTGAAACCGGCAGATGGTGTTTGCATGGGCCTGCTTCTAAATTCATGAAACCCTTCTAACCAACTTTGCGAGACTCCGCTCGTCCAGTGCTTATCTTTGTTGAAAGATGAAGGTATGGCATAGAAGGACACGTTATCTACAACATTCAATAATCATAATTGCCTCACATATCGCCGACTGATCACAATGGCTTCGCAGGTCATCCCCTGATCACAATATCTAAAACAATATACACTGCAAATAAGCCATCAAACACTTACCAGCTTTCTCGGTTTTTCTCTTTAGCCTCTCGTTCATACTTTTCCAATGTCCTCTTTTCAACCATTCCAGTTAAGTACCTGCAAGTATAGACATCCATAAAATTCTGCTTCATAAAGCATGCCTGGACACCTGTCTACACCAGTCAAACTAATTACCGGGTAGTCGTAAAGACATTGTTTTGCTAAAATACTCACCTTTGAAACCTATGGTTGTATGACTAGACTGGTAAGATATGGACCAAACAACCAAAATAAAGGCAACCCTTACTATCAACTAAAATATGAAAAGTGGCAATATTAAAAGAGCTTCAACTAGTGTTGGAACTAAAAGTACATTTACTAAGATCTTCAACCTGGATTTCACTGAATATTTTATTTTATATATTTGCTGCCATTTTTGTTATCAATACCTACATGATATGACCTCCGATTGTAGACTTGCCAGCATCTAAGAATGATAAATATACAGTTAGAAAAAGTTTTCTGATGACGACTTAGGCAATATGTATTCTTTAGCTATATCTGAAGTATTTGTATATAACGTCTAACTGGACGCCATCCCACTAGAAACACCAAAACGTGGTGTCATCCAATTTGAAGTAATAGTATTCCTACTAAAGTACATGAAAAAGGCCTATCTGAGTTTGCCTTAGTTACCTTTTCCAAAAATAAAGTATTCACGATCAACTCAAAAGTGTCCCAGTCAAATACAAGTACCCGGTACTTTCTTATACACAAGTACTAATGTATTCACTCTTCAAAAGTTCTTTTCAAAAGTTTTCAAAAGAAGTCAACGCACAAGAATTGACAAACATGCCACCACCTTGAATTACAGGGCATTGATCATACTATACTTAGTGATTGAGTCAGTGAAAGCCAATGTTTTCATATGAATTTCTTGTGACAGACTGAGTACGAGGCTTAAGGTTGGTTTCTCTCAGAGTTTTTCCCACATAAATAGGAGAATGAGAATTACATTGGGGTTTGTGCCAGACGTAAATTTTAACTGGCTGTGTCTTAGACCACCCACATGGTTCTGGGCTAGGCTATGAGCCACAAATATAAACGGCCACCTTGTACAGTGAGTACCGGTAACTTGCGGCTGAGCACAGTGCTGTTACTCATTGTCACATCTACGGTCTATAAAATCGGAAGGCGATACTCACCTACATGACCAATAAAAACAATATTGAGATGGTCTTGTAGTGGCTGCTTTGTACCAGATTCTACAGACAAGTGCCTTTTTGGTGGGTGTACAATGGGTTCCTCATCCTCTTCATCCTCTTCTTGCTCCAGGTCGTTGCTAGAGGCTCCACCTCCTCTGTCTCCATCATCTGGAGAACCCCCATTTTCCTCAGCTTTGTCTGCCCAGTCTTCTGGCGCTTCCTCCTCTCTGCCAACTTGGTTATTAACTACTGGAAATAACGACAGGGTTGTACATTTAATTGCTAATAAATCCAGGTTTACATGTAGTAATGACCTAAATGCATCCATGCAAGATAATAACAATAAAAAAAGTAGCTGGAGCAATATTTTTTGACCCAATAAGAATGTTTTTTTTTATTTTAAACTATCAGATCCTTTCAAATACCTGGCTTCTGATCAATATCCATATTTTGTTCTTCTGCAACTGGAGAATTTTTTTCTCTTGTGTCTTGATTGGGATCTGTATCTTCAGCACCTTCTACAAATAATGATTACAAACTTAAAGGCATAATAATTAACAAGTACCATAATAAATCATAATAAATATCCCACGATGGCCTAGCAAAATACACTGGACAATATCCAAACACAAATTAATTCATCACAACAACTCTTATTACCAAAGTGGGGTATCCAAATCAAAGACAAATAGGACAAATGCTAGGAATATTGTTATATCCCTATTTAAAAATGGTAGACTGCATAACTCGCCATATATAGTAGATACTTTGCCATGACCACTTTCTGAGCAGGTTCAGTTATTTGACCAGCAAACACTGTTTTTTGCATCAAAGCAGTAAATTGGCAAACACCCTATTTGGCCAGCCATATCTCAGTCCTAAAATCCTAAAACACCCAAAGTTGCAGTATCTCAGTCCAATGCCCTGGAACTGAAACCTGCCAGTGAAACAACCTATATTGCAGGCTGTGTCAGCCCAATGCCCCAGCATTGAAACCTATTGGTAAAATAGTGCTGAATAATCCATGGCGGGTAATATAGTGAAGTCCTGAACAATAGCCAATCAGCAGTAAGAGCCAGCACAACTTTGTTATGTATGCTTGACCCAATAAAACGCTTCTGATTCTGCCACACACAACTGGGAGCTTGTCATTGTCAAATATCCACTGCATACTTAATAATAAAGCTTAAGATAGATTTTCCAGTAAATAATCATTTTAAAGAGGAACTACCGGTAGTTACACAAGGTTTACACCTTTTGAAAAATCTTTAAATTGACCCCAGACCCTGGAACTCTACCTGGCACATAGAAGTACGAAAGCATTTAAATGAGAGCCGACATGTTTATTGTCATTGAACTTCATGGGGTTTGCATTAGTTGTTGTAAGTGTTTAACTGTTGAGATCGATTTTACCCGGTTTTACGTAGGCATATTGATATGTGGTATTATTATAAATCTTACCAAACAGTATTTATGTATTGTGAACCCTTAAATGAAAATGTGTATTTCATTGTTGGGATTTTCAGACTCCTAAAGTGTAAAATATATATCATAGTGTCATGCCAGGTTTTCCCCTGAAAATGGATTATTCAATCTCAAAGGAAGCTTGGGGGGACGAGATTCAAGGTCGTTCATGCAAGAGTACTTTGTAAACCTGCTTTTTAATCCCCAGGCATTTCTTTCTGCAGTGTCAGCCACTATTTCTTCTTGGCACAGTGACTAGTGGTGACACCAGTCAAGTCATTGAGAACTAAAAACTGCATGTAATCTTTAGTTCCCAATGATTCGATAGGTGTCACCACTAGACAAAGCGCCAAAAAAAATGGTGGCTGACACCGCAGAAAGAAATGAGAGGTGTGTAAAAAGTGGTTTGACAGGGTAACCTCTCACAACATTAAAGTCTGATTTTCAGGCTAAAATGTGAAGTGTGATTATAGTTCACATCTAGATGTGTAACAGGGTGTCAGGGCGAAGGAACAAGAGAAAGAGATTCAGCATGGATCACTGTATATCTCTAACAGTGATCGAAAGTGTAAATAACAAGTGTTAAGTGTGATTATAGTTTTCAGTTTTATAACAAATATAATATGTTTGACTCCATAATATAAGCTTTATAATATTATACTTTACCGAAACGTCAGCCCTCCCAAAAATACCTGGCCGAAACATCCCAAGTAGAAATATCTTAGGCTGAAACTTCCATACACCATTAAATCATAGGCACAGGAAGGGGGAGGAAGTATAGACAGGCTCCCTAATATATACGAAATATATACATATAACCACACCCGCCTTTATTGTTCTGTATCTGTGATTTGAATTAACTTGACAATATTTTATTTAAGGGGACAACCAAAAAGTTAAAAGTACTTCTGAGGGGACAATATCAGGTGGGAAAAGTCAAATTTGGAAGTAAATCACTAGTAAATGTTAGGGAGTAGAGCCCATTTAAAGCAGACATAATGGAATTGTTGAACTGATGAAGCTTTTTCAAATACATGAGTAACGTTTTTGTATCATCACACAAACCCGGCGGTTGCGTTTTTGCCGAACCAGCCAGGAATTCGATATTGTCATTGAGCGAGCGGAGCGGTTGAGACATCACATCACACATGTGTTACTTGGGTGTCGCCATATTGAAAAAACTCAATCAATGGAACGAGTAGGCCTATATTCATGCGGAAGATCGTAAGTCATAGGACTTTAGAAGAGGTAAAGTGACATGCAGAAAAAGGGAGCAAGTCCACAAGTTCCCTGAATATCTTATTACCAGCAGTTCCTGATGAATTTGGCAGGAAAGAAGGCACGAACGCTGTGGCAAAAACATTCTGTCCGGGAATAAAGGCTGGGGCATTGACGTTCAACCTGGTTAAGTCCTTCGCCATTTCCTTCACAGAATCCTGGTCACCAGTACCGACATCGGCACCCTGGTCCCAGGAATCAGGAGTGTTATTCTGGTCCATCTTTAACAAATTGAAAAATGGCCAGACGCGACAATTTCACCTCAGATTCCAGACAGCCCTCACGTTGGGCCTTCGCTCACGTTGCACCACTCCAAACCGCGTGTGAGTAAAGGCTGTGACGTCACGAAACCCGAAGTCGCCAATCGACGTATTAGTTCGAACAGGGAAAAAATAATATTATTCCCATTTAGATATTCTTTTAATATTTAAATTAAGTTTACTACATATATATGTCGTTACTCTGAAATAAGACTCGACACGTGCGTAAAGAAGACACACTTCCCACCATCCATAATACAAATTTGTTGCAAAAATGGAAAGTTATCCTTTTCTTGTATATGGAACGCCGTTGATAAAATAAATACAAGTACTCGCGTTGGTAAGGTCGGTGGGCTAAAAAAGCGAGCGTGGCAAACCTCAAAGTTGGCCATATAAAATAAATCTTGCCGTAGAGCTTGTGTTCTTAGCACCTTTTGCATGGAAAGGGCTCGTAGTCAACAAATTGTGGACAAGAAAAGAAACGCTTCATTTCCCCTTGATGTTCAAAGTGGTCAACGAGTCGATTTCTTCTCCCGGGGTTTTCTCGTTAGAGTCATTGTAATTCTTGCACATTATGCAGCATAGGTAATGGATAAAGCTTCAAGAGTTTGTGTGATGGTTGTTTGATTCATCATCGGCCATCATCAGTTCTACAAATACGTACCTCATTATAGCTCAAATCAGTTGATAATTGTTGGTCATGTCACACGTGCTAATGTTTATACGGTTGCGATGACTTTTAGTATACCGTCACGTTAAATACAGTTCTATATAATTAATTATGTTATCTTGTCTTCGTCGCTTGCGTTTTAATATGTTGTTCATATTTTGGAATACACGTAAAAAATGCTGGAATGTTAGCCAAGGTCAGCTAGTCTACGAGGCATTATGGCCCTTATCACAGCAAAGACGTCTTGACTGGCTTGGAGATGTTCATCATCGTAAGCCAAGAGCCGAGTAGAACCAGGATACGTTCCCCACTTTCACATCTCTTAAGCAGTTAACCCATTTGATTCTAGCGTCCTATATATAGAACGCTCAAGTTTGACCTACGTGCTGAAATGTAACACATATATGTACAACGTACCCGTCATGTCTATTTATCGTTCAAACGGGCCCTTCTGGATATCATTAGCAAAGGACGCGATTTTGTGTTGCTCAGAAATTCGTCAATTGTCATGGGACATTTGACATTCACCAAAGTTTTTGCTGTACCGGGAGGCACGCTTTCAGAAATGTAACCAACAACTTAATCAATCACGTATTAATGGTTCTGTTTATGGTGTTTTCTTCTGATATAGGGCTGTACAGTTCTCGCGGGTTGTATTTCCGGTTTAGGTCTTTTGGGGACCAAAAAAACAACACGTGTGTTAGGGCCCAAAACGTCATAGTGACGAAAACGTCAGATCACACGGTCTGAACCATCTAGGAGCAAATGTACAGTTTCACACTCTGCCTCGATTGCAGTGTCTGTTTACGGGGGCTATGCATATATGAGGCAGTAACTCTTCAGCTTCAGATATATTTAACGGCTTTCATAAACGATGGAATATGGGTATCGCCCCCCCCCCCTCCCCCCGGGTCTATCCCTTGCAACCTTCTATTCCAAGAAACCTTAGAGTTCCTCATTTTCCTGCGCCTTAATTCGCAAATTTCGGTCTCCAAGAGGGGTCTAATTGTCAATCAATCAATCCTTTAGCCCCGAGTGGCCCCGCCCTGTCTCCTTCAGAAACGCCTCGCAGGGTTGTGTGAGCGATAACCGGGATGGTTGAAATTAAACTTTAAACTGTATATTTCATTCTACCAAGGTATGACGTTTTGGTCACTATGACGTTGTGGGTTCTAACACACGTGCTCTTAGAACGAGTGCGAGTCACGCAGTTGCAGCAAGGCACCAGCGTGATGCGCACTCGTGTAGTCAACGTTTTAGCGTTGGGAACCGGCCGGCTGCGCGGTTTGTGCGTGAAGAATCGAGTGGGTGTGAAACTATTTTTTGTTTGCTTTGGTCCATGCATGGCTAACTATAAAATCATTATATAATTAAAGATAAGACATTTATCTCTCCATAATGCATGTGGTCCGTTCGATAAGACTGTTGGAAGCGTTGTATTTGGAGCCAAATCATCGATGTTTACAGTTATACGACCAACGGAGCACCATTGTCCTCACCTGCTCAGTCCATATAAGGAGCGTTGTTACGTAACCATAGATACCGCACGCAGACACGCGCGTCATGATGATTATTACGTCATACGATATGAAAAACCCCGCGCAGCACGTTAGTTCGCCTGACACTGACAGTCACTCATGAGACAACCGCATTTTGGTTTATCAACTGCCTAACCGCTCATACATTACATAAATCTACTCGGATGGTTATAATTCGGATATGCACATAACTTCAGTGGTTATTTGTGCTTCCAATGACAGCTTTGGCCGATCTTGTGTGTGAGGCGAGTGAAGGCAAACAACCGGAAGGTAGGCCGCACGTACAGGTCGCTGATGCTAGGCATTGACGTAGAACATAGGTATCCCTGTCTCGTGGGGTCTCGATAAGATCCCGAAGTGACTGTACAGCCCTGTCTGCCAAATAAAATGTACTATGGACACAAGGATGCTATAGGAGGGAGAGTCCACGTGTATTTCCCGCAATGGCCTGTCATTACTTAAGTAACGGGAGTGCCAAGGCGGGGGAGGGGGGGGGGGGGGTATGACGGAGGGGATGCTTTGTTGCCAACCACGATTTTCCGAGTCCCTCAAATATTACCATATCTATATTGAAGTGGTTATCCAATAGGCACAATGCGGTACCTTTATCGAAGTAAGCAGATACTTTCTATATTGATGAATTATATTTATGTGGATAGCCCGCGAACGGAGCCATAGCCCGGCAACCGGAGTCATAGTCCGATGCACGGAGCCATAGTCCAGTGCACGGAGCCATGGCATGCGCCCGGAACCATAGCCCGGAGCCATAGTCCGTGCCCAGACCATAGCCCAGAGCCATAACCCGGAGCCATAGGCCGGCGACAGGAGCCACAGCCTCCGCCCGGAACCATATTCCAGCGCACGGAGCCAGTCCAGCGCAGACAGCCATAGCCCAGAGCCATGCATAGCCCGCGCCCTGAGGCATAGCCCAGAGCCATTGCCCGCGCTCGTAGTCATAACCCGGAGCCTGGAGCACTATACAGCATACCGATCCATAACCCGCATCCGCAGCCATAGTCCCGCGCACGGGGGCGTTCTGTTGTATAATCGCCCCCTCCCTCCCTCAATGCCACCGTCTCTTCCGCCCTCCCTCTCTCTCTTCCTGGCTGCAACCCACCCGCGTCCGGAGCCACAGCCCGCAACATGGCGTAGACTGGCGACAGGAGCCTGGAGCGCCAGTCCAAGGCACAGAGCCATAGTCCAGCGCAGGGAGCCATAGTGCGCGTCCGGAGCCAGTCCTCGTCCGGAGCCATAGCCCGCGTTCGGAGCCATTGCCCGCGTCCGGAGCCATAGGCCGCAGCCATAGCGCGCGTCAGGAACCACAGTCCAGAGCCATAGACTGACGACCGGAGCCTGGAGCGCCAGTCCAAGGCACAGAGCCATAGTCCAGCGCAAGGAACCGTAACGCGCGTCCGGAGCCCTAGTCCACGTCCTGAGCCATAGCCCGCGTCCGGAATCCATTGTTCGCGTCCGGAGCCATAGTCCGGAGCCATATAGACTGGCGACCGTCAGACACGGTCCAAGGTCATAGTCACATAGTCGCACGTACGCAGGGAGCCATAGCCCGCACCCGCAGCCGTAGTCCAACGCATTGAGCCATAACCAGAGCTCGGAGCCATAGCCCGCACCCGCAGCCGTAGTCCAACGCATTGAGCCATAACCAGCGCTCGGAGCCATAGCCCGTGCTTGGAGCCATACCCCGGAGCCATAGCCCGTGCCCAGAACCGTAGCCCGGAGCCATAGCCCGCGTTCGGAGCCATTGCCCGCGTCCGGAGCCATAGGCCGCAGCCATAGCGCGCGTCAGGAACCACAGTCCAGAGCCATAGACTGACGACCGGAGCCTGGAGCACCAGTCCAAGGCACAGAGCCATAGTCCAGCGCAAGGAACCGTAACGCGCGTCCGGAGCCCTAGTCCACGTCCCGAGCCATAGCCCGCGTCCGGAATCCATTGTTCGCGTCCGGAGGCATAGTCCGGAGCCATATAGAATGGCGACCGTCAGACACGGTCCAAGGTCATAGTCACATAGTCGCACGTACGCAGGGAGCCATAGCCCGCACCCGCAGCCGTAGTCCAACGCATTGAGCCATAACCAGAGCTCGGAGCCAAAGCCCGCACCCGCAGCCGTAGTCCAACGCATTGAGCCATAACCAGCGCTCGGAGCCATAGCCCGTGCTTGGAGCCATACCCCGGAGCCATAGCCCGTGCCCAGAACCGTAGCCCGGAGCCATATCCCGGCGACCGGAGCCATAACCCGGAGCCTGGAGCCCTAGTCCAGCATACGGAGCCGTAAGGCGCGCCGGAGCCATAGCCCGCGCCCTGATGTACAAGACATGTTCCTAGAATAAACCGTAGATTTACTTACATCTGTA
This sequence comes from Arenicola marina, assembly GCA_964019135.1. Taxonomy (NCBI): domain Eukaryota; kingdom Metazoa; phylum Annelida; class Polychaeta; family Arenicolidae; genus Arenicola; species Arenicola marina. The sequence continues at coordinate 8,267,004 of OZ025251.1, forward strand.
AATTTCACTTGTACCTTTCCGTGCTTAGCGTCCTACATATAGGACGCCTAAAATGTTAATGTTCAAATAAAGAAAAAGCTTTCAGATTGTAGACATGTCTTTTTGTCCTTCTTGATGATAATAAACGGGCAAAAAAAAATTTAACTTTGTCGACGCGGTCTATGCCTGGGCATTAATGGGTTATGGTAGCTTCGATTGTCTGCTCTGAATACAAACGAAAACTCTGATCATACAGGTTGTATGTAAGAGACACGATATAGCAAAATTATTCAACTTCAAACCAGTTGAAAGAATTTTTGGCCCTGGACCCGAGTGAACACCGAAAGTTCACACCCCGAACGGAAGGGATTCCATTCAGAACGACGAATGTCACTGAACCAGGCGAACATTGCCTACAAAATACCTGAATAACATATGTTAATTACACATTATGATGAGCCATAAATGGACCAGTATATTTATTTGCTTCAATTGCTATATATATATATATATATATATATATATATATATATATATATATATATGTGTGCGCAACGAGCTGCGGACTCGTGGTAACTTATATGGCGTTGCGTAGCCAGCATTAATATAGACATTTTCTAACATAGCATGGAAGTCGTTCAAGTTTCTTTCTCCAAATTCCGTATTATATGGAAACAGCGGCTCGGCCGACCGAGGGAGGAAGAAGGAAAAATGGCTTCTTTCGCCGCTCAGTTGTTAAATGAGTTAATGGGCCCCGATAGAAATCGGGCCCCAAACGAAAAACGCAGGCAAATACGATGGGAAGATCCCGAGGTAGTTTGTTTACTGGACTTGCGACCGAAGTCATAAGACAAAGCTTAATACGTTATGAATACGTTCGCTTCGGTGTTGATCTGAGTTTGCCGTTTCGTTTGGCGCAAGTCACCAAGACGTCCAAGTGTCACCACTACACTACCGAGTCTAAAGTTAAAGTCAAATTCACAATTGCCGTTCACAGTTGTTTTGGGTGATATTTTCGTTAAAATTTGAGCCATCGCTCAGAAATTTACGGATTGGTTGCACAAAACTAAGCTTAGACCATTCCAAATTGTTTTAGTGTTAAGCTTGCTTTCGGATTTCCTTTGTTGATCTTTCTGACATTCATCTGTATTATGCCATAATTTATGGATAATATCAGCTGAATATGGTTATGCAAAGAAATATTCGCATTATAAAGCTTCATTAAACATGCTTCATTAAACATTGATAAGCCTGAAAACAAGGTGTTACTATTATTGTAAGACAGTTTGGTCAGTGTTCAAGAAATCTATTTATATACTTGTTAACTAAAACACTTGATATATCTCTTCTTTGATATAAATCATAGCTTGGGGAGATATAATCTGCTTGTATTCAATTAAGATAACTGCATAAATTAATACTCTCACTGTCGAATGCGTGAGTGGTCGGGTTAGTAAGGTCAGCTATGTAATAGTGTATGGCTTCCTTGCATTAAACTTAGCCTCTTCAATACACTGAACTTTAAAGGAATGGGTCGAGAAAGGGGGCAGGGTAACATAATTTCTGGTATGTAAGTTGCATAGGTGTATAAGTCTCACCAGCCAATTTTAAGAAATATTTGGACTTTAGCCATATATAAGTCACATCTTTGGTTTGGCGCAAGTGCCCCCAGGCAAGCCCACTTTCTAGGGGCACAACGGTGTCCATGCTAAGTTCTTTAGACGCCAGTCGGGAATCGACTCCAGCTTTTATCATAATTTGTATGCATACAATCATAGTGTTTACGTATTTTATATACCTTGTTTTATCTTCTGACATCAAAGTGTATTAACACTAGGCTTTTTCGGTTATATTTTCGCGAAGAAATGTTGGAGCATAGTCTTTTCCCGACCAACTGCCATGCGTATGCAGTACCACCTGGCGAGTCCCGCGATCATTTGAGCCATTTATAGCCTGGGTCCCAAACTTTGTAACCGTGAATTACCTGTGGCAGAGGGCGCTGATGTTGTGCATAAGTTCAAAGTGAGTGACTGACAACGCCCTCTAGCGGAGAATCATATGCTAATGGAGCGGGGAACCAAGTGGCATACCAGCATCCGCCAAAAACAAATATGGCGGATGGTTGGTCGGGAAAAGTCTTGTGTTCCAACATTTTGTCGAGAAAATATAACCAAAACAACATAGTGTTGAACACTTTCTTGATGTCAGAAGATCGATCAAGGTATATAGAATACGTAAGCACTCTGATTGTATTGTGGAGCACATTATGATAAAAGCTACAGTCGATTCCAGACTGGCGTCTAAAGAACTTTGCATGGACACTGTTGTTTATACAGGTTGTTGAATTGTTGGGTGGTCAGTGAAGCCATGTTGCATTTGTAGAGAGGGGGTAGAGCAAGGGTTCCATCGTCATTGTTGGCAGGGTGCCCAATTTTAACTTGACTCTTAGGATAGTGTGGCATGATTCAGGAACTGGCAGTCGATGGTGCAACTAGATACAGCTGCTGCTCAGAATAAGTGGGCCAGAAAGTGGCTCTACAAGTGGTGCAGGAGTATTTGCCTTCATTTCCCGGATGGGATTATGATAAGGGGGCTAGCCCATTGGAAGAATGACCTCCAATCTGGGAATCTGATCTCCCAGCCAGTTAAGTAGGAAAGGGGGATAGCCCAGAGGAAGGGGATCCCCAAGAGACCTCAGCGAATTTGGGGTACAGTTCCTGTGTCATTGTGTGGCATTTGTAGGGAGGGAGTGGAGTAAGGGGTTCCCAAGAGAAAAGCTCAGACTTCATATATAAGTCACACCCTTCCGATGCGAGGAAAAAAGGTGTGACTTGTACCCTGGAAATTATGGTACTCTCACCACCTGAATAATATAATTTTGTGATCAACTTCTTTAAAATGGTACAGATAAAAGTTCTAAGCAAGTCAACTGAACATCTCTTGTTACTCATATATACAGATGGGACTTGGCTGAGCTTAACCAGGCTTAATGCCAGAAGACTTAGATATAGATAATGGATATTCTTCATTTATCATTTTTACTGTAGGTTTGCAAGTTTCTCCTGTGTGGATTTTGCCCTCATGATCTCTTCACCAATACTAGAGCCGATTTAGGTAAGTAAAAGGTGTTATTATTGTGATTACCAGTAGATGGTTGATATAGCTAGGTTAGTAAGAGACAATGTATTTATTTTAAGGCAGAAGTAGAACAGTATGTGTATAAGACTACCTGTCCGCCGAAATACCTGTCTGGGCTGTGATGTGTTACATAAAACTGACTGCCTTAGAGCCTTAAATGAAAAGCAGAAATAAATCCCCAATCCTCAACCTGGTATTATGCTGGCTTGCCACTTGCTTGTAAGGGCCATAATCATAATCAATTATATATGGCATTAGATTGTCATAGCATTGGAAACAATGCATTCTTTAGTTGGTCTTCAACTGTCTAAAGTCAGTTCAGGTTACAACACATAATGTCAAAGAAAGATAACCGAGACACTCAAGATTTTATGTAGATGTGGAAACAAAGATATTGGTTAGTTTAATCATGATTACCGGTACCTCTCCAGAATACATGTATATGCAAATATAGGCTTGAAAGTGACTATATTATTCATTTAACATGTAGCCTACAACTGTACTGGCCATTTCTTTTTTGTTTTTCAAAATATGTCTTAAACTGCTTCATATGCATTAGAGAACACGAATGGAAAAAATATTGACTAATTTGTAAGTTCTAAAATAGTTTTCTTTTATATTTATAGGGAATTGTGACAAGATTCATGATGAGGACCTCAAGACTAGGTTTGTACCCGTAACATCTTTCATGATGATAATATTTAAAACTATGTTGTAATGTAATTTGTTACAACATACTGTATCGTGTGTAACACCTGGTAGGCTAGTGCACATGGTACAGTCAACCAAAAATTAGGGTCTTCCCTAGCAGCTGATGCAAGGGTCGTGAAAGTGCAGATGTCTGTCTATGCAGGAAAAGGCAAGTAAACATGTAGAGCAATGGGATTATAGTCTCCCAACTCCAGCGTCTCAGCTAACAGTGGAAGAACTTTTTAGAATAGCCATACAATGGTTTTATTTTCAATGCAATAATATATTTTTCAGCTATGAAAAAAGTTCCCGTTATGAAAAGATGGGATATGAAGAGGATTTTGTCCGCTTCTGCCAAACGCTTGTTTCTGATGTGGAGAAAAGGATTCGTAGGGGCCAAGCACGACTTTCTCTAAACAACACAACAAGCGGGGTGAGGCATTGTCCCTTTTAAGATATTTTTCACTGACTTTACTTGGTAGTGGATTTGCCAACTACCGATAACAGTGTATGGAGATGCTTGAAGTTAGCCACGATGTTAAAGCTATGTACTTCAGCCATACATGTATATATTTCATGTCCTTTTCTGCAAACAGTTTTAGTAACAATTCTTGTCAGTGTGATGGAACTTCCCCAGCTCGCTTGGCAAGCAGGCTGATCTGCAGATCAACAGGTCCTGGGCTTTTCGCCTGGCACCTGCATTTGTGGCATGCTGCATCCAACCATGTGGTATTGCTGTGGCCCAGTCTTTATGTGCACGAATTGGCAATTCACAATCCCATTTTCAGTATGGCAGTGGATCACAAGCTGCACGGGAAGAGAAAGTTCAGATGCTGTCGGAAAAAATCAATGAACTTGTTGAACAGGTGGGCTAATGCGTTTTTTCTTGGTCTAGTGCCAGTACAGACCTATGATCTCAATGTTAAAAATAAAATATGTTGGGAGGGAATTCACCCTTTCTCATGTGTAACTCATGTAGTGCATGATAATCTGTCTATGGTACATATTTTAATTGTAATTTAAAATTAACCGGCACCCATACATACAACCCCCCCCCCCCCCCCCACACACTGGGCTCGCGCTAGGATATTTTTTTCATTAGCCAATTTGGCTAATCTGTGGAAAAACATTAGCCAAAATTAGCCAAATATATTGGTTATAAATTGGTTATGTGTTTGTAGTTGAAATTTTATCTTCGCCATTTTGGCGAGTGTCCAGGAAGTTCTTCTCGCCAAATCCCGAATTTTCTCGCCAAATGGCTATTGGCGAATGCTAACGCGAGCCCAGACACACACACACACACACTTTCCCCCAACTCACTTGAGCTTAATTCTCTAGCTGTACCACACTTCTCTTCTCGGCTAAAGGATTTATTATCACAAGGTATTTCTGCAGTTTGCATTAGACGACCCTAGTTATTGGTCTCCAATATTTATGTCAAACAAAATGCTTCAAATTGCACAATATATATGCACCCTTTTTCTGTATGGTAGAGGATATGAACGGCCTCCATTGGTGTCCCTTGCTAATATAACTGTTGTTGTTCCAGGCAGAGCAGCTTGGCTGTGAGGGAAAGGTTGAGGAGGCCCAAGGTGTCATGAAGCTCTGCGAACAGCTCAAAGAAGAACGCACACAACTTCAGGCCGTAAGTGATATCTAAACCTTATTACACAACGTTGTGAGCACTACACGTCCCGACTGGTAGTATTACGCGCAACGCACCATTGTAATACTTTTATAATATTCAAATGTTATACAAGCTTTGAACTTCCTATCTGCAATCTACTGCAGAGGTTATGAAGTCCTACGTGCCAGACATTTAAACTAACCGTAACTATGATCTATGCAGTGTGATTTGATCTGCAATCTACTCCAGAGTTTATGAAGTCCTACCTGAAAGGCATTTAGACTAACTGTAACTGTGATCTATGGAGTGTGCTTTGATTGTTTGTGATTTGTGTTGTGGCAGGCTGGACAGCGCCAAGAGATGGCGAGTTCCGCTAAAGAAATGGAGGTATGCAACATCTGTGGAGCCCTGCTGGTGAGCGGCGATGCGCAGCAGAGGGTTGATGAGCATGTCATGGGCAAGCAACACATGGGCTACGCACGCATACGGTCCTTCATAGAAGAGCGAAAGGTAAATATAGCCGATATAGGTCACATATTTTAAATGACCCTTCGATGTCTGTGGTGGAAGTAATGAATGATAATGTGATCATTGGAAGCAGCGACAAGCATAATATAAGAATAAGTAATAATATAATAAGTTTATTGAATTCTGAAGGCACTACGCACATGATCATATATATATATACTGTGCAAAAATATGCGCAAATGAGAGTTGAGGTGCCCGATGCAAAGAACACATGCAATATAAAGGTGAAGAGTGATAAATGAGTAGGCAGCGCAAGATTTGTATGTACACCGGTCATGATATAATATGGGGAAAGTCTCCCAAAGTTAGTGGGTAAGCAAGCAGATCAACAGGTCGTTGGTTTGGACCCTGGCACCTGCATCTGGAAAAGGTGTCCTGTAACCTCATACGAGATACAAGCGTATGCAGTCTTTGATGGGGTGACTTTTAATGTAATGCTTCCGCTTGACTTTGCAGAGAAAGCTTCGCGGAGAGGACGTGAAGGTCGACACGGCGGCGGCCGAGGAGCGCGAGGAACGCGAGAAGGAGCGACTGGAGCGCGAGAAGGAGCGCGAGCGGGAGCGCGAGGAGCGTCGGCGTCGCCAAGAGGAGCGCGACAAAGAGCGCGAGGAACGTGACCGCGAAAAGGAGCGTGAAGTCCAGAAGGAGCGTGACCGCGAAAAGGAGCGTGAAGTCCAGAAGGAGCGTGACCGCGAAAAGGACCGAGAGCGGCGTGATAAAGAGAAGAAGAGGAGCCGCTCGAAGGAGAAGGAGCGCGAGCGGAAGAGGAGCCGCTCACGGGAGCGCGAGCGGAGACGCAGCCGCTCCAGGGATCGCTCCGAGCGCTCCAAGGAGCACCAGGAGCGACGTCGATCCCGCTCCCGGAGTCGCAGCCGACGTAAGAAGAGCCGAAGCCGCAGCAGAGACCGGTAAGAGCTGGAACCGGTGTGTGCATGGGTGTGTGATCTTGTCGTATAGCCATGATAGCTAATGATTGGCTAAAATAGTAATGCCCACTATTACCATAATGCCCCCGATGACGATAATGCGATCCATTACCCCAGCTCCTAGCTCCTTATTGTCCAATGGTCCAACTACTGCTTCTGTGCCAATCGTGACCCTGGTGCTAACCTAACCATAACCCCTAATGCCTGCCAAACCCTAATTTTACCTTTACCATCATTCTACCTTTACCCTCACTCCCACCACTACCCTAATGTCCACCATTACCTTAATGCCCACCATTATCCTGATGCCTCCTGTACCCGCCAGGAAGAGAAGGTCTCGGAGCGGGAGTCGAGGCCGCTCCAACCGACAGGGAAGCCGGGACCGCGACAACAAAGATCGAACCAAGGACCGAGACAGGGACCGTGGCCGTGACCGTGACAGGCGAGCGTCTCGCAGCTCCAGCAAGTCACGAAGCCACCGCAGCCGCTCTCATAGCCGGCGCTCCAGCCGAGACCGTGACGAGAAGAAACGAGATACCGACAAGAGTTCTGACAAGCCGAATGGTAAGTACGGAAACACGATGTAACATAAATCCGCAGCGTAGGTCATTGAGTGGCCGCTCGCTCTCCAACAAGACTGGGGATCGTCGAAGGATACGCTCTCACTGTAGTATTTGCCCCCCCCACCCGACTTTCTCCAAGACACGCTTGTTAATTGGATCAACCGAGGGTCGTATCCAAGTTCATAATGGTTCCTGTAACTTGATGTGTTACATGTGTACTTGTGTACGTAAAAGTTATTACATAACGCTGTTGCGTTTTAATGCATAGGGATATGCAGTCCGCGGGGGACCGCCCGCCTGAGTACCGTGGACATGGCATTGCGTGCTAAAGCTGTGTTATACATAGCCAAACGGCGGGGCCTGCACATGCGCACCGCGGGTACACGCAACGGCCAGTCCACGGTAGTCAAGGTCTGGCGGTTTAAAGGACTGCAAAATCTGATTTATTATTGAGAAAGATGTGACACATGGATCGCTCATATATACATGCATATATGTAATATGATGGGTAACATGGTGTAGTTGTGGCTCGTATATATGTCATCCGGTTGTCGCCTCGCCAGCGGACCGCCCGGAGACGGACATGGAGATCACTGCGGATGACGGGGAAGCAAAGAAAAGTGTTGAACCAGCCGCCAACGACAAGGAGAAGACTGACTCCTCCTCCCCGTGACATGCGCACTCAGGCCTCTCTGGTGTGGGTATTGTCCTTAACACAGGTAAGTGAGTGCTAGTAGCCGCTTTTCGCTGCCAGTTCAGTGCTCCGGGCCGCGCAAATATGTCCGATCTTTGATGCGATTTCCTATGTTTGTCAAAGTGTGATTCCGCTTTAAGAAATATTGCTTGAAATCTTGTGAAAAAGGTACTGACAATTATTTTTGGAACACCTGTGTGGCTGCATTCTTACGACAGAGGGATTCGGCACAAGGCGCTGGAGCACTGAAATGAAGCATTTTGAATGATTAATCCTTTTGGTTTCAGTGGAGAGGTAAGTGATGATGGCGGGAAGTTGTCGATTTGAACTCTTTGCTTCATTGTGGAAATCTGCTACACATCGATGGAGGAAAGGTCCTTACAGTTTATTACTCTTAGTCCTGAACTGAGTGTTCACGTGTTAAGTCGTACCACAACCTAGACATAATTGACGCAATATACGCCAAACACCGCAACAGATTATTTGAATAGAAACAGATGGGTCCCACCAAATTCATTCGTTCGTACTTGCTCGTTCCGCCCAGGCCACGGTAGCCTACTGTTTGATGGGGTAATTCTAATTTGTCCAAAGAGCAGATTGTTGATTTCTGCTGTAAGCTGTTCTCACAATTTCGCGTTGGGGCTGATCATAAATGCTGTTTCGGACGCTTTGTGCATACATGTATTTAGCCTCCGTGCAATGCTATGTGGTTATTTATGTTGCTAACACGCTTCCCTTGTAGCTGCCTGCTCCAGCGTAATATGACTGGAGTCACATGAGTGGATATAGTGGACTGCCTGAAAGCAGTAAATTCCCAACGTACATGAGGTATTTCTCTCTGTAACGGGCATTATTACTGTGTACTTTTTTTTCCAGGAGTTAAGTTATTAACTAATGTATTACACGCCTGGTGGTTAAGTCCTGTGGGTCCCGCTATATGGCCAACAAATTTTGGGGGGGTTTAAGGGGGAGCCTTTTTATTTTCATAACTTTAAAGAATACGATCGAATCAGTTTAACGAGTATTTAGTCATATGAAGAACACGGATCCAAAAAGGTGTGTTTAAAATTTGTGCTCGCAATCGTATAAATGCGGTAGGGCTAGCTGACATTCGTCTGGCAGGCGATACAGAGGTAAGTAGCACTAAAAGAGTTGTTGGCCTCACCCACGTGGCTCGTTCCTGTCGTGTTAGCACCCCCGGGGTTATTTCAAGTCTGAAGGCAAGTGCAAGAGTACTGAAATGTTCTACCTGTCGCACAAAAAACATGACTCCTGAACTCATTCATCTTGGTCACTGTCAACTGACAGTTCGCTGAGTTGTTCCTTTGGGACGTACTGAGCTTGGAGATATGTCGGTCTACCTACGTCTCATACTTTTGACTTCCCAACGCAAAAAGAACATATCTGTGCGTGAGAGTCACCAGGTTTCGATGACTAGCAACAGACGATGATCAGAAGAACACATACATGTACCGCCTCAGTAGTTGATTGACCCCTCACTTTGGCTCCTGCCTCGTGCTCTGGGTGCGCGTTGGCGGGGCCAATCTGAAGGCGCGCCGCCCCTCAGCGGCCCAGTCTCCAGCCGCAACATCCTCTCAAGGTTAGTCTCCCTCGCAGTCTGACCACTTTCCTCTTCTTTCAGATCTCCAGCTCGATACCTTACCCTGTTAACCCTTTCAGGTTTTCAGCCCGGCTCGCGGCTCGCTTTTCAGTTGGCCTTTTATGATAAGGTTAGTGATACTAGCATCTGAGCTGGGTCCGGAGAAATGGCTAAAGGTTAGTGTATTGGTCACGGTGCGGACAGAGCATCTATCCGTGACCGCCTGCTGCCAACTGAGCCATCACTTTGATATTTTTATATATAATATACATATATATACTTCCATGTCATTGCTTACAGCATTACATCTCTCCCCCCTTCCTGGCAATCCCAACGTAATTGATTGTTAACACCGTGGAGTCTCTGTATTTGTTACTTGCAGTGCAGTGACGTGTACTTGGCTCTTGCTTGGGGAGGACAGCACATACCTTGACGACACGTGGTGACAACGCGCACGGATGGAAATAACCAGGTGAACTCGTGACGCCAAGGTTCAACCTGAGGCCGCTACTGAGTCATAGGTCTGATCAATGTTGAGAGCTAGCAAGGACAAATCATATTATTTTTCCAGACTATAAATGATTAGCTTTACTTGTGCGCGTCCTCTTGGCATTGTTCGAGGTCTCTTCATAGTGTAAGGATCACCCATTATGTGTCGTCACCGCGATTATCTCGAAAGGGGTTTCGAGATTTGCGAGCGAAAAATTGGCGGAGGGTCTTTAAGATGGGTGTGCTCTGCTTTTTTAAATGACACTAAAGTTTGATTTCTTTTCTTCGTGGTTGTAATTCTTTGCTGCCCTGCATAGTAACTACAGAGTGTAATGCTAACACGAAAGATATTCAAAAGTTCCAGGCAGACTCCCCAACTTGAAACGCCACCGCTGCAGTATTGATGTTCAAATTCATGATTACATTTTATTGTGACTATTAGGTTAGTTTTATTGGAACAAAGCTTCGCTATCATTCACTTTATAATGCTAAGGTGGAGAAGAATAAAGAACTTATTTTTACCAGATTATGATGTGAAGTGTACGATTAGTATTGTCCTGCCTATGTGGCTTTACAAGGTCGGCGGGGATGAAAATAAAGAAATATTATTCCATAACTGCTATTTCCTTCTGGATATTTCGTAGTTGTAAACACACACCGTTGTAACGGTAACTAAAGAGTAAATAAAGATATTGACATTTACGCACTTAAAGAAGTGGCCTTTCTTGTCGAAAGGCTCACCCTGATGTTTTGCATCCAATAAAGATATCAAATACAGCTTACCCTTCATGTTTTTCATTCTGGCACTGCCGTGAAATCAGATCCGGATCCTCACTGTACTTCTCAAGTTTTTATTTTTAATTCGTGCTTGTTTCTCGTTAGGGTTTCATGTGTTTGACGAAAGTCAGATATAATGAAGTGTGATGGTGGAAATTGTCGATGTTGATGCAAAATTTCCCTGACCGCATAAAAGACATGAAATGGTAATGCTACGCAAAGCCCAATCTCTTGAAACAACGTGTGCACGGTTGTCGGGAACAATTAATAACCTATAACCTTATTGCACGGATATGTTATTTTCCACGAAACGCTAAGATCATGGTCTACTGCGCGGCTTGGAACTTGGAGGTGCCGCAATTCATCCGTAAATCGCGGCCCTATATTCTCTCGTTTCACGCGTTTCCCTCTGCGATGGTTGACACAATGACCGTTGTTATGACATTGGCTCTATTCTTATAAACGTCTTTTCTGCCGAAAATACCGAAATATGCTGCGACACGAAATCAAATACTTTGTAAAATAAATGGATCTCCCCTTCCCCCACCAAGACCGTTAAATATTACGAATTTAAGTCTCACCCTGCCACCCAGTCTTTATGAAGTCCCCCCACTCCCCGCGGTGTAATATTCGGGTAATACACCGACCGATTATCAGAAAACACAAACGATTCACATTAATTAGATTTGGCTTTATTGCTGACGATTGCTTGAACAAACCATACACTTCTGATAACAAGACTCGGCTCGGCGGCATCTTTAGCGCGTACATCCAGTCAGCATGATCACACGAGAGTTATCACTTGTTATATGTACAACTTTGTTACATGAACTCGGCATTACGTTTACTGATGCGAAGGCACCTCCATCCCAGTACTGATCAGCCTAGTCATAGTTAAAAAAAAAACTTTGTTAACCTTCACAGAAACAGAGACATGACACCTTCTATTGCGCCCACTACAGCTCTTGTACCATACACCAACATATTAAAATAGCAAGGAAAGAGACAAAAAGTTCCTTCTCCAGTCACATATCACGACAGTACAACATGCAAAAACTTCTGCAAATAACGTTTCCCGACCTCTCACCGGCGGCATATACCGACTTATCTCGTCTAAGAAATTAAACGATCAATTTGTTCAGAAGAACTATGAGAAGAAACAACAAGAATATAGGTTCGGATTCGTATAAAAAATAATTTGTTTGATATCGCTGATGCATCTAAATGATTGATGGCTCCTGTGTACAACAAGTTGAGAAGGGCGTCCAGAAGACCTTATCATCAGAATGGTCTACATTTGTAAGACTTACTTCGAAAGAAGACTACCACAACCGTAGTCGTGTTTCTCTTTCAGTCGAGCAGCTATTTTAGCCTTACTTGTAATATAACCAATATTAAGAGGGGGGGGGGGAGGCGTCACAACGCAGGGGAATGGGGGCAATTCTATGGTTAATAATATCGGCCAACCTAAGACCGGGTCCATGGTCATCACTGCAAGGCCCGAGCTTAAAACAAAATGTTTCCCCGTTTACCTCACTCCTCAAGTGCAAGGCCCTGAACATAAACATTAAGAACTAAACTAGGTGGTGTTTAGTAATGCAAGGAAAGCAATCACACAGTGGCACCATATTAAACTACAACCCATAACAGTTTTACAGACACCAACTATAATGACAAAAATATTGATGCAGGCTACTGATGTAGAGAGTGGGAACTAAGACCTCGATCACGTAAGCAGAGACCTTACCATGCAGCCCTCCCGCGCACACTCGAAGTCTTGTAAAGTGTGTCATCACTTGGCGTTGGTTCGAAGCAAATATGCGTTTTATCTGTCCCATTTAAAGTTCTTAGAATATACGCAAACGGTCAATCACTGGCATAATTGTTGCATTGTGCCGTCTCAAACCGAAGTAAACCATTCCTATATGTTTTCCTCGGAAACCCGTACTCGAAGTTACATGGTTACAAAGCAGAAACCACCTCGTCCCTGAAGTTACCCAATCATACTTCGCTTTCAAAGTTACTGGCAATGTATTTGAGCTTTTCCGCCATATCCCGCGCATATGTATGCTTAGCTCCGCTTAAAGTTTGTTTATATAAATTCAATACCCTCATATTTATAATCCCCGACTTTTGTCTCCTCGAGAAGTATATCCCCCTGTAACGTGAATACCATTATGTAGGACGCGATTTTCCCCTCGTCCTCCTCTGACTTAAGGGCAACTATGATGTCATCGTTGGTGTTCGGGATGAACTTGAAAGACGAGAAACCATGTGTGGCGTGAAAGGGACCAACTCGGCTGTGGCTGATTTCGGAGAAGTCGCTGTTTGCCTTGAATAGAAGGTTAGTTGCCCTTCTTTCATCTGCTTCTTCCGTGTAGGTCTCAGTGCTAGCTCTCCGGGGAAGAAAGAACCAGCTCTGGTGTACGTCACTCCAAACACCAGATTCGTGAATCATGTATCCTGTGGAATAGTTGAAGCATATTTCACATGCAGGTTTAAATTCTAATTCCCAAATGTGGCAAATGCTGTAGTTGCGAATGTCTTGTTGACATACGATTAACACAATAATATTTGGGCAGTAGAACAGATTTATGTCCACTGTTTTCTAATGTAACCAAAGTTGCTCTAAAGAACCTCCAAAGAGATTCCAGGCTCAGCAGTTATGATGCCTGTGCATGTCCAGGGGGGGCACAGGGGGCATGTGCCCCCGCCTTTCAAATGATGTGCCCCCTGCATGGCCCTTCCCTATATATTACAATGCATCAAACTTCATATAGTAGTTCAAGACATGAACTACTATATGAAGTATGAACTTCAGGTGTTCTTTCTTTATCTCACCAACGAATATAAAGTGTGCAAATAGAACATAATGTGCACCACATTCACCTATGTCTCCGGCGTTCACAGAATTTGTTCATGTTTGTGTGGAGCAATTTATTGTGCTCCCCCCCCCCACCATATTGTCAGACCTATGTTGTATGCACAATATATATTATATGGTATATCCTGTTGACTTCATAGTCATGATAACTCTGCCTCGCATTATTGAGAGGTTGCCTAATAGAAGCCAAAGTTAATTGCTTACAAGGCAGGATCAGTTGTGCGGTCCTAAAACATTCACATACCTGGAGGTTCAAATCCAGCTTCCTTTCGGAGTGCATTGTAGTGGTTGACCCAGTCATGGTGGAACACATCCCCAGCGTGACCTATACTCTTCACCCACTGAGGGTGAAGGTTCTGTACCACACCTTTCGTTGTAGTCCATTCCTTGCCCAGACCACCAACCCACATGGCTTCATCCTTCACAGCAGCCCACTCACATTTAAACCCTATAAAGCAAAATAACAACATTTCTTTATTACAATACAACAAATCTCAAATGTTTATGCATACCTTTTGGAGGAAGTACTGTATACTGTTTGTAAAAAATATCATGATGAATTATGCCTTTTATATCAGTCAGATATATGAGGAACAGTCTATTTCAATTTTACAATTATTCTAACACTTAGTATATAACTTGATAATATAGAATTAGTTCTTATAATTTTATGAACTCAAAAGACAAATATCACAGAAATAATATCAGCTGTATATATTACATAGAACCATTTTGACACTGCAGCTTTTTTTCTATGAATTGAGCAAAAAAAATCAATAAAACAGATAAAGAAATTATATACTAATTATTGCTGGCATTATAACTATAAGCTTATCTTATAATAAATTAATACCTTTTTCCACATTGCCGTCACCATCGTTTAACATCGCCCATGGCAATATCTTATTATCCAATGTGATTTCAGAAACAATCCCTGTCCTGTCATCACAAGTGTATAACTTTCCATTAAATACAATCAATTCAGATAACTCCATTCCACGATCTTTAGACGATACTGAAGACATCAATGTAATAACATTGTCATCCCACTCAACAGAAACTGTGCTCTTTGCAGAATTATATATCAAATACCCTTTGTGAAAGTAACTTATCCATGTATTTTTCTGATCTGTCAGCTTAGAGTTTGTATCTAAATCTGTTATAACAGCAATTCGGAAGCGAATCCCTTCGCTGGTTGTCGTTGGATGTGTAAGAGGGTAAGTATTGTTATATTTCGGATGCAACAGCAACCTCTTGCTGCATTTGTGGTCATAATCTGTCGCAGGTAGCAACAAAACCAGCGCCGTTAATACCAAGAGCATTATGATTCCAGCCTTTGCTAATCTGGTTGTATTGAGATGCACTGAGCTGCCCACTCGATAAGCTGTCGGTGCACGAACTTTGCGCATCCAATCGTTCATCATGTTAGGAAAGTCCTGCACTTGATCTGGCGACCGATAACCTGGAATGGGCCCCATGACATTTCATCATGAGTTAAAAATACATTAAGTGAAATCGGAATCAGATAGAAATCAGTTACAGATCGATCGAACCAAGAGGTCTAAATGTCAACACGGTTCGACCGGACAGGTTACGTGTGGATAGCCAGCGAAACAGGAAGCTTGGGTACTCTATAATCGCCAGGTAGCGCTGCGCGGTTGCAGCACCCGCTAACTATGGAAAGCCGTTTGCGCCACATGTGTACGTTGTATTTCCAATGATAGTGAATCTATCCTTGGTATTTTAAGCCAGGTGCCGCTGGTATTAGTATGAGCATGATGAGCGGCGGTACCAGCTATTGTTGGACCTAGCGGCATACTTGGACCAACTACAGTCGCATGTGGGAGTGTAGACAGTTACGCACTTTTAACTCACGGAGTAGCCTTCGGCTGCGTACAGCCAATATACTGCGTGTGCAAGAATTTTTCAAAAGGGGGGGGGGACAATAAATTGTTCCACAAGACATGACGTACTATTTACATACTTAATTTATAGACCTTTCATTACTAGTTGTTTGTAAGATAAAAAAATATCATATATACTAAGAAGCTTAATTGATGCATTGTAATATATAGGGAGAAGCCAGGGGGCACTGAAGTACCTTAGGGTCTAAAAGGGGGAGCGCACGTGCCCCCTGTGCCCCTCTCTTCTTGGACACGCCCATGGAGTACATACATACATATATCCCCTTACTAAGTTACTTACTAAGTTAATCTTAGTCAACCGTGGTTTATATACTACGGAAGCGTGAGAGGGCCACGGTAAACAAACGGCACCAGCCAGTCAGGTTAAATATTTCTTTCAATCGAACACATATGAGGTCTTTTATTTATGATGCCGTGACGAGATTTTTGTTTTCATGTCAGGTATAATAGTGTCTTAGAAAATTATGTCGAAGGTCTTCGACGTACGGCGTGACGAGATTTTTTCAGCCAAATTAGTTACTACATTACGAGCGCTTTCCCGCCAAAATCAAAGAGGCTAAAATACAAATAACATCAGTCCAAATAAAACATCCAAAAATGCCTTTGTCTATATTCCACGCATACCAGAATGCCAAATGGAGTCGCTTAGCTTTGCCCGGGATATCAATTAACCACAGGTTTTGAACTTAGTGGTAACCGTCATCAGTTTGCGCTTCGCGATGCTTTGTAGCAGTGTCGCGACAGAGTTCCACGGTGTTAGGCTCAATGGCCTCCTATCAACCAATCAGGATCAAGGACACTTACGCGGGTCACAACGTCACGGCAGCGGGTGATGGTATACATGTGCATGTAAATGGAGGCCAGCAGATTTGGAGAGGTCTCTAGTTCTATGATGAATTCATATGTGGAACGTGCGTATGCACTTTTGTAAACTAACACTGGAAAAGAATAAGGGGCGTCCCTGATCCAATTATAATATATTTTGCCGCCATGAACTGTTTAAACATGTTTGAAGTCATCAACCCCCATGACGGGGGTGGGGGGTAACTAATACATTGCTTTTCGCCGCCCATATCCGCTCGGAAGGGTTAGTTTTCCCGGAAACCCGTTCTATGAACGCAGATTTTCAGACCACGACTTAGTACAGGCTTAGGGCGTGTTCTATTTACATGAAACCAAAACCGGTTTGCCGAACTGACCGTTCGACAGGGGAAGAACCGAAACCGTTAAACTATCAAGAGCTGGTTTTACGGTTTCGGTTGCGCGGAACTGTCAGTTCAATCAACACATACACCATAGTTGATCATAAATGCAATAAATAGAGACTGATGGACAAAACTAGGACACCGATTTATTTACGGATAGTTCAATCCCTAAAGAATTGCCAAAATGCAGGGTCGATGGTAGCCGCAAACTTTTTTTTCAGAGTTTCTTTCAATATCTAGATTAATTCATGTACATGTAAACATTGCGAAACAAGACGCAGAAACGATAAGCTCCAGATCTCCACAGCGAAAGTAAACGGTAAATTTATAGTTAAACCAAAAAGGAGACGCCGCACAAATTTGGTGGGAAACAGTTGAAGGTTGGACGCCTGGCTGGCGCTCTAGTCGTAGAGTGCTGAACGTTTGAATTTAAGGTTGTGCGTTCAATATTTATTTTTTTTTCTTCTAGTACTTGGTGCATTTAATGACAAGAACCCTTATTTTGTCTGAAAAATGTAGTCATCCCCACAGTAGACCTTGGGCTTCCGGGTTGTAGATGTACGGTAAGTAGCAAGCCCTAAAAGGAAACAACTGAACTTTGAAGCTTATTCTGTAAAATTTTATTCACTGCCCGCTGAAAAGAAATAAAGGAACTTGCGCGCCTTCATCATTGCAAAAAGAAAGTTAAACCGAGCAGGTTCCAGTTAGTGGTGAAAGCAATGTAGCATTTTCCATTATGCCTGAAAAACTAGACCATATTTCGAATCGAAGCTTTCGAACAGAATTCACGATTTTGCATAGCTTTTTTTTTTCCTAGTTTCAAACAGTTGTGGGAAAATATTTTCATGATAGGAAGCTTTCGGCAATGTTCGTAAATAAGATTGGAATGATCACCTTAAAATACTGGACTTCCCTGTAGGACCATAATGAAGAAACGCAGAGCCAAACCCTCACATTGATCAGAAGGAAATTTAGGAAAAAGATTTCGAACCCTAATGCAGCAAGAAGGAATGAGAGTTTTCTTGACCCAATGAAAGAAAACCAGAATCCAAAGAGACTAACTTGGAAAGGGACCGGAAACTCTTAGATCAATAAACTATTTAAGGTTAAAAAAATAGGTAAGTTTAACTTCTGACTTGACGAACATTGGCATTTGAATATTCATAATATTTCACACAAAAAAACTTTGGCTATCAATTGCTTCTGCCTATTTTTTTTCAAAACGAAATCTTGCGAAAACCAGGATCGACCAGTTATCTATTAGCCTGCGAGTTGCTGGAACCAGATTTCTGCATGGCACAGCCTCCCGCCGCAGCTACCGGCATACAGCAACAGCAAACTGCCTGCCACACAGCCGTGGCCGCCCGCCACAACACAGGCCCGCACCGCACACCCCAACAGCTTTTTATTCGCAGCATACACAGCGTACTGCTCCTGTGCCACACAGAGAACAAGAGAAACACATTATGACAAGAGTCAATGAAAAAGTTGGTGGTTTAAAATGTGGCTCTATCTGGGCTTTACTTTTCGTCAGAATTTAAGTTCGGATTAACTCTGCACTGCCTCTCCCTAAGGTCAATGGACACAAGTATACGTTTCATATCAATGCATGATACCTTATAGTAGTATATAGCATTGTTGTATCAGTTCATTAGAAACACAAAGGGCATGCACAGACAACAGAGTTCTCTAAAATATTAACCTTGGATGACTTTGGGCAGCACCATACTGGCTGACGTCACAAAGTATCCAGTCGTCTAGTAGGCATATTGACTCTGCGTCAACACCCAATGCCTGCACTCAATCTGCCGCTGATGGCGAATGATCTCCGTTCTCGTGGCTTTCCACAGGACGAGGGGATCTGCTCCTGGACTTGCTTCGCGAGGGGGTGCGGCTCTTGTTTCTTCTGGACTGGCTGCGAGACCGGGAACGGCTCCTGGATCGCGACCTGGAGCGACTCCTGGAGTAGCGACCTTTGGGTGACCGGGATCGGGACCTAGATCTTGAATGGGATCTGCGGCGTCTTGAACGAGGGGATGCGGACCGAGAACGTGAGCGGGATCTGAAATATTAACGAAATATTAGCATCTCATAAACCTGGTGTTATAATTCTAAGGATATATACCCTTAAAATGCGGTTCACATGTTCCAGACTAAAATGGGTGATCATATATATGCACAATTTACTTTAATTCTTTTATTGCTACAAATATTCAATCAATACAATTAAATAGAGTAAGAGTTAAAGGGTACAAACATAGAGCACAAAGCTGCATGCAGAGGCTTCTTTACAAATGAACATAGCATACTAAAATGGAAGATTTCTTGAAAGCTTGAAGCAAAATGTCTTTTCTTGTTTCAGGTAACAGATGTATTTGATTTCTTACCATATATTTATCAAAAATTATTAAATAAATAACAAAATTGTTAACAGGTGAATTGCAACTGCCCAACACAAGCAGTCATTGTTTTGAGCCCATCTAATAAACTTTAATTTGAAGTTGCTGATCAGGTCAATATATCTAGATCTTGAGCAATGTTTTATTTAGACATACCCAGATAATTGGGGCATCTTATTTGAGAAATTATAGCTTTTAAACATATTATATCTATTAACATTCAAATTCTGGTATCGCTAGTTCTCTTTTGTAAGTGATAAGCATAACATCTATTTTTGCAGTTAAAATTAATCAAATAAAGTTTCAAAGACATTTTTCTAGTTGCATATCAAGCTGTTTCCCACCAAAACTCAGCCCAGGAGACCTATATATCACAATTTACAAAAAACCTTTTTTTTAAATTCTATAAATTCAGAAACCTAATAAACATCGCTATTTCAGCTGTGATGTGGCAAATGTATCTATTCCCAGGAGGCACCAGAGAACTCTGCCTCGGCACTGCTACTTAGAACAAAGTATCGCGAAGTACACAAACTGATGACGATTGCCACTAAAATGAAAACTTGTAGTATCCTTAAATTGATATCACAAGCAAGACTAAGAGATTCCATTTGGCAGTCTGGCATATATAGAATATAAGACTTAGACAAAAGAAATCTTAAATGATTCAAGGACTAAGCTTAATTCTTATTTGTATTTTGAATTCTTTAGTTTTGGCGGGAAAAAGCTTGACACTCAACTTTAAAAACTTTGTAACATTGATCTAGGTGAAAACGTGATGTACGAGCAGCTTCTCAAATACATTGAATGGAAAATGCTCCAGATTATATAGACACAAAACAATTAATCCTAATTTAAAGATAAAAATTGAACTAGATCTATAACTTTAATTCAGTGTAATTGTGCCGTAACATCCTGCATTCATTAGAAAGATATATTCCAATTTAAAGATCAATAAACCAACATTAAATTAGATCTCTGCAGGTTTACTTTACCTTCCTCCTCCTCCTCCTCCACCGCCTCTCCAACGACTTCCTCCTCCTCCTCCTCCACCGCCGCCGCCGCCACCGCCCCCACCTCCTCCATGTCGAGGCGGGGGTCCCCCCCGTCTGTGAGGAGGGTCCGAGGGACGTCCATACTTGGCCATTTGCACTCTCAACTCGCGGCCGTCCATCATGGCTCCATCAAGGGCGTCCATCGCGTCTTCAGCGTCTCGCTTATCGTAGAAACGGACGAATGCGAAACCCCGGCTTTCGCGGCTGTAGCGGTCACGCGGTATGTACACATCTCCGACATCGCCGTATTTTTCAAACGCTCTTTTCAGATCTTCCGGAGTAGTTCTGTAGGTTAAGTTGTCGACCTTAAGGGACATCATGCCCTGTATTTCAGGGGGGCCCCGTCCGTAACTCATGTTGGCGAATGTTCTTCAAGATCTAAAAGATTTTAAAAAGCACACCAAAGCTTCCTGCCACACCGCACCGTTCTTTTCTGTAAGATGGCGTCCTTTTAGTGTCACGTGACTTAAAAACGCTTTCCCTTTGGCCGCCAGGTGACGCTGCCGGATAAAATCGGCCATGCGAGAACATTAGTTAAGGTTACACACCAATAGAAACCACCCCCATGTTAAGTAATGCAAAAACACAAATTTTCAACCCCATGCTAGAAAAAAATCGGTAACCATGTTTGACTATATGGGCCATATGAAAGTATAGAGCAAGTACCCAACTTTATTTTAAAAACAAATAGAACATAGGTTCACGTGCGATATTTTTAGCTACAGCCCATAGTATGACACCCCCCCTAGCGCGACCCCCCGAAAATTAGACACCCAGCGAATCAGCATGTGATGAGGTCGACCGAACCACGCACCCGCAACATCCGCAATCATGATTAAATACGCCACAGATTAATCCGACAGGCAGTAATCTGGCCAAACATTAGTAAAAGAAACAATATACACAAAGAAAGAAATAACCAGTAACCATATAACCCTGATATACCATCATATTTTACGCACTACTTGACGGTATATACTTTTCTACGCACGATCTATTGGTGTGTAACCTTAAGCTCCCACGGTGGCGCTACGCAAGCTAGCGTGCACCGCTATATAATGGAGCCTAGCGGAGTGAGTCGAAGGCAGAGAGTGAACATTAGTATGGACGGCCGACCATGCAGTATATCGATAAATTCAAATGGATAAGACTGGTGCGACGGTGTAGATCTATCGTCTTCTGTTTCATTGTGTTCCTAAGAACATCACGGTCATCATCATAGACATACATTTTTCAACAGCGAATTATTGTATCTTTGTCCCACAACCAGGGTGTCAAGTTGATAATCCTACTTAGGAAATAGGAAACAGAGGAGCTAAAAATAGGAAAAAAATAGGAATATCTGCATGCAAATACGACAGAAATAGGAGTATCTGAATACAAAAATATGAACACTTTAGTAACTGATGGCCTCCCAACATCCCTCACAGCCATCCCAATCCACCTTGTTTTATTCAAACTTTTAAATTTCAACTGAATACAAAGAAACAGTCAGAAATGCTGAACGAACATTTGCCATAATAATCTCCCCCCAAAATTAAAACTGTTTCTTATACTGATTGATTGTGTCACAGCCTACATTTACCTAACATTGACTACTAAAATTCGAATGATATATCAGCTAAAGCTCATGGAACCGCCCAAAATAGATTAGTCAAGTCAGCCTATGACATGCATGTACACTAATTTAGCTGGTAAAAAAAACTGGGCTTCGCTGACTGATACATATGTTGGAGGCAGTAAAACAAGACAGCCCTAGGCTGAAAGTACTGACAGAAGTCTCCAGACTGAGGCAGCACCGTTAATTTTAAGCAGAGGCGTTTTCAGATATTGATCAGTCCTACTACGTCCCGTAAATAAGACCACGGCTCTAGATTGTGTTTCCGATTTTTGACGAATTTTCCAATTTAGCCCGAATCGGTACTTTATTGGGCTAACGTTCCGTTGCCATGGAAACGGAATTGGAAAGCGAAGCGGACACACGTTCGCCGTATGCGTGACCTAGGTCTTTTGTACTCGTCAACGTCTCCCACCATGGTGAAGGAAAGTTAAATCTTTCAACCGGAAGTACGTCATATTGAATGAAGTTCTATTTTCCCTATAGGTTCCCTATGTTAAACGTTTTCGACTATAGTCTGTATAGATCTAGTCAAAACGGAAACTCTCCGGACATCGAAATTTGCGAATTATTTGTTTACTCTACGAGTCGAGGACGAAATCTATGCATGTTCCTTACCTATAAACTGGGGCCTGTCTGAAAAATTATTTATCCGATCTGCAGTTTGATTCCTATCCTCACAATACATGACCTGCCATATGCTATTTAATATAGAGCAGACGATGTTGTTTTTATCGTTCTCTTGTCAGTCGCGCAAATTTAAAGGTCATCCAACTGCCACCTGATTGGTTCAAAATCTCGGTCAGGTTGGCAAAGTCCATCGCGTCATTTGACGAGGGTACCGAGTTTGAATGCAATGGTCAGGGGGTAGTGGTTGATCTGCTATGCCCTTTTGCAGGAGGCGTTTGCTTTCGCGCAATGAATCCAAGTTTAGCCTCAATTGATACTAAACTGATTTCAAGTTCCCCCTGGGTCACTTTAGGTATGCGTCAATGCTTAAAAACAGAGTTAATGATAAAACAGTACAAAGGAATTCAAACCTATGACCCCTTACAAAGATGTAAATGGTATCGCCCAGTGACGTCACAGTAAACAGTAAATGGCGCCATCAAGCCGATCGGCTGCTTCGAAGTGCAGCAAAGCAACATTTGCTTATAGTTTATTTACAAGTGTCTCAGGAAACGTGATCGAGTTGACATACACTTATTAGGCCCCGATTTGAAGTTCACACAGAAAGTATTTTTTTCTTGGAATCAGTGAATATTTTCTCGTAAGCGGGAAATTTCCTGTGACGTCATTTCTATAGTCGGCGCGTTTAATATCTGCCGCTTCGTTTTCGTAAATATTTTTGCCCGTGCACCATTTGCAGCCACGATTTATGTATTTATTTGCTCCATTACACGAGACCCTTGTGATTTTAACTTACTTGAAAGTGTATCTTGTTTAATAACAGCACAACACGATAGTCTCCAGCATAAAGTATAGCAGACGAAAGTGTGTTGACAGCCGCCTTTTTAAGACGTCGTAAGGTGAAGGTCATATTACTGCGTTTTTATTGGTTAAAAGAAGTAAGCCCACGGAAGAGTCTAATATCAGGCATTAGACAAGGGAAAAGAGCATTATGTGCCCATGCAAAGTTTCTATACTAACAGTAATTCTAGCGTCTCCAGCAAAAGCAATGCAAAAGGAATTTTTGCAGCTTCAATGTTCATATATATGAGAGGAACCATAAACGCATGTAAGCTTAATTCAAGTTACGGCTTGACATTGACACAACCTAACCCCCATACCCAAAATACCAGCAATACTATCACCCACAGACACGACAGATGACAAGGTAAACAGAGCGACGGCCATAGCGATACTTGTCTGCTTCGATTGCGTGAAACTCATAATGTTGGCATCATGTGAATTCTTTTGACAACAGGACTGTGAGTACGCCAAATTCTGTTGGGTCTTTGGTTCAATTTGACAAATATAAACTGATTTTAGGCTTGTCAATGAAACATTTTGTGTCAAATTAGAAAACGAGGCGGCAAATAGTTTCCGTGCCGACTATAGTTATGCATGTATAGTGTTATTCTTCCTTATAAAAAAAAATCATCATTGCATGAACCTGGAAAAAATAGAAATTTTCCTCCAGAAAAATAGGAAAAAATTGGAATAAGATAGGAACTTGACACCCTGCACAACAGACTGCATGTAGTTATAAGGAAATACACTACAACTTAGGCTAGTGTGTGCGTATGTGTGTGGTGGTGGTGGTGAGGTCAGTACATAATGTATGCGAAAATGACTAGTGCCCATCACCACTTATACACACACGCATTGCAGCTTTTTGGTGAGCGCTTCGGAATGAACCGGGGCTTGAATATACAGCAGGTTCCCGCCAAAAAATACCCCGTCCGAGCGGACTTTGGCGGTAAAACAACCCGATCGAGCGGATTTTGGCGGTAAAACGCCCAGACCGAGCGGATGTGGGCGGTAAAACCCCGACCGAGCGGGTTTTGGCCGTAAAACGCCCCGACCCAGCAGCTTTTGTCAGTGAAAAAGGGAGGGGGGGGGCTTTACAGCGACCCCTCCCCCCCCCCCCCACCGCGGGGGTGCACCTGTAACCTATTTTATACAGTCGATAACGCTACAACGGGCAGGCGCGGGTCACAGGGGTCCTGTGAGCCCCCTTTGGTAGATAGATGGGGGTCACAGCTAGGTTATTGCTGTATAACGATATCCGAGCGGGGGTCTTGGGGGAACCTCCTCCTTTTCGAAGGAGGATGCCCTTAGTCAATGGTAACCGTATCAGAGTTAAGATGTGGACGCCACTTCCGCCTTTTTGTACAGGACCCTTATTTTGGTTCACCCCCGCCGGTAGTAAGAATGTCAAACCAAAGAGGATCGCCCCCAATCAAATTCATGGATCCACGCCAGCTTGTGACCGCCACATGATCGTCTGTTGGATCCGCCCCCGACGGGGGTAGAGTTCGCGAAAAAAATAACTCCGTAATCTAAACAGCTTTGAAGGAATTATTTACAAACAGATCGTGCCATTAGATAATTTGGAACGGCGTATTTTTTTTTAAACCAGAAATAGAGATCCTAAATCGGGCACTGTAGAATCGAAAGATGCCTGTACGAAGAAATCTAAAACCACGCATATCACTGATATTTGAAAACAAACTTCCATTTATTGCTGTGTTGTAACCTTTGAGTTACATGCCGCAATAGGGTAGGAGGTCGTTAAAAAGGAAATGAGGCAGGATATTTGTTACCGGAAGTCGTTAATAGACAGGCAAGTAGTTCGGATGAGCACGTAGGAAGGGGCGAAAGTTTTATACAGATTTTATGTTTAACGAACCGTAACGGACGATTACACTATCTGGCAATGCCTATATTATGCCTGCTTTATGTTTATATACTACCGTACAGACATTCATAACAATAAACGTGGAACCAGCCAGCCCACTTCTAGGAGATTTCACCTGGGGTTCTCGAGGAGTTTAGTGCCACCAAGTGGGGTCTCCTGGAGACGGAGGGCCAACTGTATCAGGCTCCAGTACACTGACATAACCAAACACATTCTAAGGCCTATGCAGTAAAATTTTATTCACGGTCCGCTGAAAAACAACAAGGTACAAGAAACATGTACAAAGATTAGCGATTTTGGAAAATGGAATTGACCGAATACTAATTCACCCAAGTCATGTCATGGGGTGCAACAAAAACAAGGAGCTGAAAAAAATCAAAAAAGTTACACCCCGTGAGGACAGAAGATGGCGGCATTTCTTATTTAGCAACAAGTGAACAGTAACGGATTCCTTGAGAAATGATTTGATTGGAAATGTCACAAGAACCTTTATATTATCAGTCAGCAGCAGGTTGATACATTTCTACTCCAACGGAACAAAAAAACGCTACCTCATATTACCTTACTAAGAGGCTACTTCGCAAGAAAATGATGTGGCTGGTCAAACGTCAAAGAAAGATCATGATTTTAAAACTATAAACTGCCAACATAATTGAACATGCATCTACTAAGCACAAGGCTGCAGGCTGCTGGAACCAGATTTCTGCATGACAGCCTCTCATCGCAGCTACCGGCAAACAGCGACAGCCGTTGCCACTCAGCTAGGGCCGCTCGCCCCAACACAGGCCAGCACTGCACACCCCACCAGCTTTTTATGTGCAGCGTACACAGCATGCTGCTCCTGTGCCACACAGAGAATAAGAGAAACACGTTACAACAATAGTCAACGCTGCTTTAAAACTTGGGGAGGCTTCCTATACTTTAGAACTTGGGATAAGCTCGGAAAAGCCTCACCTTTTAATTCCATCTAATATAAGACCTGATATCAATATACACAGCTGGTATGTCTGGTATATATGTTTTGCAAATACATATATGCTACTTGTAGTAGTTACTGTTAGTAATTTCTGTTTAAATGAAGTACACACACAGGCAAGTAATTTTTAAATAATATTAACCTTGGATGACTTTGGGCAGCACCATATTGGCTGACATCACAAAGCATCCTTCTTGTAGGCATATTGACTTCATGTCAATATCTAAAGACTCAATCTGCCGCAGGTGGTGAACGACCAGCATAGCCTTCTTCGTCATGACGGGGAGATCTGCTCCTGGACCTGCTACGTGATGGGCTCCGGCTCCTGTTCCGCCCATGGCTTCTAGACTGGCTGCGGGATCGTGAACGGCTCCTAGAATAACGACCCCTAGGAGAACAGGATCTGGACCTTGAATACGATCTGCGGCGCCTTGGACGAGGGGAAACTGATCTAGACCGAGACCTAGAATAAGATCTGAAATAACAAACTATAAATATAAGATATAACTTACCATAACAAGCCTGGTTATTTATTGCATATAATAAGTATGTTCTTATACTAACTTTCAGGCACATAAAACGAAAGAAGCAATATATATCATGTCATAGATTTATGTCATCAAATAGTTATTTGATTATGGGGATAATAAAAAGATTCAAAATTATAAAATTCACTAAAAAAAGGGATAAACAACATCAATTTAACATTGATAAGCTTATACAATTTACGCAGTTGTAATCTAAGACCACAGACGCCTTTCACTATTTTTGATATAACAGAGTAAAATCTTAGTTTGTTATATAACTTACTGGTCGTGATATATTTAAAGTCCATGGTGCGGTATGGGGGGGGGGGGGGGGGGGCTATTTGTAAAGCATTTTGATAACTTTTCAATATTCTAAACATTATATTTGTACCTCCATCATAAAATCCAAAAACAATTAGTTTAAGCATCGTTTTCCGATTCGGCCTGAAAACGTGACGTCACTTGAGGCACTCGTCCGGGGAAGCCCTAGGTCTTCTCAAAACATTCACATGCATGTAAATAAAATAACGACTGAATGTCAATCGGAAGAAAGGAATATGTGAATGTGTGTTTGTATTGGGGGTGGAGGGGGGCGAGGGTTAACTGAAGTGGAAGACACACGGTAAGGGTGGGGTGGGGTGAGGCGGCGGCACCTCAAGCTCATATCTACCGAGGGGGTAAACGAGAAGTGTACGCTTCTTTTTTGTATTTTTTTCATGGCAAAAATTAACTAAGATTTTGGTTTAATTCAAGACCTATATTATCGAATGTTCGATATTGTAGGTCTAACGCTTTTGTACGGAACCAAATAATATCAACGGCAAACATCTAACGACATGGTGGATTGTCTGGCAATACGGACACAGCGAGTTCATTTTTCTGTCACTGTTTTTCGTCGAGCGCGGAGGCCCAATTGCATGCAAGGTATACATTCAGTCTGTTACTTTTGGTATCCCTCCTCCCCCAACTCACACACAGCAGACCCTTTCGCCAATCGCTAAGGATCATTTTGCATGTGCAGTTACGGGAGGCTTGAGCAACACCCACTGTATAAAAGACCATAAAAGCATTGCGTCTTATGGGATGAATAGTGGCGCTGTCGTTAAGCTTTGCCTTTTACCGAAGTGACCGTGGTTCGATACTTGATAAGGTCGGTTCCGATTTTTGCATTTCCACTGGGGCCTGGACCATAAATATCTTACGCTTATCCACCCAGCATCCCCTGTAGTTATCTTCAATATTCTGAACAAAATATTACAAACATTTACAATCAAATTGTAGATCTATTAACTTGCAAGCTATTATTAGCAGCATCCCAGCACAGCTGCTATAGTAGCTGAGTATAGATATAAGACTTATGGTGTTGCCTATAGGCCAAGCCATTATAATTTATAGGCCTAAACTTACTGTAGTCTATTGTATGCCGAACAGCAATAAGACCTGAGTTGAGGCTGTGGACAAAAGCCTGAATAACTTGGTCCACTGGATAGTGGTGTTACATTATGAGAGCTAGAGCTTGGAAGTAAGTGTGGCTTTCCCTGCGTTTTCTTTCACTACTTTGACAAGTTTAAGTCACAAATTCTGCTCCCAGGTTTCTGGTTTCCTCCTGAAAATGGGAGTGTCAAACTTTCCCTTCCATTTTGAATGTGTCACAGGCACAGTAAATCAGTGGAGGAGTGGGGGGCCCACAGCGAAAAAAAATATTGTTTTGCCGAGAAGCCCACCCCTTAAATATCACCTTCAAAATCAGATCTTTTCTAAGTCACATTTCCATGCAGGCCAGCTTGGTTTATTCTTTCTTTCCTGGCAAACCCACCCTAGAGACACTGTTGTGTGCCCCCAGGATGACACAAGAACTTTCCCTAAAAAATTTCATCTCTGTAGGGGTATCTTTTTCATACTGAGCATCCAGGGACCCCCTCTCGCGGGAACCACCCTCCCACACCATATTTTTAGGTCTATAATAGTGCCCCCCCCCCCACCACCTACCTCCCTGGCCAGTCAGACTTCCTTGTATTGGTATGATTCAGGGGTGAATGTGGTTCACAGATGACAGCTTGTAAAGGGTGAATGGTCATAGTTTCAAAGTCACAACATGGACCTTTTCCTGATAGATATAAATTAAGGTTGATCATTAGCCTGCTAAGATTAACCATGCCTGATATTGGCTAACAGGGTCGGATCCAGATATGCTGGATAGCGGGGGGGGGGGGGGGGGGGGGGTTTGAGAGGTTGCTTAGCTTTTGGCTTAAACTTTAGCCCTAAAAGGGTGGATGGGGGGGGGGGAGGGGGGGCAGATCCACCCCCCTTCTGCCCTGGATGCAGATGGGATGTTCTGTTATTGATCTGATCAGGGAATAAATTAACATGTGTGCAGTTAAATAAGAGCCCCCATTGACCAATATTTAAACCACCATCACAAGTGAGGACAACCAGCGAAGCATTCATAATAATGCGTTTGCAGGTAAACTGAGACGATGTATGAGCAGCATGCAGGCTGGGTACCTCGAGTGACGTCACAAGGACTGAAACCGGCAATGTAAACAAAAGCATGTGTTTTCATCGCACAGCGGGCAAGCCATGTTACAGCAGTTTTGAAGGGAAAAAAATAATATTTCCCAGCTGTGATAAATTTTGTGTAAGTTATATGGGGATATTAAGCATTAATCTATGAATGTCCACTGATGAATTAAGGTTTTAAAAAGTAGCACCATGCACTTTTGGTATAAAATCACTTAGTCTTAGGCCTAATGTATAATTACCTTCCTCTCCAGCGACTTCCCCCAACACCGTATCGAGGCGGTGGCCCCGCTCGCCTGTGAGGAGGGTCCGAGGGACGTCCATACTTGGCCATTTGTACTCTTAGATCGCGGCCGTCCATCATGGCTCCATCAAGGGCGTCCATCGCGTCTTCAGCGTCTCGCTTATCGTAGAAACGGACAAAAGCGAAACCCCGGCTTTCGCGGCTGTAGCGGTCACGCGGTATGTACACATCTCCAACATCGCCGTATTTTTCGAACGCTCGTCTGAGGTCTTCTGGAGTGGTTCTGTACGTTAAGTTGTCGACCTTAAGGGACATCATGCCCTGTATTTCAGGGGGGCCGCGTCCGTAACTCATGTTAGCCAAAGAGGAAGCCAACACAGCTTTAAAACCAAACAATACCTGATAGACACTGGTACACTGCCGACTAAAAATGGCGAGCGCTTGTCACGTGACTTTACAAATGCTCAAAACTACCGAAATTACCTCCAAACAAATGGGGCCGAACCGTACGGTTGTGGCAGTGACATATTTACAGTGAAGAAAGTCATGGCATGGTGTACAACATTAAGGAACCAATTTTGAACAATTGTCAGTATCAATCCTAGCCTCAGGAGACCTACAGCTGTTGTGCGGAGCAACAACTATACATCTCCACCTGACACCTCCGCGGTAAAGCCCCCTTTCCCTTTTTTCGCATCCAAAATGGGCTGACTTTGACTAATGTTCCCCCTCAATACCAATATCATAGCCCTGGTACATGCCTTGGCTTCGTTCCAGGCAGTCAGGGCCTGCGCGACAGCTCAGTACAGTACAGTGGGCTAGAGAGCGCGCATTGAGTGCTCTGATCACCTGAGAGCCTAACGGCACGTGGGTCGGTGGTAAGTTATACCTGGGACGGTCAAAATTTGAAAAAATGCTAAAATCATGTACTAAATACCCCAAATCTTTATTTAATCGATATTCTATACTATTGTGTCATGAGCTGCCAGCTGTAATCAAAGAACTGGCTATGAGCTTTGCTGTCATATAAACAAGTACCACGAACACGCATTTTATAATAAAAACACGCCAGCACCATCTATAGTGGGTTTAACGGGTTGTGGGGATGCTTTTATTTTATATACATAAATATATATCGTATATATGACTCTTACTCTCTTATCCTGACATCTTAAAGATGTGTAACTTTGTTATGGTGAAATAAAAAAAAAAAAGATTTTAACCTGATGAAACAAGAAATAGAGATTAGACTAAATAATCACTGCCCATCGGCAAATATTCACTGCCCATCGGCTGATATTTACGTTACCGCCCACCGGCACCCATCGGCACTAGCGGCGCCCATCGGTCATTAGTTTAGACCGAGACGGTTCAGCGGTTGTCATGGTCACACAAAGGCTTCAAAATGGCGAACATGGCGGAGGACGAAGATATACTCCCTGAGCCCCAACGGCCTTCCCTTCTTGATGCTGTTGAAGAGAAAAACAGAGCATTAAACAAGGTGGTCAATTATTGAATGCATAGCGTTGAGTCACTATACAGACTACAGTATTAGAAAACATCGTCTACAAAATCGGAGTGTGCATAAACATAAAACATGCTGTCTGACATACGAGCGCTTAACTTCTTCGTTTATACTAACTTATAAAAGTTATATAGACTATGAGAGGTGGAGATTAGTGCAGATGACCGCGTGGGGACTAATAATAAACGAAGAAGTTAAGCGCTCGTTGTTTGACCTATCCGGCCAGATATGCAGTGTGAGATATAGGCCTAGGCCTAATCCGTAATCGTCCGCTCCGATATCAGTTCGATATGGATCCACCCGCAGGCGCAGGATCTTTATGTGTGTCGCTGTACGTTGCCTGTTGCCAGTGTTGGTGGCTACCACAGTGAGTTGCTGCTAGGAATAACCTTGTATAATCTCTGGTCTGACTGAGTTATTTATAAGCTGTTTTAACTTAATATAATCTCCTACTGACGTGTTGTGACCAAAAGTGGTTAAAGGGTCCTGAATAACCCACCAACCAACTAACCATTCCAGGCAGTCATAAGTTTTGGTCATGTAAATTAACATACTCACACTGGGACTGGATCCACATTTATTAAAATCCTGGATCTTACTGTGATAGAAACTATTGGTACATCCCATGGCAGTGTTGACGTCTAACTGACTACCATAAACTGCCTATTTGAAGCCATGGCTTATATTAGGAAGTTGGAGGTTCCACTTTCCCGGTTTGAGTCGCAAGTCAGGGTGCAGCTTTAAATAGGGCCTTTTGCCAATTTAGAGTGCGACGGTGGGGGGGAGGGGGAGTAATACGAAAATTGCCGGTGTTGCCAAAATAATGTATTGCATCATAACGTCATACAAGTCAACAAGTCAGGAGATATTTAAACTTGGAAACTGCGTCGTAAAGATGTTCTTTTCCCCGGCATTGTGTTACCATGGCAATCAAGACTGACAATGAGCTACTTACGGTTGTGTTATTTATTACTACTGCCACGCGACTCCGCCCACACCTATTGTAGACCAATGATCAGAGGCCAGGTTTTAGGTGGTGTAAATTGATATGGCTGCCGCTGGCCTCACACCAAATGCAATAAGTTAATTGTGCCAGACAGAAACTTGATACTGTGTATAGGTATGATAGTGATTCAAAAACATGCAGTAAGAGCCAGGAGAGCCAGCCACTGGTGTGACACTTAATAAGAGCTGCGATCGGAGAGGGACAGATGAATGTTGTTAGTAGTCGCGACTGCTTGTATAAACAATTAATTGGCTTGGTAGGGGTCAGGAGAGCCAGCCACTGGTGTGACACCTGAAAAGAGGTGCGATCAGAGAGGGAGAGGTGAATGTTGTTAGTATAATCGCGACTGCTTGTATAAACAATTAATTGGTTTCGTTGGCGGGACAGGATTAAGCAGGGATACAGGGGGGTGGGGTCGAGAGGCCAAAGTCCGGGTGCAGCTTATAATATGTAGTTTTCCGGCAATGGTTCTGGGTGCCTGCCAACCCGTTTTTGAGGCCAAAGTTGGGGTGCGGCTTCTAATATGTATGCGGCTTCAAATAGGCAGTTTACGGTATTTATAATACTGCATCTAATTTTTACTAAATTATATAGATTTAATTGGGACTTTTACAGAGATAATAAATGTGTTTACATTTTAAGGTCTGATTAGTGCATGAGAATTATTTTATTCTTATATAGTTGTTGAGAGCTGACTATAAGTTAGAAGCTATAAAGCAGGAATTGGTGGGGGTGTCTATGCATCATGTAGCTATTTGCCCCTATCAGCTAGTATATTGCCTATACCATCAGGAGTGATAAAAAGTAATTCCAAAATTGAACTATGTGACAGATTTGTTTATAGATTACCAGTTTAGTGCACCATTTTGGGGATGGTGCTTCAGCAGCTCTGGAGATTTATTTCATATTAGTGATAACTAAGTGGTTGGTAGGTTGTATATTTGGGCCAATTGTGGGCATATATTTTGTCAATAGGAAAATTAAGGAAGGGAAGAGCTTATGGTAAATCCCTACTCCTTGTGAAGAGCGCTCAATGCGAGTACTGTAACACACTCAGCTGTTGGGTGGCCCCCAACAACTATAAAAGAATAAATAATTCTCATGCACTAATCAGGCCTTAAAATGTAATAATGAATTTTATATCCTGGGTTGAATTTGGCAGTAAGCAACTGTTCCAATAGCTTTAATGGGTGAAGGTCTCATTGGTATATATCCTGGGAAGGCTGTGCCTACAGAAAGATCTATTCTCATCTCTTAACTTTCAAGTGTATATATACTTATACCACCCCATAATTAAATACCATTACTTAACTTGTAAACAGCTAGAATGCAACAATCTTTAGAAGCATTAAATTATATTATGCAAATATCATTGTTATTAACTAAAAAATTCAGTAAACTATATTTGAAGGAATTTTGGATTAATTTATATTCTTGTTTGTTTATTCTAAACATCTGTATATAGGAAAATAATGGATTGTCATATATGTTTCTTTTATTTTCAGAAAACACTTCTTCATAGAATGGTTGTAATATCTAAAATGTATCATAATAACTTTCAAGACATTGGTGGTAAGTAAACTTCAAAAGTGTAGTGAATATTATATGAATTAAATCATCATCATCCCCCATTAAATCAATATGTTTATTTCATTAGATGTAACTGATATTACCGTTAGAAGTTGCAGTAGGGGTTTAGAAGGAGTAAATAGCGACACATGCATATGTGAAACATAAATTCTGACACTGAAGATCTGAAAAAGCGACATTGACACAGTTTTTTGAACAAATGACACTGAACTTAGCTAAAAAGGCACAGAACGTCGTGAAAAATCGAAATTACACCCCCTTTTCAGACCCCCATATGCAATGATGCATATCCATGATAACCGGTATAAAAAATCTGGAAACCAGATGCCAGGTAGTATATAAGTATGTGCTTATTATTAGCTATTCAGGCTAACAACTTGTAGTTGTAATTTGACATGTGGAAAAGGTATAGCTTTCTTCTAAGAGTCCTTTCCACAGTTGCATAAGTCAAGTTGCAGGTCATATTAGGTATCCTAGCTAAGGCCTCGAAACAATCTCAAATTCCATCAACCATGCACAACCATATACAGGTACATTTAATGAATGCACATTGTCTGATATGCTATAGAATCTTCATTCATAAACTGTTTCTGACAGCACACCTTCATTGTGCAAGAGATCTAAGCACCGTGATTAATTTTGTTGTTTTTCAGAATTTTATGAAAAGAGATTTAAAGAAATGGTCCACCAGTTTCAACCTGAAAACATAACTGGCTTGCTGTTATTGTACCCAAAACACTGTGTGCATGTCATTGAGGTAAAGTATGTAATAGTATCAGCATATATATGTACACTGCCTGTATGTATACTGGTAATGTTAATTAATTAGGTATACCTAATTAATTAACGTTACCAGTATAATAAAAATGGATCCTACCGGTATTATTGTCCATCTAGGAATAATTAGACAAATGATAAATGTAACAACCGCAATGTGATTCCGATGCCGGATTCTATGTTCACTCAAAGTCAGTGGACTTATTTCAGGCGGTACTAGTTTGTATTTCAATATGTACCGGTCATTATAATCGAATCAAGACATGTACGGTATACGATTTAAACAACTAGTTAGTTACACATACTTCCCATATTGTGATGACCGGCAGATCCTAATGCATATACATTGCCGTATAGCTTTATTGGAGGGTGCACTAGCTGAATCTTGGGGTGATACCCTAAGTTGCGGAACGGAACCTCCTTTTGATATATATCCCGAGCACGTGGTGCTGTAAGTCCGTGGAGGCCTTCATCATATGGACTATTATAATTGTGGTTTCTTGTGGTACTCGTGGTACAGTGCCAGTTTGATGGCTTCATATGTACTACGTTTTTACGGTATCTTGGCACTCTGTGTACTGTTGGCTTGGAAATAGTTTGAGAATAGTGAAAGAGGTCCTATTTGGTGGTAAAGATATAACCATTGATTTGGTTTTGATGTTGGAAAAACAGTATCTATATTTTTGCAAAAGTTCCCGGATCTAGAAATATAACGGTAACTGCACTTTGCACGGCGCGAGTATCAGAAAAAGTTTCTTTGCTTTTGTGTGACACTTGGTGGATTAATCATGTTAACTTTTCCAGGGTTGCCAGCAGTCCCTTCTCGATTTCATCACACATTTGCAAAGAGAATCAT
Source organism: Arenicola marina (assembly GCA_964019135.1). Lineage (NCBI taxonomy): Eukaryota > Metazoa > Annelida > Polychaeta > Arenicolidae > Arenicola > Arenicola marina. The sequence goes on from OZ025251.1 coordinate 8,302,486, forward strand.
CAAATGGACAAGGTCATATGGAACGATCCAAGATCCTCATAATTTCGCAAGATATATCCTTTTTAGCGCACATGTGTAATCCTAGCTTTACCATGCAATGCCAAGATTATTACATAAATAAGCAAGCCTGCATGACAGCTCGAAATTTATATAAGCATGAACGAGTCGGGAGTCCAGGCGGGCTTAACTGAATACGATAAATGAATAGGGCTCTGGAAGAGGGTGTCCAGTGTCGATTTTTCAAAATTCTCAGTGTTGAATGTCAATTTTTCACGTTTCTTGTCGCTTTTGTGGCTAAGTTCAGTGTCGTTTTTTTAAAAACTGTCTCGATGTCGTTTTTTTAAAAACTGTCTCGATGTCGCTTTTTCAGATGCCTCAGTGTCGGAATTTGAGAGTCAATGGCGACTTTTCAAATATGCCTACTGTGTCGAGTGTAGTCATTTACCCTTTCCAGGCCCTCTTACGAATGGACTGCAGGTTTGACTACGATAAGGTAACCTTAACTGGGTCACATCCCTCACCGCCTCTACCAGACCTGGAACTTCCGAGTCTTGGACATCGAAGCGCCCAATCTGGAGGAGTATGAACCGACCGAGGATGCCGAAGTGTTACTCGGAGATATGCTCGTTCAGATACTAAAGTTAGGAGCCTACGTCGGTCGACAACCAAAGGTATATTCTACTCAGTCAAAGACAACATTCAACATAATTCAGGGTCATAGGTTTCATCCATCTATCTTTTGTGAAAACTATAAGATTAAACGATCTATTTTCGGTATGAATTCAGGTAAACGTAGGTTTGGCGTAAACCTTATTTTTATCGTCCGGCGTTGATGCCAGTGTTCAGATATCGGGACTTAAGTTAATCTTGTTAAACTTATCAAATGCCGTTCAAAGTGCGTCAAAATTTACTGTCAATGTGTAAATTGTATGTATGTAAAGTTTACGAATTCACCCAGAAGCTGGACCTTAATTTGTTGCTTTTGAAAATTCTTCTCACCCAACTAGACCCCTTGGTTTTGTTTCTCTTACAGATGGCGATGAAAAATGTTCTGGAATCTCTTCATGAGAAAGTCCCAGAGTTACTTCCTCAGCAGGGTATGTAGCGTCATACCACCAGAAATTGTACATGCTATGCTGAACGGGAAGTTTTTTAAATATGGCCATATAAGTCGATGATTATAAAGGACTAATTTAGTGCACCTTTTTTGTCTAAATCTGTCGACGAACCTCTATATTGGTCTAAACTGCTGTTTATAAATTGTAATATCCTTTACAGACCTTATAGGGTACCTGCTTGAACGGGATGAGATGTGTGTGTTGACGCCCGAAGAATACCTAGCAGGACATACAAAGCCATTCGACGTCACATTGGCGAGTGGTCAGTACTCTTACGAACCATCGACGCGAACCGATGTAGATTCTCAGTGAATAAAATCTGCCGGTCGATTTGTGTTCTACCATGGATACATCAGTAATTTGTTTGAAGACTAGGTAGTTATTTGTACAAGTCTTAACCTCACTGCCGATATAGAACTACGCCAGAAACCCCGTCGATTGCCAGATAGATGAAGCATATCTTATTAAGCTTGTGCAAGGATTTTACTGTCTTTATTGTTCCACTTCCAGAACTGATTTGGCCAATGCCGGTCCGGCTCTTCCCATACAATTGAAGGAGCAGTTAAATCCTAGACTGACTGAAGAAAACTAACTAGTTTATAATTCTATGTATATATATATCATAGTATATAGTAAACAATCATGTATATGTTGGACAACCGGTGCATTATTAGAGCAAGTGAGCCTGTATACAGATTATATTGTACTTAAATTATTTTGTGTGTATTGGGAATGAAACATCACGCGTTAATAAAAAAAGATTTAAGCGTTCATAAGTGTGACTGCTTCATGCGCATTTCGAATTAATACTTCAAACTCACCGAAATCATGGAGAAAAAAAACAACTGAATATTGTTGCCTCTTCACATTTATTGGTCTTTACAGATCACAACAAGTCTCATTACACACTTTACTTGAGCTCCTTGACCGTCAGACCTGCAGGAGACAAGAAAAATACATTATTTGGAGAACCTTAACTGAACCTATCTGATCATAATTGGCGCATCTGGTAACAATTGTTGCCTTCATTGAACTGTCACCAAGAGGTACTTCTGGATTATATCTGATAATCAGCATTTTCTCTCAATACTGAAAATTACAGCTGCATCATTCTGTATGTGTTAGACTAGTCGACCGAGAAGCAACACTGAATTTGCATTTCTTTAGCCAGAATCTTTAGCCAGCGGAGGACTCACCCGGAGGCAGAGACTGCTTCAGCTTCTCGGCTTTGTCAGCGTCGTTGATGACCAGCGTGTACAAGTACCGGCTGCAGCGCACCTTGAACTTCATGTTGTCCTTGTTTTTCTTGATCTTCACAGCTGAAGTAGCAGAATTCAGACAAATAGGAAGACGTTATCGTTAAATATCGTTATCCTAAACCGTAATAGTTATCAGCATCAAGCAGAAGCTGTTTAACTAGCTCCACACAATGTTTACCTTAGTCATGTCTAACAAACGACGGGAAAGTTCTTCTCAGCCTTTACTTCTCAATGTAAATCTAACAATATCAAGCTATTACATGGACCTATTTTGACAACGAACATACATTGGGCATCCTTCCTTCTGGCTGTGAGAAGGAACACCTTGATATCTTGAATCTGCTTAGGCTAAAAAGTAAAAGAAATTCTGAATTAAACAGCAATTTAATCTAGCTGTTTCTACGCGAATTTCTTCAAAATGTTCTTGTATAATATCAATATTAGTTCAGTGCAAAAACTTCCACATTAACTTTATATTTTCCAAAGTCAACCATAGCTATACATAGGTTGGTGGAATTTATATTCAGGACGCTTTAACCAATTCTGGTCATACCACATTAATGGGAGAAGGAAGGGAAGAGCAGAGTCATGTCCCCAGGGTCACCCACAACTGTTTGCAAAGAAGGATGTGGGATCTTTATCCTGTGACCACACAGATATGACCACAGCAGGGTTCAAACCACCGATCCACATGCCGTTAGGCGGCCAGTGATCAATGTGAACTATCAGGGCAGCCTAATATAGCTACATGCAAATTCACTTTTAATTTTGAGAATGTGTATTCCTTTGCAGGAGTTAAATATTACAAGTATATAGGAGACTCTGTGAGATACCATGATCTCCAGGACTGCTTGCAAACATAGGCAAAAGGCAAAAAAGGCAAAACAAATCAAAAATCACTACACTGGTACTTGCCATGGTGATCTTTTATGTAGACCGGAAGGTGGTGAAAAACCTGAAACAAAATGAAAACAAATATTGTAAACTCATTTGTCTTTTTGTAGAGGCATACATACTAACCAGGGTCTGTATGTACCCAGTACGTTTTCCACAAAACCTTGATATTGGCTTCTCTTCTGAGACTCCTCTCCCCATCGCCTCTACCTTCCCCTTTCCAGACCACCACAGCACCCCTTTCCCACATCTCCAGAATATGATAATTTCATCCAGGGTTAGATTGAAGACCAATTTGTACAACTTCTCCTTGCTGCCATGTTGCTGTTCTGTCACAGTTTTTCTCGATCTCCCAGCAGACAGAGTTCCTTACATCACAATTTTCCCTCGGACTATATGCTGTAAGCATAATAATCGCATCTTGAAGAATGTTGCAACAATGTAGTTGAGAAGCCGACAACTACAATGGACTAGTAAATGTCACAATCTTGCCAGACTTAATATTTGTAAATGAATGCATTCGGTTGCAATAATTGCACATACAGATCAACAAGTGATTACTTATCCGACTGGAAAAATCCAGTGGTGGGTTTCACAAAGCTTTTTAATACCGGTATTAACACTAATACCGGTATTAAATAGGCATTAACTTAAGACATACTTTATGACGTGTTTCACAAAGACAGTATTAAGGGCATGTCGGTATTAACTTTAATACCGAGTCGTAGCAGGTTTAGCGCTGATAATACCGACCTATTGAGGAGCCACAACTTGGCACAAGTCCTTTGAATTTTATGGCCAAAATGCAGTCGACGGCACATTCATATGGGCAGGCAATCCGGTTTTGTCTGTGTCATCGTTTCAAGATTTATTGTGACATAGACTTCTCGGGTTCCATGCTTTATGATTTAAAATAAAATTTTGTCGCGATATGTTGTGACGTCACTGATCGGTATTAAATTCGGTATTAAATCGCTTAATACCGATCACAGCTAATACAGTCTTTATTTGCGTTTGTGAAACGGTACTACGAGTCGGTATTACCTATTACAAAATTTGCCGGTATTAAAGTTAATACTGGTATTACCTAATACCATCTTTGTGAAACCCACCACAGACAATCGTTAATGTTGAGCCCTGATAACAGTCCTTGAAAGAAGTAGATATATCGAATGCCATGCAGAATGGCCGAATGGCATAATGGCCGAGCTGCTCTCATCACTCCCTGCCATAGGTGGAGGGGGGTCGTCGAGCCACCCGCATAAACCAACTAACACACCAAATTTCCGCGTTATCATTGCTTATTATTACTGAATAATGAAAATCGTGTGAAATCAGAATGACTGAAGCTGAGTTTCCATGTGAAAAATGTTTTGGGCCACATGCAAATTCCGCAATTTATCAATGCTCATTACGGGCTGCGTGAACGTTATCTATACTCGTTATGGAGCCTTTGACAATTCCCCAAAATTTAGTGATTACTTAAGTGGCCCGGCCGTGAAGATTTCTCCTAAAAAATCTGTAAATATTGGTCCCACACACCTAGCAACACAAACACAAGTGACACCAAACACCAGATTAATGCATGCGTGCCGGACGCAGCCCCCTCCCCTCTCCCCAACCCAATGCCGAAGCCATCTTGGCGCATCTTATTGACATAGCGCATCTGCTGGCGGCTCGGGCTCGACGACCCCACCCCCCCTTAAATACCTCGCCGTTTAGCAGTTCGGCCATTATGAGTATACACCGATATATCCGGCCCGAAATGTTGGTCAAATGCTGTGAAATGGGTAAGTCTACTACAGTACTTGGATTTTCACCTATAGCTTTTAGTTAAGTCAGATCACATCTATTATATATATGTACCGGCCACCGTCTTCGCTACAGAAACCTTTTTCTGGGTTTTCCGGAGTATTCTGCAGTATTCCGCAGTAGACTATTCCGCGTTTTATGGACAAATTTGGGTCTTGTTTACAATGTTACACCTAAGCTTACTTATTATTACCAGAACAGTAAATTAAATATTAATCATCGGATGTCGCGCAACCGAGGATAGAGGTTAATTAGAACAATACGTATTTGGCGAATAATTTGTTAAGAAGTGCGGTTCTGTTCAAAATGTGTAACTCGGATGCGAGACGGGCGATAATATGACCCTTACGGAATATGGGGATTACTAATCAATTTTTGACCAAAATACACAATAATTTCATTTTATAATTCCCACTATAAACTTTTATGACTATTATAATGTGGTAGCAGATCTTAACATCTCGTATATAAGTAAAATGGGACCGATGTTATGCGATTTCTATACACACTCTTGTACCTTGGTTTTCACAGCCTGAATCCAGTTTTTAAGAGGAAGAACAACGCCCTCTGGCGAGTAAGAAAATTGCTGTCTGCTCTGTCACTCGCTAGGTGGCGCTAGGGGGCTTTAAACTTTCGCTGCCGCATAAGCTCACGCTATTTTGCCGCCCATGCAGGATTTCTCTTCCGCCCACAGGCACCATGGGCGGGTCCAGCGTGGGTGGGTGGGGGTCGCAATTTCCCCGCCCCCCCCCCCTGTCGCATGATTTCATTAGTGTGCTCCCCCCCCGGTCGCAATATTTCAGTGTGCCCCGCCCCGATCGTCAATTTGTTTTATTGTGTCCCCCCTTTTGAACATTCCTGGACACGCCCCTGGGCACGGTACAGCCTAGCTATCAGCGACTAGAGGGGGTTGGGGGGGGGGGGGGGCAAACTCAATGTCCATATCGATAATGCCATTAATGTATATCAAGATGGAATATGTATACTTAAAATAAATATAGATAAATCAAGCTACGAAGAATGTAACTGGACAAGGTCTTTTTATTTATTAAATACTTACATATACAGATCTAATCTATTGCATGTATTAAACTGACAAAATGATTATTTGTTATTATAGGCTACACATGTGTTGGTCTATTTATTTATCCATTACGGATAATCTGTAATGGATAAAGGTGCCTTATATGCCCGCTATGTATGACCCCATCAATGGGCCGGTGTGTTTGCAGTCAAATGAAGACATCTGTCTGTTGACGTTTGACCTTACTAGGTCGTTCGCCACACAAGTGAAACTTCATATTTGTTTGACACCAGTCCAAGCGTTCACACACTGTGGGACAAAAACGTCTTGGGATGATGGACAGCACGAGAACGGCTATCACAAACAGACTGGCCATTGCCATGATCAACGCTGATATGACACCAGAATGCAGACGCTCTTTCTTTGGTGGCGGTAGCGGTGATGGGGCGACGCGAGGTGATTCTTCCAGCAAAGGGGATCCTGTCTTAATCAAATGCCTGAATGGATCATCAAGTAGCGCCTCGTGTAATGCTACCGATTTCTCGTGGTAAACACTCGTAGACAGTCGGTGGGCTAAATCAACACGTCCTATAGATCGTAATCCCGCTGCCAAGCCAAGGAAGCTCTTGCCGCGGCCGTTATGTCTATCCCAAAATACAAGTTGTTCTATGCAGGGTCTCTTGAGGTCCACAGACTCCTTGGTCGTATTGTTCGGCTTGTTGATGATACCAGAAAGGCGGAGACATTCATCCAGAGTCATGTGATCAGCTATGGCTTGCAGCTCCAACAAATTCATATCGTAAGTGGCGACACAAAAATGTTGAGAAATAATAAACGAACAGGAGACTGTATAGATAATCCATCGCATATCCATGGTGAATGGCTTTTTTCGCTGGATTTATATAGATCTTCTTACGATTAGACGATTAGAAATTTAGAACGGTCATACTATAGATTAGAAAGGTATTCACTGTATACCAATGACAAAATGCACGTGATCACTGACGCAAAACAATGCCTAAACTATGAAACGTGTTAACTTAGCAACAACCTAACCATAGCAACTAATGGTCTTTCATTCATCAGTCGAATTCTAAATGCATACGTTCGCAGGTCCAGCATGGCGATGACATGTGAAAGTGAAAACCAAGGAACGTAATATAAGTTAGATCTTTTATTTCACTTATAAGAATAGGACATGAATATGACATGAATGATAATTTCAAATATATCACGCAATCGGAACACTCATACAAGCACATTGCCACCGAACCAAAGCACTTCAGTTGACAACACTCACATACCGTTCGGATACATTCCCCACACTTAAGCTTCGCTACGACAAATGTACTACAGGAACTCGCATGACGAGAGGTAGGCTACACATCTTGTCGCCAGATAAAAAATACATTTGCTGGAATGCACAAATCTGGCCATGGCTTGTTTTTTTTTTCATTAAAGCCATTTCGGCGGACTCTGCTTTCCAGCAAATGCCAATACAATGTACACCATACAATACACTTGATAAATAATAAGTCATTATTACCTCCATCATGTTGCCAATTATAGCTTTCAGGAGTGACGTCCCAAGCGACACGATAAGAGTGGAGCTTTCCTTCAGTAAATACAAGCCTGGGTTATCAGTCTGGCATCGAATCACTGCATAGACGGACTCGAACCCGCGATTCCGGTCTCGGCGACTGTACTAAAGCAGACCGAGAATTCTGGCGCCCAATCCCGGAGCGATCGTATAGCAACCGGTGCTTCATTTCACAATTCTGCATTTCAACATGAACGGAGAAGTCAGATAACAATGAAAGATAAATGTTGAGGCGGTCAGATGAACATTCAAATATCGAAGTAGAAATCGCCATGTGTTTTTAACATACTAGTATCATGTCAACCATAGACTAATCATTTCAGTTCCATTCTAGTTGTCCGAAATTTTTTTTTCTCACTTTTTTTCACACACTATCGTTTCCAGCACGAACCTTGTTCCCTACGTACGCAAGCGGAAGAAAAGATCACTATTAAACTCATCGTTAATGATATTGCAGAATAAATAATACTCCTTGAATATACTTTCGTCATACCTATTATCACCCACGGGAACATAACAACGCCCAAACGCGTAGGGCAACCGGGTCACGCATGCGCAAATATTTAAAAAAACGCAGAAGAAATCTTACGTCATCCAGAAAGTAACATAAACTTGGACAACTAAAATATATTCTATAAAATTGAAGCTAAAATAGTTTAACCCAATATGAACCTGCTGGTGCTATTCTTAATCTTTAGAACGGCGTTACGGATATAGCAAACTGACCGCTACAAGAGAATAACATATGGGAATAAGGGATGTTAAGCCCTTTAATCAAGTCAAATGGCGGAGAACCGAAAGATAATTTACGAGAAATCCAACCTCGATATGTACATGAAAAAATTGCTCTCTATTCCGATGGCCTTAAAATTGATGATTGATAGATTAACGGCCACATGGCAATAACACATAAACTAAGAACTTTGTACACAAAATATGGTGGCATAACTAAATATGTATCAGGCGTACGGCAGCACCAACCCGATCATATATATCCAGTGAACATTTCTTTCTCTGTCTGTCTGACGCTTACTTGTCTGAGCCAACTGTTCGAGATGTTCGACCCATGAAGACTTACCATTATAACGGCAACAAGACAATAATAACAATAATATTAGGAGTGGCTCAATATTCATAACGGGCAATTATGTGTGACCACTAAAGCTGAAAGTTACCTTGTCGATTTTAGAAGCGAGTAACTTACTCAATAGGTGACTAGGGCGCCTCAATGGACTCTGTGGGCGATCATTCTTTTGAAGATTTCACACATAACGTGCTCCTCGCTTTACCCAAGCAGCTGGCGACAAGGCCATTGAAACCCATTAACCATCACCATGCCATCGGGCCACAACAACGAAGATCAGCGTCTTCCGACAAAAACTACAGGCGCTATTTTTGCTCTTTTCGATTTTCACTTTTGATTGATTGGCTCCGGCTCAGACGTCGACTTTATCGACGTTCTTTTCGTCGCCAGATGGCACCACGGTGGCAAGGAGGCCGTTGGCGCTTCCGGTGCTGCTGTAGCTCGAGTCGGAGCCGTCGGCGTTGCAGGCCGCGCCCCCGCCGGGGAGCATGGACTCGTTCTCTGACGTCAGCCGCGTCTGCTCCCCCCCAGGCGGCACCACCTGACTCGACGGCTCGGCGTCTGCGTCTGCAGCAGCGTCAGCGCCATCTGTTAAAGGAGGCAAGTTGTTGCTTTACGAAAGAAAATATGTTTTTTTTCTTTAAATCGATACATTTTTTTTTTACGAACCCTATTAGTGTCTGGGGCAGTTACATCCTTTCATCTCATTTTCCCAGGAGGTCGTTTACCAGGTATACTTCATGTTTAAATAGATACCAATGCTTTCATCCAAGGGGCCTTGGACCATCTCGCCATAGGCTGTGTACCTCCACACTCCTCTTACCAATGCCAAAACACGGTGGCTTGACACACCACTCCACACCACATATATCCCAGGCACGATGACGTACTCACCCCCCTCATGCTCGTCGTAGTCTGGGACGGGGCATGGTGATGTAGCGCCCAGGGGATCCCCCAACTTGGGATCCTGAAAAGTAAAACGCACACAAACAATTAAAACGAATAAAAGCTGCCGGCCTTCCTACGTCACTTGAAAGAGTAGGGATATATCTGATTAAGTAGACATTCCTTGATTATTGTCAGATTTAAAAAGGTTTAGGCCCTGAGGTCAATCACAAGTCCATTCAGTTGGCCCCAATTTTGTAAAAACTTCACATAACAAAAATCAGACATTACGTCTACTTATATGTACGGCTCTATATATACTAACAAGTCAAGCAAACAATATTTACAGGTTTAGCTTCAGCCGCTGTCTCATCTACGATATGCACCATATCCTCTTTGCTTGACTTGTCCGGGTAGCTGGTTGGGTATCTAGAAATGACAACCATACTCCTAGATATTTACAACTAATAGACTAGTAGAGCTAGTCCGGCTGTGTCACAAAGCCTGTAACATATTGCATGGGTACAGCAGGCTCGGAACTGACGTGCGGGTAACAAGTCATATGAAGAAAAGATGATGATTTCACAGGATTGACACAGGATTAAATAATTTTCATCTGTTAATATAAAAATAACGCCAAATGTACATTTTAGTGATTTCACACTTCTATAAAAGGATGGTTGCAGCCACACTAAAGCGTCATAATAACACAATGTTAAATACCAGATTGTCTTTCTGTCCCAGAATTAGACTTCAATACTTTAACATCGGGCATTGTAAACAAGACAAATCGGCGACAAAGCCACCAGCCATACCGACCTGACAGCGGTCAAGTTCTTGAACTTTTTGGCCGAGCGCGGCGACTTGGCGGGGTCGTTTCCGGTCTCAATGGGGTCACTTCCGGTGTCGCCGCCCTCGGCGCTGGAGTCCGGGCGGGGGGTGTCTCGAGCCTTGGCGTCGGCTGCGCGCCGGTCTCCCAGGTCACCCCGGTCTTCCTCCAGGGCCTCACGGGCCTCCTCCACCTGCGGACCCACCACGGACCCTCCCCTACTGCGGGTGCTCGCCGTCGAGGCTTGTCTGTAGACATTACACGGGAGCTCTCAATCACAATGCTCAATCCTATACGACTTACATACATATAGTCAAATTCATTATTGCCGTCCACAGCTGTTTTGGCCGACCAAAGGCAGTCCCGAGGCATCCGACCAAGCCAGTGGTGAGCGGGTCAGATATATCCGTCCGCGCAATGTACAGGTAGGGAGGGACGGGCGAACAAGAAACATTACAATTCGCCATCAGAGTTTAAAAGGGGTGCAGATGGGCCTAACAATTAGAAGGCAAACGAGGAGTTCCGTCCGTGGCAGTAGCCAACCCTAACATAAAAGTGGAAAGTAATAATTTCGGTTGGCCCCCGTTGGCTGTTTTTCGTTTCTTGTTTGGGGGTTTGGGAGGCCCAAAATCCCCAAACAAGAAACGAACAACAGCCACGTACAAGACATAAAGCCGTCGCCCCAGCTAGAATACCCACCGTTTGAGTTTCTTTCCCGGTTTGGGGCTTCCTTGAGGGGTGTCACCGCCGCGAGCTGCAATGAACACGTGCAACGATGAGGATCAGGTTAAAGTACGGACTTTACATGGCATCTTTGCACTTCACTTCAAAGCACGACAAGGAATGGAATGTTGGTGTTTTAGGCCACTTTTGTGCACATACAGGCTAAATTGGGCCAAGGAACCTCCCGAGACGATGAAGGATGAAGGAATGAAACATGCCCCAGATTAGGTGCCCGAGCCCGGATTCGAACCCAGGACCTATTGATCTGCGGTCTAGTGCGCTAACCACTACACCAGGGAGGCCCCCAAAGCACGACAAGCACTTGACGGGCCAAGTTGCAGTGTCGCTGTCCAGGTATGCCGAATTGGTCATTAAAGAGAAGAGACCAATGACTGTTACCGGCATGCAAGCGCGACCATTAAAAAACTAACCCCGATGGACGGATGGCCATAATGCAATGGTAAAGTAATAGTAAGGATAATATATATAAAAAGAGATGAAACAAATATCAGGACTGCAGGTGAGAGATAAATGACACAAACATAAGGACATAAATAACTTATATGTATCTAAAAGCAATCAAATATTAATGGCTGATTCAGGATTATACAGTTGACATGATTATCTATTGAGTTACTGAACAGTAAAAACCCAGAAAAGAACACTTACATCCTTCATTTATACGTAAATTACCATCTTATGTCCCATCTACCCCAGTCTTAGTATATCCTTATCTTTATTATAATAATATAAAAGCCCATCAAACATCAAACCGGGATTTCCAAACATATTTGCAAATTTAGTGGTGGATTTCATGACGTAAAATTAATTGCGGGGTATTTGTCCAAAAAAGAAAATTAGGTCGGTATATTTCATTAAAATTCTCCGGTGCTAGAGCGCATCATCCTCCTAAAAATTCTTTTAACTTAGCTCCTAACTCCTAAGGACCGAATGTGCATAGATATAGTGAGTCACAAATTAGGCAATCGATAACTGATGACCTCGGTATAACCTATTGTGTGTATATACACATATGCCAAACATGACAGCTAAACAACACAAGGAAGAGTTAATTGATGCTGCCTCTCCATCATACATGTTGGACCATTTACTTCCATCAATCGCTTATAATCTTAACTAAGTCTACATGCGTAAATGTCAGTTAAAGGAAGATTAACTAACCTGTGCAGCTCAAATGACTATATGAATACCAAAGCTAAGTTATTAATTAACGTCAGGGCGGAACATTATAACTAAGCACTGGCACATATATCACGCACAAGACAAATATGGAAACGTTGGTGCTTTCGCGAGCGAATTTCTTTGATGTTTCAAGGCAGAGCTGCGCGGAAATACAACTCGTGGTGAATCACTCCACCTTATAAACAGTAGTGAGCGGTTCCATCTGTATTCTTTACCATACACAAGCCGGATAAACTGACACCACAACACTGACCACTAGTCATCACTTACCCGTTGCCAACAATCTATCTAATTCTGGATTTTCCCCTAAGACAAAAATGATGAATTACAATTAAATCTACAAAGGTGAAACTCAAATCGCATCACCCAAATGGACAGAACAATCACCAGGATAATATACAGCCACAGAGGATTAAAAGGAAATGAATATCACAGAGTAAAAGTACAGGCTAAATGGGATATCTCGCATTTGAGTGAACATTTGGGTTTGTATTGTGCTTCTATTGCGACAGTCGAGAATATCTAATGTCAGATAGATTTGGGACAAGAGAGCGCAGAATTTTCGTTCTAATTATACTGCAATTCTTCACAGTATAATAGGAAGTTTTATTTGCTTTATGTATTTATATATGGCTGGAAAAGACCCGCAAGCTGACCTTTTTGGGTCGTAAACTGGCTAAAAACAGTCAGATATTCTTAATTTTGAAAAAAATTTAAATGGGTTCATTGTCTTCTGACTCACATATATATTTGGAGAATGTCCATTTCTTGAATGCAAGGTAAAAAGAAATAAATGCTGTATGAACTAAAATATTAAACCAAACAAGCTAATCTCGCTGATCTAAGCTAATGCCTCTCAGTAACATACACAAAGCAGCTCGTCTTCAACATCGGAAGGTTATAACCACAACTTGTGTCTTGTGTCAGTTTGGTTGTTTATCCGGGACGCACCACTTCTGGTCATATCGCGTCGATGGGAAAAGCAAGGGAGAGTGGAGCCATGTCCCCGGCGGTAACCCCCCACTCTTTGCGAAGAAAGACATAGGATCGTTATCGTGCGACCACAAAGACATGGCTACAGCCGGGCTCGAATCATCGATCCACGTGCCGTTAGGCTCTCAGGTGGCCAGAGCACTCAAGGCGAGCGCCTTAACTTACTGAGCTATCGGGACGGCCCCTGTGGCAGTTTGGTCCAGTTAATAGAAATGACATTTTCATTAGCGGAAAACACAACAGCTTTGCTTTTGTCTTGAAACCAAGACAGTTAAACCGAATGTCTACCGCCCTGAAATTCAACCTACTCGTTAAACTACAGCCATCTACGTGTAATATAAAAGAGGATTTTGTTAAAGATTTGATTACGCCGTTCAAAATGAAAGGGAAAAATATGGAAAGGCAGATAATGCTGAAACATAAATGACATACATAATATAAAGCAAGATGTTCACTAGTATCTAAACAAGTAAATTAATGATCAATCCTAATCAGACCCGGAAGACGGACCTGCTCTAATGATGAGCAGAAATATCCGAGGAGGAAAAATAATCTAACCGCGAAAAAACCAGAAATGTGTCTAAGACTGAAAGCCACTGTAGTAGACCTCAAGCAAGTAATGAAGCGAGAGTGCTTGGGTCTCGAATGGCGTGTCTTACCGTCGGGGAAGCCCGTCAGCGGGGGGTTAGTGCTGGGTGGGGCCGCGGATTGGGCCCGGGGTCCGTTCAGCGCTTCGATCAGGGATATAGCCTGGTAGCCTGGGGGAACCCCCTCCTGGCTCACCGCGTTCTCAGCGTCCGACGACTCGGGACTGCTCGGCGCCTGGGGAGGTCAAGGTCACTGATGTCATTGACGCGACGCTACGAGTGCGTTTGACGACAGAGGACATATAACGGGCTTTCGTCTTAAAGTAAATCTAGAAGCGCGACATCTTTTGATTTTATTTATTTCAAAAGTAGGTCTCTTAGACTGACTTCGATACATAATTCAACTGATTTCTGTGCGTAACTTGGTTTGGGAGCATAATGCAATAACTTCAATTGTACTGTCCTTTTTTCACATCAAGAGCCACTAATTATTGCCAATAAAGTCTTCATGCAAACTAAAACAAGGAGCATGCATTAATCATAGAGCAGTAATAGTTGCCATCGTCGACAAATAATATGTATGATGTAAATAATAACATAGATGTTTTAAAGTGTGCCATAAAGCGCAAACAGGCCATGTGGCTTTAAAGACCCTTTTATACAAACCGCTGCATTTCTTGTGTACTACGTCATTAGCAATTGGACTTGCATTGTCTCTTTCTGTTTAAAATCAAGATACCTATGACAATGCATGCATTCTTAACTACCAACCACCAACAAAATGAGATTGTTCCGAAGTGGTCATTATGATGTGAATGCGCTGTGCATAAATTCTTTAAATAAATAAAGTTAATAAAAAGAGAGACAAATATCGAGGAATAAAATATCCATTGTATTGGAGGACAATAGCTATATATAGCAGGAGCAGCTGTTAAACGAGGCGCTACGTGAGTGCGTGACCATGGTTACCTGCGACAGCGGCAAGGTGACAGGCTTCTTCCTCATGGCGCGAATCTGGAGCAGCGCCCTGAAGGGCGACCGGCAGATGGGGCAGTTGGAGGCCTGGTAACGGAGGTTGTCGGCGCAGCAGTTGCACAGACACAGGTGGCGACAGGGGAGGATGAGCGTGTCCCGCATCTCCACCAGACAGATGACGCACTCAGATCCGCTGTCCTCCACGTCGTCGTCCTGCGGGCGGGAAAGCCAAACATCAAACACGTGGTCGACAGGATAATCAAACACCGAACACGCGGGCGGCAGGATTATCAAACACCAAACACGTGGTCGGCAGGATAATCAAACACCAAACACGTGGTCGGCAGGATTATCAAACATTAAACGCGTGGTCGGCAGGATGATCAAACATTAAACACGTGGTCGGCAGGATGATCATACATCAAACACGTGGTCGGCAGGATAAGCAAACACTAAACACGGGGTGGGCAGGTAAATCAAACACCAAACAGGATAATTGATGGGTGGATACGCAGGCAGAAGACTCATTCTAAGATAGACGTCTACCTAACATTGTTTAACTAAAATCCTGCTCTGCCCTTCAGATAAAGTCGACTGCCTTCAGGACATTCATACTTCTACCTCGACGAAACCTCGTGATACCCTGTTGCTTTGACACCAAGATAGGCTTCCCCCTTTAACAATATCATACCCTGACAAGGTTCTAAGATCGACTACCTTTAAGACGTCCTGGTTCTTGTTCTCTATCCCATAGATCTCTTGCAGAAGGTAGCACAGACCGTCCACCATTTGTTTCTGCTTGAGCGGCTTGATGGCGTAACCACCGTCCGGCGACTTCTCAATGATGGCGAACATCATGTGCGAATGGCCCGAGTACTCTGGAGGGAGAGACCATCACCGGGGGTGAGTGAACTTCGTAACACGTGTGAACAGATCAATGGATTGATGATAATCGTCGAAGGTAACAGGCTCCGATTTGTTTCATATCAGATTAACAATTGCAGAAAAGTTCTTGTTTTTTTAAGTAAAAACAAGACATTCGCTATTAAATGGATTTTTAGCAGGTGATGATGGTTTTGGGAAACTTTCTTTCAAGCTTAAAATACATCTTTAACGTTTTATTTGCAAGATTATAATTTCTTTGTAAGTTTAGGAGAGTATTTAGGAAAGATTGGTTATCCCTATTTCCCAAATTACAAATATAAATGTTACTTATTGAAGATGACAGATAATGTTGGAGTAACTTAATGCAAATTAACACGCAATCAACACAATTTAGGAAGAATGCAATTTTCGTGAAAAAATGAACTAAATACGGCATACATAATATGCGAAAGACAATGTTAACCTACCATCTTCCTCAACAACGCAATGGATAACCACAGGAATCGTGTCCTTGTCAGGGTTATACTGCCACTGTGGATGTCAAACAGAGAGGTCAAATCGATATATAGATGTATATAAACTACTTTACATGAAGGAAGTGTAAGCAACATTTTATTCTTCTCAAACATTTGAAATGTGCCTGTTCATGAGGTACAAATTCAAACAGTAAATATGCGTACTTTGGGTTAAGATAAATTAATGCTACTATAGTGTTGAACAGTAAAACCAAGACAATGAAAGCATGGATTACATGTTAGTGATGTGCTGTTGTTAGAAAGGTGTATATGTTGCAATGTACCTTGACTGTATTTTTTAGCTGATAAAACTACAATGAATGAAAAGAATGGTAGGACTCAAAATTACATGTATATCATACATATATACGCACCTCTTCTTCGTGAAACTGACTTGGGTCTACGACATGTGTTGATTGGTTGAAGACCTGGTTCGCCCCTCGCTTGTAATGGAATGTTTCAGAGTTCATGGTAGGATCTCGAGGATGATATCTGCAAGAATAAAGTATAAAAATAACTTAATAAAAAAATTAATTTCATTAACTGAGAAAAGATATATATGTTGCTTGGTAAAATGGATTTAGCTTTTAAATAGAAATGATATTTTTAGTTTACACAAGATTACAAACTGTAAATACCGTTCCACACAATTTCAAGTCAACATAATGGAGAGATGGTTTTGAAACCATCTCAATTCTTTTTTTTAAATGCTGCTCATATAGCAATTTTCCCCCTATATAATATGTACAGGATATATTCTCTGATTTTATTAGTTCTAACTCTTTAAAGACTGTATATGTACCTTTCCTTAATGTGATAACAGGTAAAAAACGGAAGCTAAGTCCGAATTTTGATGATGTAGTACACAGGAATGCAAGTCTATCTAAAAATGCCTTTACAATGTGCCCTTTTATTTATTGCTTTTTATACCTGAACACCAAAGATCGAAATAGATAATTTTCAACACATTTCAATAGTTTTCAAATCATAAAAATTCCTATGTGAATAACGTTAATCCCCATATGCATGCAAAGTATGGTGCACTACATACAATGCAAGACAACATACATGATATTCTTGTTACTGATTTCTTCTGTTGCAAAATAATATATGGTTATGGCACATTTGACATCGCTGTCAAAGGTAAATTCTATGTTGTAACTAGTTGTAGTCTCCTCTGGTTTTGTGGCCTCATCACCATCCTTTGTGCTGTCATCAGGGAGCACTCTGTAGCAAAAATAACACAAGGTATGCTGGTCAGTGTAAGGTAGATGTACAAAAACATTACACTTTAGGGTAGCAATAGCATTGCTTAATGGTAGATTATCGATCAATTGCAACATAATGGGGCTCAGGACACCCCTAATTGTTGCAGATAAAAGGTAGTCTCAAAGTTGGGCTTATGCTTCTGGTGAACAATGTTATGACTGTGTACGAATATACTTAGGTCAAACATACATTAATAAAAAATCTGTGGTAAAGTTGCTTAATGGCATGCAGCAGAAGCATGTGTTCTGTTTTTTTAAGACACTGTAGTAACAGCCTATTTCTAAAATCAGAATTGATTGTCAGTAGGTTAATCTTACTTGACAAACTTGAGTGAATCTTTTCTAATGTTGACCAGGCTTTTCAGTGTCTTAGTTGGCTCATGGGCTTGTGGAGCCGGATATGGAAACTGTAATTAATAAACATAAAAAAACAAGGAAAATAAATCATTACTCAAACTGGCCCTTGGATTCAAGGTTCTTATAAACTAATTGTATATATTTGTAATGCATGTAATGATGATATAAAGATCCCAATGACATAATTTCTGGTGATATAAATAACAAGAACCTACAATGATTCCAAATAGTGAAAACTATAACATTATTGCCAAATCTGGTTAAATTCCTACCGGAACTGGTCTATTTCCAAAGAAGTTAAGGTCTTGGTTTTCACCAAAGAGATATGCTTCAGGCTGAGTAGTCTCAAACCTTTCACCTCCCATGATGAAATGACTGCCAAAATAGCATCCTAAAAAAGAAAAAAGGTTGATGCAATAAGTCATAGTCACCCTGATTGAAAAGTCATGTCACCACCCTTTGTGTGACGTCTGTCTGATCTATCCAGTACCCTGTCCCTCTTGCCAGCCCCCCACTGACCCTACCAGCTTATTAGGTGTAGGCCCAAGTTGACCGCGGCATGTTTCGACTGTAGGACATTTTGACTGTGGTCAGGGTAGGGGGAGGGGTGGAATTAGGACAAGGGATTAAGTGCAGGCCAAAGGGCGAACCGATGTGTGGATTTATTGTGTTGCGATGATGAAACGACTATCGTAGTTGCAGAGTCTAGGATGGTAGGCCTTGGCCACTGACAAATGCGTCCAGGCATTGTAGGCGTTGTACATGGGGAACGGCAGGCAGTAAACTGATTGGACTACGAGAAGCCTGATGCCATGTCCCCGCTGCTGATGCCAATGCCGCTGACGCCAATGCCTCTGATGCCAGTCCCTGGCATCCCTGGTGATGACACACAGACAGAAGGGCCGACAGATAGTTGGACCCTGGGATGACTAGATAAATGCGTATACCTGGGCTCGCGTTAGCATTCGCCAATAGCCATTTGGCGAGAAAATTCGGGATTTGGCGATAAGAACTTCCTGGACACTCGCCAAAATGGCGAATATAAATAAGTGTTTAACCCCATTTATCAATTGTTCCTCTGGCTATCAAGGCATAGATGTGCCTGGAAAACACATTACATGGTAGATCTACTACATTCATCTCCAATTATGAGATTTATAACCAATTTATAACCAATATATTTGGATAATTTTGGCTAATGTTTTTCTACAGAATTAGCCAAATTGGCTAATGAAAAAAATATCCTAGCGCGAGCCCAGTATACATATATGTGTAAATTGGTACCTGTATAATAAAATAGAAGTTGTGTTCTATCTAAACTGGTATCCGCGATGTCTTTTTAAGCCGATTAACAATTAACAACCAGTACAATCCCGCAAGATACGCCAACTTGGCTCAGTGAATAACACCAGAATAACATCATGGCATTGGCCATGAATGCGACCGCTAACCCGGTCTACTAGACTACGCCGGTGCTTGAATTGAATTTTCAGAGACCAGGCAGTCAATGTAAATTATATGTAAGCTTAATTGTAAAGTGTAAAATTGTAAATGTAATCCTACCCGATTTGGGTGGGTATCGATACGCGTTTGCCGTAGATATGTCGACTTCCTCCACTCCAGCGTTCCTTCTGCTCGTAAAGGCACCCATGTTGTATTATTGATTCCCTCGTTGAAAGTTCAGTTACATTCTATGACACCTCCCTGGTTCAAGAATGGCTGTAGAAAGATTTACAACACTTTTCAATGGCAAAAGGAAATGGATAAAATGGCAGAAGGCTCTACACGACAACTGATGACGTATCGACCTTGACCTTCCTAACCAAAACAAAAGCTATTTTGTCTGGCGAATGGCGTTTCACAATGTGGAGAATAAATTGCGCATAACTTTTCTTTCAAAAGAATTCTAATGGATCAGGCGAATTATTAGTCATAGTTTCAAATATAATGGACATAACGAGATATAACTTGAGAGTGCGGTAGGATCAGACATTTCAGAGGGAGGACGTTCTGTTGTTGAAAGCGCAATGTTTTCTTTCGGCCACTTCCGGGCTGCACCCACCTTACCACCAGAGCACTAGCCAATCAGCGCTCGCCATTTACTTCCAGCTTGTCAATATCCGCCAGTTGTGTATTTTGTATGCGACATCTTGCGCGAGCAAGGACGTGAAATCTGTTTTGGTGCTGCAATAAACTGCCGATTTATGAAGAATATGGATAATCTACGAGAACAAGTTATGATTAACCAGTTCGTAATGGTAGCTGGGTGTCATATAGAACAGGCCAAACAGTTGTTAAAGGCAGCAAATTGGCAATTTGAGGTGAGTATTGAAGGGGCAGCGTGGCTGGCCGACCAGTGTTGTTAAATGACGGTGACCTCGTTTTCACTTTTGTTTTGTTTTGGGCTTCATGTCGGTTGTAGAAGTATTGACGTTTGACTGTCTCTTTTTTCTTTCAGACTGCATTGAGTATGTTTTTCCAAGAATCAGCCATCCCAACGTGTCGAACGTGTAATGGCAATCATCCCCAATGTCACTATCCGGTGAGTTGTATTGGAGGAAATGTTGGCTTTCTTGGGTGGAAGTCCGCCATGCTGAAATGACATCACCGCTTGACTGTTTACAGTTCTTATTTGGGTCATGAGGTACTCGCGCCATTGGATGAATTGGCAGTCTGCCATATCACTTCCAATTGATAGAAGCAAGGTTTTTGAAAATTCTAATATTGTATAATGAATGCATTAAGTCAGATTACTCAACATTTCTCAGAAATTATCATTGAAGTTCATTGAAGCTGAGTTTTTGGTATTCACCATCATGCCTGCAGTGAGTCAATTCAATGTAACACTATTTCCTCATCATTGTCAGCTAAGATGAAATGTAAACCTAGAATAGTGGCATCTGAAATAAGAGTGTTATTATTACTCTACAACTTTTGTGTTCTGTCAAAAGATAAAATTGATTAAATTATCAATCTGTTGTAAAATGTAAAATTAAGTAAAGTAAGAGTTTTTGGTATTCACAATCATCAGTACGTCTGTTCAAGCCAATCAAGTACCTAATAACATTTCTTCATCATTTCAGCTAAGATGAAATAGAAACCTACAATAGTGGCCTCTGAAATAAGAGTGTTATTATTACTGTATATCTTTTATATTCAGTCTAAAGGATAAAATAGATTACTTGATCAATCAGTTACAAAATGTAAAATTCAAATATTTGATACCCGTAGTAAATTTTAACATATAGATCTAAGTTAAATTATTTGAAGTTATTCTTATATCAATTTTCTGACTACTGGTATGTGATTATTTTCAAAATTTATCATTAGAAGTTCACTAAATTCAATATTTTAAATATATTGTCATTATTATATTGGTACTACTATGAAATATGTATCTTACTATATCAGTCTTTATGCTAAGAATTTGTTCATGTAAGATAAAATATCTGTAAAGATCTGTTGAATTTTGTGCAATAAAGACATTGAAATAATTTTTATATAGAAAATTTGTAATAGACAAATTATTAAAGAAGCAGCATTAAATAACATTTAAAGACACAAGACATTGCTTATTGCCACATCATGTAAAGTGATCCACAAGGGCATGGTCTTCAAATTGGTCATAGCATCGCATAATTTTAGTGAAAATCATTGTTGCCATTTGAAAACTTAAAATAAAGTGCTCTGGGTTGAATGTACACTCTGCAGACTAACCAGGCTGCACAGTGATCAGAATGTTTAATATACTTTAATTGGGACTCCTGAAGTGCTTGTACTAATCTGACTTTGTTGCTGTAAAATGTATCATGTTGGATATGCAGAAGAGGCAGTACCTATGTTACATTATTAGATTACTTAAGTATCACAAAGGATATTGATCCTTGAATGGATTTAAATTGTTCATACTAGTGTTTTTTAAATATTGAAATTTGCCTGCTATAGTTAGCTAACATTATTGCTTATATAACTTTTTCTTTATAAATTTCAGATGTGTGCACCTGCCAATACACCAGCAACCCCACCTAATTTCCCTGATGCGTTGACAGCTTTTTCTAAACTCTCAACATCCGAGAAAATGGGGACTTCACCAGCTATATATGCAACATCTCCGAAGCAGCACCCAAATCAGCACCATACTGCACCCCTCTCACAGTCACCACACATGGAAATACCTGCTCACAGATAAAGTCAATGACTCTTATTCTCAGGACAAGTTGTTTATTCAACTTTTTCTAGTTTATAGAAAGTGTTTTCATCTACATATTAAGTTCTTTAATAAGCAAAGCAGCTGACGAGATAAGTTTTTACTAAGTACTACCAGGTGGGCTTTTCTCTGTCAACATATGGTCATAAAATATGATCATGTTCTCTACATGTCATTGAAGCGCATAGCTATAGTACCGAATTATATACAAGTTCACCTGGGGAGATCTTATCATTACTTGTATAGTTATGAGCAGGGGGTACACACTCATGATGAGTAGAAGTGGAAAATTTAGTTTAGTGGAAAGTGTACTGATCTGTGCACTTCACACTGATCAGCAATTGTTGTAAATAGCCCTTTGTTGTTTGTATTGTTTACAGGTACACTGTAGTTCAGGTACGATATAGTGTGAGAAAGCTGCTTTCACAATTTTGTATGTGAAGGATCATCACTGACCATGTGTGTACAATATATAATGGCCTGTCAGGTTTGATTGCGAAGCTTTTCAGAGTGAATTGTAACAGTTTAAAGTGCGGTATGCATTTTAAGTTTCTTTCCTTTCTATTCAGTCAGGACTGACTTCATTTTCTCAATGCTGTTATCAACTGTTTCTTACAATCACTGACAACGTAATGAATTACCTCAATTCTATGCTCAGATGTTGTCCCATCATTTGCAGTTATTGGTATGGTAAAACTTTCTTTTCCTTGGTAGGAGCATGCCTCAAATGAAAGCAAAATTACTTAGCAATTATGAATGCTGAAATTGGTTAAATGTAAAATATCAATCTTCTTACAAAACCAAATACACTTTTTAAAAAAAGGACCCTGCTCAGGTAACTCACCTAGATGTGGACTTGTTCTTGCTGCTTCATTTGTTACATAGTTCATGTGTGTCAAAGCAGCATTTTTACACACTTGATCAATTTCTACTGCTTGAAAGTACCTCAAATATTAAGAATGTAGAATCTGTGTGTAAGGCAATTTTTCATATCAATAGCAGCCTGTAATATCTTATAGAGTGCCGTTTTTATAGGGTTACAGATCACCCATTACTTTCTTTCACTGTCGTTGACCTACATACAATTGTTTCTTTCAAGCATAATGTTTTTGTGATTGTGTGTAAATAAGCGTTTCGTGTGTGACCGTTATTACTGGTATGTGTCATGTATATTATATGCGTATACAAGTGAGGTTACTTTGTGTACTGAGTGGCAGCAGTAGGAGATGGGGCTTCACGGGTGTTGCAGGTGCGTCTCGCCTGCCCAGTACCTGCTTGTGTGAAGGGTAACTGTCGATCCATTTTCCTCATCGTGTGAGCATCATGTAAGCACAGAAAAGAAAGAAAACGATATATATGGTACAATCATGCGTGTTGTCTCTCAAGTGCAACAAAAACGTCTGATTCCTACCGTTTTATAATTGACATTTGTATAATTTTATTTAAGAAACCAGAGAAAAATAAACACTATAGAGAGGATGTACACAGCAGAACATGGTACTGTTCTTATAGATAATGTTTAACTTTTTTTCAGGTGGAGTAAATGGATTTATGTACATTACCGCTTGTTTCCGTTGTTTTATTCCGACCGTTTATATGTGTGGAGCATGTACCATTTGATCATGTGTCGAGTGGTAGAAGAGTGTATGCTGAAAATAAAATGCATCAGTTGCCAGGACATTCTGAGCTTTGGACTCTTACTTTAAACATGTTGCATATTTCATCTTCCCCTTCGTTTCATATGTGATCGACACGATCGTATCTTTTCAACATTAACGCAACACTAAAACGTTATTTCACGGTTCGCTGCGTTGCATGCTCTGGTTACAAACTATCCGAAAATAGTTGTCTGTATTTACTATAATATTACGTCGACAGCGTTTGTTCTGTGCTCGTCTATATCAAACCATATAAAGCTATGCCAAACTTGGCAGTTTTCGGACGAAATAGTGCGTTGATCCCCTCGCGGACAAGATTGTTCAGTCAATGACCGACAAAGAACGAAATGCGTTTTAAATAGTTCTCGCCTAGGCAAACGAGAAGAACTGAGTGGTTCATATGACATACTATGACCTAGATAGCGTGAACGAGGAAGTATGAAATATTATTACACCATTTGATGGGCGAACAGGTTATATTATAACGGGGTTGGTTATCAATTGCTGAGGTTTTCTTCAAGCACGACCCACTTGTTCAATCTTAACCAATGACAGTAGGACTACAGAGCCGCAGGATACTCCTAATTGTTAAAAAGGTACGGAGCTGGCGGGGAGCGAATTTATGCCCAGCAAACGTAAAATGTTCATAGCCTACAGCGAGGCAAGCCGTTTGTACACCTCCACCAATCCCCGGCCATTGCATCCCGGCACATCGCATAAAGAAACCCAGAAATCGTTTGAAGGACTGTTCACTGTCAATCGCTGCGATGCAACCCGATCGGTTCTTAGAACGCCATACTCACTCAGTCAATATAGCTACATGCCCCCTGCCTCCGGTTGCTTTCAGCTCGGCCATGCCTCAACCCTCTCGGCCCCACCCCGTCACGGATATCTATGTAAGTCTAAAACCTAAGCTAAGATCGATATCTGCAAGTTCCATCAAGCTGTCCAGATAAACTAAAGCGGGAATTTTTGAAAGTATTGAGTATACTCTATAACTAAAGTTAGTGGTACAATACTTAATACACCACCATTTAAAAAATATATCAAACTTACGTGATTTCCAGTTTCTGGCCGACGGTTGGTCACTTTTACATCCCATGTCAGGGGGGGAGGGGGGTAATTTGATAAGAATTATTGACCGCTTAATAAAATACAATTTGTCCGTTTTACGCAGAGTAGAGCCTCCCACCCCTCCGAGTAGTTCGTTCATTTCATTGTCTCTGAAATCTTACAGATATCTTTAATAATGATACGACAGCACAGAAAAAAATTGTGGTAACCAAAAAAGTCGTATTAAGTCTATGCATATGGAGAAATCTTGCTTTGCAATTTTTTCTGTTTCTTTTATAGCAACCCAACCGGGGTATATATATATCGCTGATTGGTCGAACAGATTGAGCAAGGGCGGGTCCAGGAATTTGAAAGTGGGGGGGGTGCATTGAAACTTACGACAGGGGGGAGGGGTGGTCCACGTCCGCCTCAGATAGCGTTCTTTATTCCTCAAAAAAGTAGGAGGGGGCCCCGGGGTCCACTGAAGATTCGCAACATGGGGGGGGGGGGGGGGCTCTGAAAAAAAATTGCTACAGAGGGGTCCACCAATTATGGACGACCGGAGTGGTCCACGCTTCAGATAGCGTTCTTCTTCAATAAGGGTGGGGCACTGAAGACCAGTTGCGACCGGGGGCGGGGGGTTACGCCTCAGATGGCCAAAATTTTGCATTAAAAAGCGGCTTTCTTCCTCAAAAAGAGGGTGGGGGTTCGGATCCCCTAGACCGCCCACCCCCCCTCCCCCCCGCCCCCCCCCCTTGGATCCACCCATGTAGAGGCCATGCATGCATAGGACTACATGGACCCCCATACCTTGGCCTACGCATAAGGATACATAAGCGCCTATACCGGCCCGGCGCAGTTACGCAGCGATACAATCTGATTGTAACGTGACCCACGTTGCTAGTTTCGCAATCGATTCTTTTATTTCTGGAGCACAACGTGAATTGCGCATGAGCATGCATGGTGTGATGTGTCAGGTTGCCGGCCCCGCCGCATTAAATTACAAAGGAAAGCGCTCTGCATAAATGCGTCATGCTAAAATTATAACCATGCCCCAGAGTTTGCCCACCAATTTTCCTTATGAGTGCTGTAATATGCTATAACGTTTCTAGAGGATTCATTTGATGTAAACGGTCGCGTTTATATAGATGTTGGGTCACAACATGGCCGAAATAACTTTGAGTTTATCGCATGCCCGATGCACGTGAACCGCCTATGGTCAATGTAAACAAACAACATTAACCCGGCCAGTGACGATCCCAAACCAGACATGCCAATGTGTATGTTTTCTCGCGGGGGTGCAGTTACCAGATGGAACAGCCCTGGACAGTTGCCACGCCTGCTGACACCTAGCGGAACAAATGAGCAGTGTTGAATAATTCATTAAGGGCATGACATGTATTTATTGGTCATATACTAGCTTAGGCATGTCTAAATTTAACTCGTGAAAAGCAAAACAATGTGACCGGTTCAACATTGATGTCCAAGTAATGTTTTTGTATGAACATTTTTCTTTTATATATATCTTCCCTGTTACACATATAGTCCAAGCCGAAATTTATTTATTAAATCGTAGATCGGAGTCATACAACCAGACTGTTGCCTGCGAAACTTCATATAATACACTTTGGCTAGTAAATATACGTACGCGCTGTTACAAATTAAGGCAAAACTGCAACAATGTTCAATTTTGGATGACGCGTATATAGCCATACATATGGAATGGGGAGGGGGGGGGGGGGTACGCGATTCCCAAGAATTATAGGGAGAGTAATATCTCCAAGACCTATAAATTAATACATCATATTCAACCAAACTATGTTTGTATGTTTCTCATGGCAGTTGAGTCAAGTCACGTGCTGCATGAACGGCTTTAATTAAGTCAATCTGCATGCAGACTATCGATATCCCTTTACCATACGGAGTCGTCTGTGCTAATTGAACGCTTTCTACCCTGGATCATGCAGATCCCCCCTCCACTCCACTACTTAATTCCCCCACATAAATGCTGCCCCAATATAACCCCCCAGCCCGACCCACATACCACATCCTTTTCCCTTCCGACTCGCAAAATAAAGTACAAGTTGTTGGTAATTAAAGACACTTGATCGGCCCGTAATTTATTGTACAATGGGGGGGGGGGGACAGGGGGGGGGGGTGCAAGCAAGCCTGCACCGTAAGTTGAGGTCCAGGTACATGGGGCAGAGGTGACGTGAGGTTGGTTTTATATTCAGGACGCTTTTATACCCACTTTTGGTCATCGCCAAAATCGCGTCAATGGCGGAAAGAAGGGAGAGTGGAGCCATGTCCCCGGGGGTAACCCCTACTCTTTGCGAAGAAAGACATGAGATCTTTATCCTGCGACCACACAGACATGGCCACAGCAGGGCTCGAACCACCGATCCATGTGCCGTTAGGCTCTCAGGTGGCCAGGGTACTCAATGCGAGCGCTCTAACACACTACCGATCCACGTGGCGAGCGCTCTAACCCACTGAGCTATCGGGCCGGCCCCGGTGATGTGAGGAACGAGCTTCCTTGGCTGGCAGTGTAAATGGAACTTTGCGCTCGTATAAATATGTTTCTATTCGCAAAAGGAACTTTCTTTTCGTTTTCCCGTCCTACCCTTAATAAAGGGAAAGCCAAGACCAGCGATGAATGATTTTTTATTGAAACTATGAAGCCTTAGGAGTTCATCCCTAGAAGGACATATTTTTTTATGAATCTGAACGGAAACCACACATGCACGTTTCACAAATGAATGCATCATAGAACTAAAAGAAGCCTCTCCATATCTGCTGGCCTGTTTTCACTTGCACTCATCACCCACTTCCGTGACCCCAGTAGCTACAACAACGTGAAAACATGCGAAGTGGTAGGGGCCAGCATAAACTTTCTTTCGCTTAGTCGTGGAATCACATATAATAATCGATAATTTTTCTTCAAGGGCTAATGACTAGAGATATTAAGTTAATTGTTGCCATCCGTAAATTGGTATAAAAATGCTTGGGGCTTGAAGGCACAAATTAACGCCAGATAAAAGGTTCGATACTAGCTACTGACTGAGCTAACCGGGTTTCACAGTGAGCGACCGCGCTTGAATGTGCGCTTCCTGCTGAACTCTCGAAACGAATTTCAACACCCATGCCTTCCACGGTTGACAATAAAATATAAATTAATTTGGCTGAGAAGTAGAACACCCGTTTTAATGAATTGCTGTGTCATTTGTCGCTAGCGATTTCAGAATCTTATATACCTAGAATTATTCGTGATAACAGTTTGTCCAAGGGGAAATTACAGAGGAGCCATGCCACGGGATAACCCCCTTTTCGAGACAGATAACAGACAGACTGAGACGTGTGCGAACAAGGTGACGCGAGACCCCGAACTCACTTGACTTGGTATAGAACCCCCAACAAACCAAACACTAAGCTGGTACCCCATGACCACTTAATTGATATCCCGTTGAAATTAAACGGGATATAAACAAAAAATTCTCTTTTATTAAACGAAAGACCTTAGTTGTGTCATCTCGAATGTGATATACTTAAAGTTATTTGGAAGTGACATGTAATTGTGTGTTACGCCAATGTTTACCCGTGTCAACCTGCCGGCTTACAGAGACCGTATGACCCGTCACGCTCAGGGTCTCAGGGGGTACAGGAACGTGATTCACACCCTTCACTTACACGGCACCCCCGCCATGCCGGGGCCTGCTAGCCCCAAGCCCGGGCCGAAAACAACACATGCACATGTGGGTGGGTAGGTGTGGACCCCGGGAAGAGGGGGGGGGGGGCTAAGTGGGGACGGGGTGGGGAGGGGGCAATCGGAGGAAGGTCTGCTTAATGGAGGCTGATTTACCTTTGATTGGCAATAGCCGCGTGTCGTCATTGCCATGTTCCTTACACCAACAATGTTATTGTGGGATGACACATGTGTAAACAACGACTCCGTTAAATTAATTATGCCTCCTGTTAAAATCTAGTTCTCACACATTTATTGGGTCTATTATCTTTTCTTGTTAGTGTGAACTCTTAGCGTTAAATATAGTCATGTTTATCTTAATGTATTAAGTCAAGCACGGCCGCGATGCTCGAAGTATGTCTAGTATATAGCATTGTTCGTTCATGTCTTAACGCGTCATCTATCATAAGTATTTAAGCAATAAAGGGGTATATATAACTTTCAATTGAAACAAAGAATGAAGTTTATTACGAGAAGTAACATTTATGTACAAATCTTACGATCTGGGAGAGGGAATCCACAAAAGAGAAGGGGGGGTGGGGGGGGGGGGTGTCCACATATAAAAGGACGCATGTTTTGCTTTGCAAAGGACATCATCACTCAAAAAAAGTGCTGGGGGGAGGGGGCGTACGGATGGTCATGACCTACCTGTGTCTAGTGTAATTAGTTACACTGTGTATTACGCGTTAGCTTACTCGGTAACAGACGAGAATAACAAGTGACCAGAATCTAATTACTCTCAAGTTGAGAGTAATTATACACACCAAGTAGCCTCAAATGTCTTGTTAATACTGGATGTTTAGGTCCCCATTCGCTCCCTCAGCGAATAGCCTGTCTGACACAGTTGAGATCACTAAACAGGCAGGAGTTGCAGATCAATAGGTCGTGGGTCAAGCGAGAGGAATATGTATAGGCAATTGTTATGCATGGTTGTGTTTCAATAGCAAAATAAAAATGTGTCTACAATAAAGGGTGTGCCGGGTTGGCGACTTGGCGCTTACGTCTAGGTATGTTTCGTCCAACGTCATGTCATTGTCCCAGCAAGCTTCGTGGCCCAGTGTACTCTTCATGTACATAAAAGCGGTCCACAAACACATTTCGTTTCCGCCCTCAGTCAAAATGGCAAATGGAGCATTACCTGGCTTGTCAACCCCAAACTGATCAAACGCATTCGAATAACTCCAATACGTCACTCACGCGGTGAAGCCACCGCTCACCAGACTTTCTGGAGTGAAGTGCTGCCACCTATAATATGATATTTTGAAGACAGGTGTATTACCGATTACTACCATGTCGGATTTTGTACAGTGGCGGATCTAGGAATTTGAAAAAAGGGGGGGGGGGGGGGGGGTACACACCTGAGGACGCTTGAGTTTGCATGAAAAAAAGGTAATTCTTCGACATTAACAGTTCTTATTATTCCCTTGCCTGAGAGGGGGCGGGTCAACCCCTTGGATCCACCACTGCTGCATGAAGTGCGGAAGATCGTTGTCACTATTACAATTCTGATGAGGAGCAATGATCGAGGCATATGGGGGGAGGGGTATTTGCGTTCCTCGGGATTGGGCTTTTCATTCCACCGTGAACTGGGAATGAGGAAAATAATTCTTCGTGAACTGGGAATGGGGTATTAGCCGTGATCAAGGATTTTCATTAATCGTGAACTGGGAATTTTAATATTATATAACCGTGACTCGGGAAATCATCAATTTACTATCGTGTGTCCGCTCTTCCATTGCATGCGGAGAGTTCTGCATTTAATTCCTTGTGACCTTGTAAAGAAATTTATTCTCCGTGATCCGTGATCTGGGAACACCCCCCCCCCCTTCCCCTGCATATGGCTCCTCTCTACCCGTGACCCTTCCCATTTAAGGAACTTGTGAGCATCGCAAGTTTATACTTCTCAAACCAGCCAACAGGTTGTAAACCCCACGGATTTATTGCTTACTCATCAGGTCTAAAGTGGGTCTAACCCCAGGTCCAACGTCCCAGCCTGGCAAGCCATAGCCCTGGAGACAACCAATACAAACGAAGGCCTGACATGTTTGTCTGTGATAAAGTGTTTTTATTTGTATTTTTTCGGTGAGTATGCCTATGTCATGCAGTCGGTTTGCTTACTGGTACTTAAATTGTCTTGCGGTCGAGTTAGCCGTTACGAGCGCCTTGGCTGGCCAGCCTGGAAAACCGAGCGTTTACACACGCTTGATCCTCGACAGCAATTGGATTATTTAGAATAAATTATGCAGTCACTGGGAGGTGGGGGAGGCAGGTCAGGGGTGATCATGCAGCGAGAGGTTATAGTGGGTGGTCGCGCTGGCTCGGCCGGTGAGGCCTGAGGGTCCAAAGCCGGCAGGAGGCAGCGGTGGATTGCCTGGCTCGCCCTGGCGGCTGGGTGGGTGCGCGCGCTATGCCTGTCGGGACTCGATCGCTGCCATGTGCTGGCGTTGACATCCGGTGTTTGGTAGCAACCAGCCTCTTGAGCCAATGTTTACCGGGCTGTTGATCCCGTAACCAGGGACTCGGCTGGTCGAAAGCCCGGTGGCGGGATGTGGAGCGCTCAGACCTGGATTCTGTCACCTCTGCGTACGGTGCATTGGCGTCGGGCGGGTCCCAATCCAGCGATGAATTAAGTGGTGGAAGGAAAATACCGGAAAAGGGCTATCTTTTACCATCAGAGCTGTGGTCTGTCATCTTCATCTCTAGCGTACCATCAGCTCGCTGTGACTGACATTCGGTAGAGATAAGAGAGAGAGAGAGAAAACACGACTGAGAGAGGGAGGAAAGAAAAAAACACGTGCGGGCAACACCGATGTGCCGGGACAACTTTAACACACCTCTCCTGGCTTGTTAATAACAACCTACCCCCTCTCCGGTGGTGTTACGACCACGATCAGCGACCCGATACGCCAGGTAAGTGCGTTAATTACGGGATATGGTCAATTGTCTTCCGCTTAAACTGATTACAACATGCATTAATTGCCTTAGTACGCTAGCGTCACCAGACCGACCGAGATGGCAATAAGCCGCAACTTGATAGTTATAATACCTACGTACGGTCGCAAGTCGCAGGGTGACATTGTTATTATTATTATTATCTTTATTCGTATCGATCATAAAAAGGAAAAAGATACACAGTAAAAAGCAGTTGACATAAAAAATCATTCAAGACGTACAAATAAAACGCAGGATGCAATCCAATTCCTCAGCCGACATAAAATTATCATAACGGCAGGCGTCTCTCTCTTTAAGAATAGTTTGTGGAAAAGCACCCAAAGCTTTATCTTGATGGGTAAGCGATTCATTAAGACGCTCAGTGCATAAACGTTAACAAAATATACCCTTTGCACTATTGCAAACGTCGTCTATCTGCATTTTATTCTTTGCTAAAATGTGTGTTAAGCTTGAAGATAGGGGAGTGCCAGTACCATTTGTAGCGATCTTGACGAGAAATTTGACTAATTGATTGTCACTAGTATATGCGACATTTACAAAGGCTCGCTGTTTAACGCCGTTGGAAGTGGAGAAGTATGCAGAACGCTCGTCGTTCCAGTTGACATTAAGCTCCTGTTTAGTGTACTTTTAGAGAAGACATTTGATATACAGTGGATGCACCCCTCTTTGGAGCAGTAAATGAAATAGCCTAATGTAATTAACTTTATCAAACGCCTTGGAAGCATCCAATAGTAAAACATAAGCTTCGGAGCTATTAGCAGTAAAATAACAGTTTCCATCACCGCAAAAGTACACTGACTTGTAGAGCTATTTGGCTTGAAGCCGAATTGAAGATCATCCGTTTTTAACTTATCGCCATTCTTTCCTAGCAATATCCAATCAAACAGTTTTGCTAAGGGGCTGCTTAAAGCTATAGCCCTGTAATTATTGGAGTCGTTTACTGACTTCTTCCCATCTTTAACAAGAGGTTGAATTGTTGCAACATTGAAGCCGTGTGGGGTAAAACCATGCGCAATCATAGAATCATACAGAAATAATAACAGTAAATATAACTTCTTAGTCCCATGTATAATATGATCCGTATATAGTATTCCGTCTCCGTCTTTCTTGTTGGCCTTGATGTGATTCACGGCGGTTTTCACATCGACGACAGATACAATTTCTACGACATCATCACACTGAGCAGTTAGAGCCGCTGGACGATGGCTGTGTTAGCGGGCAGCCCCGCCTTGTCGAGTCTGAGCGGGTAGAGCGGTTTATTGCGGTGGGGGGGGGGGGGGGGGCGAGACACGGGTTCCAGCCTGCCAAGGTAGCCCGCCGACCCGGCATATAACCGGCACCGCAAGGGTGACAGGGTACATTCCTCCGCACTGAGTCAACGGAACAACTTGTTGGTCAATCAATGTTACCCCGTTACAATCAAAAAACAACTTCGGTGAGTCTCTGAACTGATGTTCCGGTGTCAACTATATTTACATTTGTTGATGCACTGAACTATTCTGGAATGACTGAATATCGATTTAACATATACTGATCTGCATGTGTTTCATCTAAATTTGTTAAACTTTTTGCATTACAATCGCAGCCAGAAAGCCTTGTAGATGTAGCTCCATGTAGTACCGTGCTTCTAGGCTGCGTTCCTATATGTATCTGTTCATTCCAGAGTTTTAACTGTTCATTCTAGAGCTTTAACTTAGGCATAAATAACAGAGGCATACATAAATAGTTGATACCATTAGTTTCGACACTTTTTTAATAAAAAAAATTATGTAGACACTGAATGGAAACAGTCTTGTGATTCAGATTCAATCTTGTTATTTTTATTATTATAAAGCTTAAGACTTGGTGGTGATAACTAAAGGGCGTAGTTATTTATTACCTAAAGTCGTTTGACCGAAAACGATTGATTCTGCCAATTTATTTGGCATCGGCTATTATTCCATAAAAGTAAAGCCAATTATGGTTTAATTATACATGTGTCTAATGTTGTGTCTATATATTTCACTAAGTTTATGTTTTCCTTTGCAGAGGTTCCTATTTTCCGTCTGAGACCGACCGCTCGCCATAACCGCACAACATGGGTCCTGCCGTGGGAACAGTGGGCGGCAGTATCGTGGGCAGCAGACCGGCCTCTAGACTGGGGTTGGCGCGGCGGCTGCGGCAAAACTGGCTGGCCAAGCATCCGGTGGAACCAGTGGTGCCACATACCGGCCTGGATGACAGCCTCACCAGCCTCAGCTGGCTGCAGAACCTAAACATCATGAAGCTTGGGGGTCCTACCCCTCCGGCCAGCCCGGTTCCCGCCGACCCCATCGTGGCAGGGATCTCCTTGATGACAAACGGTGGGTGTTCCGGATTGGACAACAGCGGTTCCTTCACGTCCAATGTCAACCCCAACGCGATCCTGAACGTGACAAACCTCCCGCGGATCAAACAGGAGCCCGGGATCTACCACCAGGGCATCGGAGGGGTGGTGCCGGGATCCACCACGTCTGAACCCTTCACGACCGCCGTAGACAAAGTGGATTACCGCCATAACGGACACATGAAGCCGCCGTATTCCTACGCCACACTCATCTGCATGGCCATGAAAGAGTCCCAGAAGAACAAGATCACACTGGCCGGGATCTACACCTGGATCACAGAGAACTTCATGTACTACAGGATGGCCGACCCCAGTTGGCAGGTCAGTGTCTCAGTCCCAGTGGTCTGTCCGTTATATATTTTTCATGTTATGTACGGTGAATCTGTTATTATGGGTGTAGTAACTGAGAAATATATAGAAATGGAAAGAAAGAGGCCCAGCGAAAAAGAGCGAGAAAGAGTGATAGCAGGAGAAACAGATGGAGAAACAGATAAAGAGCGAAAAAGTGTGGGGGGGGGGGGGGCAGGGGGAGGGGGGAGGTGGGGTCGTGGAGCAGAAAAAGAAGAAGTGAATTTGGCCATTCTTTGCCATCGCTTGGCACCAATGGTAATATCTCATCGGCACTGGACGTCACGAAGTTGGCGGTATTGATTTATCGATCAGTCCCAGTTTCTTGGGGCAATGTAAGTCGACCACTCATGTGGCAATAGATCGATATCTGCCACACAAGAAGGAAGTCGATTGGAACCTTCCACGTATGGCAATCCAATTAACCCCCCCCCCCCCACCTTGGGCGTGCGTTCCACCCCCCAGGGACATATAGCTTGCCGGGGTCGACGGAGCTCCTATTTTATGCATACAATACTAATCAGCGTCCCACGGGGAAGTTGTCCGGTTAGCTCATTTAATTAATTCCAATTACGGGGGAGAAGGAATGTAACAACGTAAATTGACCCTTGATCTTGATAAATTGATCACAAAAACCACAAACTGTTGCCATATGGCTCTGTATGTCATTTGCCTCTTTTTTTCTAACGCTGTAGATATCTAAAGTTTTTCTTTTAATCTCAATGTGTTTTTTTGACGGCGCTGTAAATATTTAAAGTTTTTCTTTTTTAATCTCCATGTGTTTTTATACCATTATAAATGTATAAAGCCCCGGTTTATAAATCAGTGTTTGAACTAAAGACGTGCGCGACTTGTTGAATAATCGTTTTTCATAGTTTCAGCACCGTTTCTCTTCCATGACATTTCCTAAAACCGGTTATCTTTTGCTTGCAGAACTCCATCCGACACAACTTGTCGCTCAACAAGTGCTTCCAGAAGGTGGCTAGACGAAAGGACGAGCCGGGGAAGGGGGGATTCTGGAGAATCAATCCGGACTTTGAGGACATGTTCGTCAACGGGATCTTTAAGAAGCGTCGCTGCAGCGCGCCGCTCCCGACCCTGTCCCTACACTCCACAGAGTACCCGTCCGCCAAGAGGATCAAGACAGAGCGGCTGACGGAGGAGGAGAACGCCGTAGCCTCCCTGGGCAACGTCATGTGGGTGGGTGAGGGCGCCTACAAGACCCTGGCCAGTCAGGCTGAGGAGCTCAAAGTGGAGTCGGCGGCCGGAAGTGTCTTGAGATTGCAGCCGGCGGGGGCGCCGGCAGGTGGCGTCGTGGCGGTCAACGCCGGGGAGCTGAGCGACGGCTTCGATTTCAGCTGGAATGCCATCTTGAGTCAGGATATCGAGATTGGCGGAGTGCGCGTCAAGACGGAAGACATCATTGACGACCGGGCGAGCGCCATCGCCAGTCCGATCACCGCCCTCAGCCCCCCGCCCTCCGACAGCAGCTCCAACATCTCCCTGGAGGACCTCCTCAACAGCGACCCGGGCAGCCGCGCCGAGATTGACTCCCCTCTGGATCTGTCCACGGGGGACGCCCTGGATCTCACCGTCCAGGGCGTCGGACTGCGGGCTCCAGGCTGGTGGGACGAGAGCTTCAACGGCAAGGACGGCCTCATGTCGTCCTTCCTGAGAAGCAGTGGCCACGGGGGCCACAACCGTAGCGGCATGAGCACCCCCGTGGGGCCCGCCGACAACGACCCCGACCTGGCACACCCCTGGGCCGAGGACCGGTGCGACTCCGAAATCGCTTTGGCCTCATTCGACAGGGACTTCGGCAATCTGTTTGACTTGATTGAAAGCATCCCCAGTCCGAAATCGTCTCCCGATTCCTGAGGGAACGGAACCTAATCATAAAACATTGGAACAGTTCATTGCTCCCACCGTGGAGTGGTTCGCTTATCATATCAACCCGCCCATGCTGATGTCTGGGAATCAGCACATCTGTGATATATATGTTGACTGTGTGTAAAGCATCCTCTAATCATACCATCGAGCCTTATATTGTGTACTGTGTACATAGAAAACCCCGATCGCCCTCAAAATATCCGTCTATGCAACTCGTTGCGTGGATGGAGTGCTCCGGATTTCGCTGCAGACAGGCACACAAGGGTAATCTTCACTGCAGTTGTCTTAGAAACGGCCCAGTCACAGGGACATATATGTTTAGGACCTGCTACTGATGTACCGGTTCTTTGTCATCCGCTTCCACCTTTGTTACGGGTCGTACAGGTATGAACTCACGCGGGACGTGTGCCTGGGGACCTGCAGGAAGATTCACGCATGCATGAGCATCGATTATGGGAAGCGGGGTGGGAGACGAGAGAGTTCTGTGTTCGTCAGACCATGAACCAGCGGGTCTGTCAAATCATGGGCCGATAGATCTGTCAACTCGTGGGTCTCTCAATTCGTAGGTCTGTCAACTCATGGGTCTGTGAGTCGGTGGGTCGGTCGGCTAAGCTATGGGCCTGCATGTGGATCGGCCAGTCATTGCCATGAAACCGCCAGACAGAATTAAGCCTGCTCTGTCCGTGCAGGTTTCCACGATCTGGGGGTTAAGGATGAATAAAGGGACACAGCAATGGGTTGGCTGAGACCCCGGGGATGAGAGTTAACCTCACTGGCGAGGCGTGAAGAATATTATTAAACTGTCTAGTTGGTTATGCTAAATTGTCTAGTTAAAAAAACAACAATACAGAATGAATTATAAGCCGTGTGATGTTTGATTTCTTCTACTTATTTATCGAGTTCGGTAATTGTGGATTGCTAGGTTTTCGCGACGTCGCCAACACGAATCGATGCCGTGTGTTTGTACATCGACCCTTAGGCAATGACCAGTGTACGTGTTCAAGCGTGTGGAAAAAACTGGCGCACTGGCTTGGTAGTGGCATTGAGCACTAAGTAGCTTAGCCGCTGCAAAAGGCGGTCTGTGATCAGGTACACACAAGTCTGCGAGCTGTTTATCGCATCGCGCCTCTGCTAATCTCCTTTCTAATTTAATATTTAAGCGATCAATTTGTTTTTCTGCAGACTATGGAATGTTGATCGGTCATGAGAGGGGTGGGATGGGTTGGAGTCTGGGGTGGTGTGGCGTGGTAGGGAAGGGTGGGGTAGAGTGGGGTCGGGGGATTCGGTAGGGAGGGGTGACAGCCGCAGCACTATTTATTCTGAGCGGTATTACCGCCAGTATATCACTAAGCCGATTTATGTGGAGAAGCTGTTTGTTGTGTAGTGTGGGGGTCAGTTAGCCGTGAAGAGACTATAGCTATCCCACCACCCCCATCTTCTCTCCCGCGCCCCTCGCCACTCGGCCATCCGCTCCCCCACCCCCACCTCCTCCACCCTCCTCACCCCCATCAATAGTCAACCAACCACCCACCACCCACTACCGCTCTTTGAGTCAGTCTCAGCCGCTGTCAATCAAAAGTCTGTAGGTCAGGGATGATTGCACGAGTCACCGTGACAGACCCGACCGTGACAGACCCGAGAGCTTGAACTGGCCTCTGCCGCCACAAGTCACGTGACACGTGAAGACTCGCCTGGCGCGATACCAACGGGGGTGACCTTGCTAATATGACCTTGACGTGGTGGCCGTCTTGCTCCAAGCAACACTGCCGCAGTGACTGAGCTAAATTTAACTTAGCCAAAATTTGACGGACATGGCCAAAAGCGAGAAATTGACAAGGGTGAAATTAATACATTTTGTTGTTCACAGTTTGTTTACAGTTTTACGTGGCGTGTTTCGTCTTGCCGAAAGTGGTAGGCTCTTCGCTTATTGGGTGCACTTCGGCCTACATCCTATGCCTGTCCCGACTCTGTGATTAATGATCCTTGAACGCAGGAATACAAGGTCTGCGGCAGTTCATTATAGTATTATGTCTTTAACTCCGCGTGTGTATGTGATAACACCTTAAGCAGTATTGATAGCGAGGGCTGGAAACCTCCACTGTTATTTGTATTGGCCTTGAGAGAGAATTATATATATATTTATTGTTTCCTTTGAAAATCTTTCAAGCAAAAGTTTTTGACTCCTGTTACGACGGATGCGTGCGCTAAGCGACCAGAGGGCGGTATTCATAAACCACACTTAGAGCACACCAGTAGATTTAAGTTTTAAGTAGAATAAGTTGAACATTTATCAATCGATTATCTGGTTCAAAATAAAGTATTTACCCAAGGAGTGGATTTTCCGAAAGAAAGTGCTAAAATTATATTTTATATGATTTCTGGACCATGAGGACCACCACAACGAGCTGGGAGGTGAGACTGGAGCTAAAATGCACTTTCCGTGTGAAATGTGTGGCGGTTTATGAATACGGCCCCTGAAGAGGAGATGTACATAACGTATGCGGGAACTAACACTATTGTGCGTTGCCAGTTTGTGTTTCCTTCGCACAGAAAAATAAAATCCTGAGATTCAAATTTGGAGTTTCCTCAAATTCTTCTTCATTTGCGACCATTTCCCGCTTGACTGGTAAGTCGATTGAAAGCGAATTATTGTGTATTTCTCCTTCTCCGTGGAGAGTTGAAACAACGTATCTGCCTGTTTGTGCAAGATAAAGATCCTATATCCTTTTTCCAAAATAGAAGATTACCACGAGGAGTGCATACCTCCGATATATATACTTACGAGAAAATAATCTTATGAATCGTGTATCCGTTCATTCAAGATATTCCAGCAATTTGCCCCCCCCCCCCATGCAATGAGTTCAAAAACGTGCGCACTATATTGTGTTCATGCAGCAATTATTTTCATTTACAAACTTGTAAATATCTCTGAAGAAAAATTGCTGCTGTACCCGTTTGCATGCTTGCATTAACAGGTCTAAGAAAGCGGAGAGGGGAGTTTGTGTCGGTAAAACCACCATATTAAGTTTCAAACCACATATGCATCTGGCTTTTGTTCGGTTAAAAAAAAGCTAACAAAATAGATTTATCCCGGGGTACATCGTGTACATGTCGTCTTTTTTTATCATTGCCTCCCTCCCCCAGCCCCCTCCGGGCCTTCTCCCCCAGCTCCCTCCGGGCTTTCTCCCCCGTGTCTGTCTCTGAGTTAGCGTCAGTCCTAGGCCATTGCTCGCAGCACGCGCGCTGCACACACAACCCCACCCCCACCCCCACCCCCCAATCGAACGGACCGCCCTACTTTCCGCGCCCACGTCGCTCATGTTCCAAGTTCATTCACGCCCAGATTCGATCCGCCGGGCGCCGTATAGGCCCCGCAGACTTTTCTAAAGGCCCGGGATCTGTGTAAATACACGGCGCCACTTAACTCCACCTCACTCGATCAGGTCAGCGATATCGATGTGTCGTGTTGAAAAGGACTGCTGATCTCAACAGGGCGGGACCACAGACCTGTGACGTCATGGAACGCTGCTCGGCCGGCCACAAGGACACGTCCTTGAAACGTCGACCCGGCGTCTTGGCCGCTCACAGCCCCGCCCCGCCCCGTCCCGCCTCGCCACCCCTACCCCTACCACTCTTGGCTCGCCACGCATTCACTTCCCTCCAACCTCCCGCCCCACCCAACCCACACCGCCACACCTGAATCCTGCATATAAAATGCTATCCGGATACACACCCGGTCACGTAGTCTCCCGATCCGCTCAGTCTAAAAACTAGTCCGGGTCTGGCACGGATGTAGGCTGATAAATATTTCAGGGTAACACCTTTCAATAAAGTGACCCTGAACCATGCGGCGAGCTCTATGCTGGCTCCAAGTGCGGCAAATTCGTCATGTGATCATTGTATCAAGTGCAAGCCGGTATCTGGTTTCTTAAACCATTGTGAACTTTCAAGTCTCACTTACTAAATTTGGTTTTTTAGGTAAACATATCTATTGAGACCGGGGAAAGGTTATATATTTGGGGAATGTTGAAATTAACATTCGCAATAAACTTTTATTTTGGGGAAAAACTTGCATATATTCAGACTTCAATCATATGACTTCGATCATATGCTTAATAAAAACCAGAATGGACAAAACAGTTAATTTACCTATATGTATGAATGACAAGAGCGGGTCCAGGACTTTGAATGGAGGGATGGGGGTGGGGGGGGGGGGGGGGCACCAACAGAAGGTGAGCTGGGTTGAAGTGGGTGGGGGGTCTGCAGACCATCTGGACACCCCTACCCACTAGACCCATCGGTACTATCAGAAATCCATCAGAAAGGTATATTGTTAGAGACATATTGTAAGATGTTAATAAATCCAGTTCGATTGGAAAGATACACTGCTACAATGGGGATGTCAACATTCGAACCCCCAGTGGCAAATTGCTATGAACACCCTTGGCCACGATTCCTTATCCGAATCAGTCTTCAACCTGTCAGGTGAGCCGGCGATCTACCGACAGAAAGTTTACTTATACGTGCATAAAACAATTACTGTTTGTCCCCCCCCCCTCACACTTTCCTGGTTACTTATCTATATATCCAGTTACACAGTATGGCGTAATATTACGTGAGGGTACGTAATGTGACGTTGAACTGTGGATCCCTTAAGTGTCTGGATAACCGTTATGTAAGGTTTTACTTAGGGCAATATCTTATGTCACTGTAGCCCGTAAGGGTCTGTATAACCATTATGTAAGGGTTATACGTATTGCATTATATTGTGTCATCTCGCGTAACAATACGCAAGATCAGCTGTACACAGTCTGGCGTAATCTTACGTAAGGGTACGTAATGTGACGTTGGACTGTGTAGCCCTGAAGAGTCTGTAGAACCATAACGTAAGTTTATACTTATCTCGTTATCTTAGGTCATCTTGCGTCAAATACGCAAGATCTGGTAATAGCTGTTCCGATATGAATATGTATATATATTTCGTCATTTAGAAATAAATGGCCTTTTACCGCCAATGCAGTGTGTTATTTCACCAGCAACGAGCTTCGTGAAGGCTGGCTGATAGACTAGACCGGCTGGTATAAAAAACAATTACTTACACAACGTGCAACGACAACAAAACAAGATATCAGTGGAACACTGAAAGCATGTTAGCAAAAGGTTCAATATAATAATAGTTTCTTTCGATCTGACATCGTGCCATATGGATATAACAATATGCCAGCCCACCAACCTGTGTCATTTTGACTTCATATGATTACGAAACATTAGTATTTATCTGCCAAGCAACTGCTTACGTATCAAAGTAACCGTTGTTTAGCAAAAGAAATTAGGCATTTGTTAAGTCATGTCTTGTATATCATATAATAATATACAGCATCATATAAATGAGTAACAAAATAAAAGGTGGGTTATATGTCCGTTGGCATCATGTCCGCTGGCATTATATCCGTTGAGCGTTGGTATTAT
This sequence comes from Arenicola marina, assembly GCA_964019135.1. Lineage (NCBI taxonomy): Eukaryota > Metazoa > Annelida > Polychaeta > Arenicolidae > Arenicola > Arenicola marina. The sequence goes on from OZ025251.1 coordinate 8,344,181, forward strand.
GTCCGTTTACATTATATCGGTTGGCATTATGGCCATCCGCATTATGTCCGTTGGTGGTTGTGTCTGTTGGCATTATGTCCCTTGGCATTATGTCCCTTGGTATTATGTCCCTTGGCATTATGTCCCTTGGTATTATGTCCCTTGGCATTATGTCCCTTGGCATTAGGTCCCTTGGTATTATGTCCCTTGGTATTATGTCCCTTGGTATTATGTCCCTTGGCATTATGTCCCTTGGCATTAGGTCCCTTGGTATTATGTCCCTTGGTATTATGTCCCTTGGCATTATGTTCCTTGGTATTATGTCCCTTGGCATTATGTCCCTTGGTATTATGTCCCTTGGTATTATGTTCCTTGGTATATTATGTCCCTTGGTATTATGTCCCTTGGCATTATGTCCCTTGGTATTATGTCCCTTGGCATTATGTTCCTTGGTATATTATGTCCCTTGGTATTATGTCCCTTGGCATTATGTCCCTTGGTATTATGTCCCTTGGTATTATGTCCCTTGGCATTATGTCCCTTGGTATTATGTCCCTTGGTATTATGTCCCTTGGCATTATGTCCCTTGGCATTATGTCCCTTGGTATTATGTCCCTTGGTATTATGTCCCTTGGCATTATGTCCCTTGGTATTATGTCCCTTGGCATTATGTTCCTTGGTATATTATGTCCCTTGGTATTATGTCCCTTGGCATTATGTCCCTTGGTATTATGTCCCTTGGTATTATGTCCCTTGGCATTATGTCCCTTGGCATTAGGTCCCTTGGTATTATGTCCCTTGGTATTATGTCCCTTGGCATTATGTTCCTTGGTATTATGTCCCTTGGCATTATGTCCCTTGGTATTATGTCCCTTGGTATTATGTTCCTTGGTATATTATGTCCCTTGGTATTATGTCCCTTGGCATCATGTTCCTTGGCATCATGTTCCTTGGTATTATGTCCCTTGGCATTATGTCCCTTGGCATTATGTCCCTTGGCATTATGTCCCTTGACATCACGTCCCTTGGCATTATGTTCCTTGGCATTATGTCCCTTGGCATCATGTCCCTTGGCATCATGTCCCTTGGCATTATGTCCCTTGGTATTATGTTTCTTGGTATTATGTCCCTTGGTATTATGTCCCTTGGTATTATGTCCCTTGGTATTATGTCCCTTGGCATCATGTCCCTTGGCATTATGTCCCTTGGTATTATGTCCCTTGGTATTATGTCCCTTGGCATCATGTCTCTTGGCATTATGTCCCTTGGTATTATGTCCCTTGGTATTATGTCCCTTGGCATCATGTCCCTTGGCATCATGTCCCTTGGTATTATGTCCCTTGGTATTATGTCCCTTGGCATCATGTCCCTTGGCATTATGTCCCTTGGTATTATGTCCCTTGGTATTATGTCCCTTGGCATCATGTCCCTTGGTATTATGTCCCTTGGTATTATGTCCCTTGGTATTATGTCCCTTGGCATCATGTCCCTTGGCATTATGTCCCTTGGTATTATGTCCCTTGGTATTATGTCCCTTGGCATCATGTCCCTTGGTATTATGTCCCTTGGTATTATGTCCCTTGGTATTATGTCCCTTGGCATCATGTCCCTTGGCATTATGTCCCTTGGTATTATGTCCCTTGGTATTATGTCCCTTGGCATCATGTCCCTTGGTATTATGTCCCTTGGTATTATGTCCCTTGGTATTATGTCTCTTGGCGTTATGTCCCTTGGTATTATGTCCCTTGGTATTATGTCCCTTGGCATTATGTCCCTTGGCATTATGTTCCTTGGCATTATGTCCCTTGGCGTTATGTCCCTTGGTATTATGTCCCTTGGTATTATGTCCCTTGGCATTATGTCCCTTGGCATTATGTTCCTTGGCATTATGTCCCTTGGCGTTATGTCCCTTGGCGTTATGTCCCTTGGCATTATGTCCCTTGGCATTATGTTCCTTGGCATTATGTCCCTTGGCATTATGTCCCTTGGCGTTATGTCCCTTGGCGTTATGTCCCTTGGCATTATGTCCCTTGGTATTATGTCCCTTGGTATTATGTCCCTTGGTATTATGTCCCTTGACATCATGTCCCTTGGCATTATGTTCCTTGGCATTATGTCCCTTGGCGTTATGTCCCTTGGCATTATGTCCCTTGGCATTATGTCCCTTGGCATTATGTTTGTTGGCATTATGTCCCTTGGCATTATGTCCCTTGGCGTTATGTCCCTTGGCATTATGTCCCTTGGCGTTATGTCCCTTGGTATTATGTCCCTTGGTATTATGTCCCTTGGCATTATGTCCCTTGGCATTATGTCCCTTGGCATTATGTCCCTTGGCGTTATGTCCCTTGGCGTTATGTCCCTTGGCATTATGTCCCTTGGCATTATGTTCCTTGGCATTATGTCCCTTGGCATTATGTCCCTTGGCGTTATGTCCCTTGGCGTTATGTCCCTTGGCATTATGTCCCTTGGTATTATGTCCCTTGGTATTATGTCCCTTGGTATTATGTCCCTTGACATCATGTCCCTTGGCATTATGTTCCTTGGCATTATGTCCCTTGGCGTTATGTCCCTTGGCATTATGTCCCTTGGCATTATGTCCCTTGGCATTATGTTTGTTGGCATTATGTCCCTTGGCATTATGTCCCTTGGCGTTATGTCCCTTGGCATTATGTCCCTTGGCGTTATGTCCCTTGGCATTATGTCCCTTGGCATTATGTTTGTTGGCATTGTGCCTGGTCTATCCGACCTTACGATGCTCATACAGAGATTTTTCTCATGATAATGTTATTTATATTTCAGGTGAAAATCATTTCTTTAGGTCATATTTGCAAGAAGGCAATGCTATAATGTCCCAAGAACTAAAAACGAGATGTTCTTAATGACATTTAATGTCAGACTGGTGCAGGGAGGCGCGCGACAAAGTGGCTTTCTTGTGTTCTACGTCATCAAACTGGGGGGCAACTTCGAACGTTGTTTGTCACTTAAAGTCAAGATAAATATCATAAGGTTTACATTTCTCAACGTGTTTACACTGAAACAGATCTATCCATCCAATCATGTCTACGAAACAATACGAAAGTCAATACTCGACCAATAGCGAACATTGCCACGTGAGTAATTTTAAGATGGCAAATTGTATATTCAGGACGATTTAACCAAGTCTGGTCATATCGCGTCAATGGGAGAAAGAAGGGAAGAGCGGAGCCATGTCTCCGGGGTAGGCCTAACTCCCTACACTTTGCGAAGAAGGACATCGGATCTGTATCCTGCGATGAAACAGACATGACCACGTACGGTGCCGTTTGGCTCTCAGGTGCGATCTCCCGGCAGAGGGCGTTACGCGCGCCATAGTCCCTCTGCCCCACGTCAAATTTAACCATCAGAATTATCCATCATACGCGAAAAGTGTGGCATCCAACACAACTCTGTTTATCATGTATTGTGCCACTGGTACCATACCTGACGAATGCATTTCAGTTTGATTAATTTTAAGCCATGTTACTTTCGAACTATATTTTCTAGTGCGGTCATGGTCAAAGGTGTGAAGCGTTTTAAACTTTGACCCCATGTTATTTTGAAATAATTTTTCGCTTAACTCTTCCATTGTGATCATTAGACAACGTCTATATTTTTTCAAATTATGGATCGAAAATTCAATATTCAATCTAAAAAAATCTGTAAAACAATTCGTGACCCCAGGACCGTTGGGGTCAACCGTGAGGTAGAGGTGGGCGGTGACGTGGGGCAGAGGTGATGTGAGGAACGAGCGCCCTCTGCTGGCAGTGTCTCAGGTGGCCAATAAGCTATCGGGGCGACCCTAGACGGTAGAATGACAGCGATGATCTAACTAACCAACCTCCTTATATGACACGAACGCGTTATCTGTCGGGCTCTCCGTTCGTGCTCAGAGGCACGGGTACCTACTGCTCTGTCCACGTGGCACGTGGACACACCTAAAAAGTATACACATTTATTTATTCAATAGCGAGACCGGATATGACGCAAATGCCCGTGGGTTCCATCGATTGCTCTCAGACGTTCGCGGACGGCGCTGGACATGGTCTTTGTGATATTGCCGTTGTTGTTTTGGTTTCCTAAAAAAAGGGAGAATGAACATGCAGAATAAGTCGTGGGTCCTCAACAAGGTACATGGGCCACAACCCATTCAGGGTTGTTCTATCGACCTATTCGTCAGAAAGACGGGGGTGGCGAGGGGGGGGGGGGCGGGGGCGTGTGATCAATAGAATCCCGCGCATTTCGCGGTCGAGCGACGGACGGCAGCGGGCAGGCTGCATAACGGATCTGTTGTTGGGGCGGTGTGTGGGGGAGGGGGGGGGGGGGCACTGCATGGGGCGGGGTTCATGGAGAACTCGTATATACGTTGAAAGAGAGATATTTTCTTTCGATTGTGTTTGTCTCGATAACGTTAGAGGAGAACCTTTTGCCAGAAACCGAAATGTATCCTAAATGTCCCAATGATATCATATATATATATACTCAGTGATATCCAGAATTTACGTATCAGCAGTACCAGAGAGGGGACAAACCTAAATGAGCTCTGCTACCAACTAGTCAGCCGTATGCCAGCAGTCAGACTGACCAAGTACCACTGCCTAGACCTGATCATCTGACGAGTGCATCTTACTGTACACGAATATTATTCCTCAATCAAATCTAAACAAAAGAAAACTACATTCGCTATCATGTCCCTAAAGTGTACATGATATATCTGCCACTCGCGCCCTCACAAGTGAGAAGTCATCGTTTTTGTTCCATGTGCGCCCGATATACATTTCCGTGTTCATCACAACAGATCTGCAACCGATGACATATCGGCAATTACTTCTTACAAACGAATGTCTGTACTTATTTAGCAATTTGACAAATAACAAATATCACCAAAATGTAATTTGTTTTGAATAACTTGAAGATAGTTACTCAAACTATATGTGTGCAATTATATATACAGTATGTCGAACGCATATACGTTTTTTCATGTAAGGGAGTGAATAATTCCCAAGGAAAATCATATTGAACAGCCAATTCTTTTCAGAATTTGACGGCCATTCTGAAAATGGCGGCCAAAATCTATACCCGTTGTACCCGTTATACATCCACAGACCTAACATATAGGGCGAGCCATTTGGTTCATTGGGTACGTGACGTCATTGGGTGACGTCACTGGGTACGTTACGTCATTGGGTACGTGACGACATTAGGTACGTGGCGTCATTGGCTACGTGCCGTCATTAGGTACGTGGCGTCACTGGGTACGTGACGTCATTGGGTACGTGACGTCATATTGGGTACGTGACGTACGACTTTGGGTACATGTTCGTGACGTGGATACGTACGACATTGGGCGCATGACGTCATTGGGTACGTGCCGTCAAAAAATCGTATTTGTATAATTCATGATCACCCGATGTACCCAGAATCTCCACCTTAAAAGGGTGACTTGTAATGCACTGACCGTAAGACAGAACATCAGAAAGTGATCGAATGGTCATAGGGTTGTGAAATGTGGGGGGGGGGGGGGGTCGATTTTTCACAATTCCTAGTGTCGAATGTCGATGATGCACGACGATTCGTGTCGCTGTATGGCTAAGTTCCGTGTATTTTTTTTCTAACATGCAATTATTCTTTGGTGATGTCGCTTTTTCCGATCCCCGGAACTTCGAGGTTAAGGTCCAATGTTGATGTTTCAAATATGCTTGTGTCGCGTGTCGCCATTTACCCCTGAGTATCATGCAAGGTCACGGAGCTTGTTATCCTTAATATGCTCACTCTACCTTCATCATTTACCCCATCGCTCTCTCGAGATCTGCGCACACACCGTGTTACCACTAACTATTGACACCCAACGGGAGGCCTAGACCTGATGGGGTCTCGGCTACTATGTAATGAACCATTGTACAATTGTCTATAGCCCATGTCATACACCCCGACCCCCGACCCGCTCAGTCATAAGAGAGGTCGGAAGGAGAGGCTCGCGCCGATACCATATAACACAGGACCGACCATCCATCACCCAGCATGCAGCTACTGAGGTCCAGGCACTACGATGAATACATGTATGGATTAATGTGATGAGATATTCGTACGTGTTTGCCCCGTTAGCTATTATATTTGCTTCACGGGCATGATACTACCATAGACTGAATCCATACACACATCTGTCTATTGTCAAATCACGTGCACAATACATAAATACAATGACCTATAATAAAAGGTCATGGTCAAGGTCGATCACACTGACCGAGTCAGTGACATATATAACGTAACGTAAGTAACGAGTTGATATCACCAGATAGCGCGTGGGGTCGATTGCCTACGCCGTGTGTGAGGCTTTACCCTACCCACCGGGGCCGCCTCGATAGCTCAGTGGGTTAGAATGCTGGCATTCAGTGCTCTGCCACCTGAGAGCCTAACGACACGTGGATCGGTGGTTCGCGCCCCGCTGTGGTCATGTCTGTAGGGTCGCAGGATAATAAAGACCCCATGTCCTTCCTCACAGAGAGTGGGGGGTTACCCCCGGGGACATGGCTCCACTCTTCCTTCCTTCTCCCATTGACGCGAAATGAGCAAAAGTGAATAAAGCGTCTTAAATATACAACCAACTCCTATCCACCCGCACGCGGGGTGGTGTGGGGTGAGGCAGCGTCTTCCTACGGTACGCGATATGGGGATGTGACGGGGCATATATATATAGCATGAGAGAACAGTGCGCGTTTTGTGGTCCTCGTGAGAGAATATTTTGATTCAGAAAAGATTATCCAAAATGACAACTATGGCAAATAAATATGGAGATTAATTATTTGAGTCTCAGATGGGCACATCGGGAGTAAATATATGTAAATATATTTCTGCCCCGGGGAATGAAAAAAAAATTAAGAGAAAAATGAGTCATCTGGGCGGCACGTGTTTTCATGTTTGCCTAACTATATGTTGTGCCAAGGTGACAACCCCCACAAATAGACCATGTTCACCGGCACAGTTGCCTCCAATGATTGGCAACATATAAATGTCGTTTGCTCAAAAGCGACACCATCAATTTAACTGAAAACAGTGTTCCAAAAGTGACGCCATTTTTGCAGGTGCAAACCTTTACTTCTCCCACTGTTATCGCTCCACCAAGAGATCGATTTGAAGACAAATCTGAGGTCAATGTTTGGTATAGTTAAAAGGGCAAAGTCACAAACATGGGTCGTTTGGTATAAGCCCTGGGTGTATATGCAACGTACCAGCTGAGCTATGTAAGATTTTCCCGCTGAACGAGAAAACAAGAGCGACAGAAAGGATCGATAGCCCAGAATTGGCATGGACTGCATGGTCTCTGTGAGTTCGATCGCCTCCAAGAATGAACCGAACACGGCGTTATTAGCATTGAACTCGTCGCACGGTATGTTCCCGATGCTTATGTCATTTCCTAGCTCGCTGTACATGTTTACATGCTATGGGCCTAAGTAATCGATTCTTTCTTTACCTTGCTCGACCGATTTTAAGGAGGTTGGCCATTTGGTAGCGTTCATGCGTGTCGAACACTCCAAGCTTCGATCGCCGCCCCGAAAGACGGTCTTAGCTGGGACGGTCAGGTCTTCAAGTCTAGGCCGCAACATGAGCGGAGCTTACTGAGGCCAAGAACGGAATGTTCTGCTGTGTTACTGCTCATACCTTACATTACCAATACATGTTGGCAATTGCTAGGGTTTAGATGCAGGAACTTATGAAAGGGGGGGGGGGTGCACATATATACCCTAGGATCTGAAGTGGGGGCAAGTGCCCCCTGTGCCCCCCCCCCGACCCCCCCCCCCCCCCTGGACACGCCCATGTGTTCCACTCGCGATCTGGCATTGTCGCCTGGCACAAGATAAGGCGGGATCGGGGGCGAGATTAATCTGGCTTCACACCTTCTCGATCCACGCACTCCCGACTCGCGGAGGGATTCACAGCTGACCGCGTGGAGAGCGTAGTGGGGCGTGGGGTGGGCATTCTGGCAGCAGAGGGAGTTTGTACCTGACCATAGCGTAAGCGGAACGCCCTCTGTCAGGAGATTGGGGGTGGGGAGGAGGTGGGGGGGGGGGCATGCCACCCACTATGGGCCCGCCACTGTAGAAGGATCTAGAAGTAGCGAACTACGTCCACGAATCAAGAAAAACTAATTAATTTAAATGTTTCTTGATTCATGGACGTCGGTCGCTACTTCGATAGAATCGGCGGCGGATTCGCGGCAAATAACCCATCGAACCAACAATATGAAATTGACGTCATAATGATTGAACACCGCCGAGATGCACTGAGCGACCGGCTCCACAGATCTCGACTCGTGGACCGATCACATACACTCAACCACTAAAATGTAAGACTTAAACATGCAGATCGGTCTATGGGTAAAAACAGCGGGATCGGTTTTGTATTCTTGATGGTCACCTGAACATTGGCATCGGCAGTTTTCACGAGGCCTCTCTCACCAGTTGACTAACCCATCCCATGCGGTGCTGCATGGTTCGTGCCGGTGAGACCTGCCTCAACACATTGAACATTTCACGAGCTGACCCCAAAAAAAGAGAAACCACGGTGGCGCCACGTAGGGAAGTCCATAGGACATTTCCAAGACTCCCACTTCCGAACTTTCGATCGGTCCAGGACATGAGACAAAGCATCTATGCAATTCGCAAGCAGGAAACTGACGTACTGGATGGGATTTTCTTTTCTTCAGAAACAGTCAACACCCAATCGCTGAAGCGGTGGTGAGGTTTCATAGACAAATACCCGGTAGACCACGTTCAGCCTAAGCTTATAATATACCTCTGCAGTGTGTGAAACAAACTTTAAAGCGGGTTTCCAACCTAATTTAATCGCGATCTGCACCAAAACATCTTAATATTAAATTGGCGAGTGTTAACGCTTCGTTTCGGCCGACTGGTAAGGAGAATAAAATTAAGGCAACCCGCCCCCAGCAAGGTCAAGCAGAGCGCCATTTTGCCGGGAGCAGTGACGCATATTGTGACTATTCACATGGCGCCGCCTTAAGTTATAACTCGCGGAGAGAGAGATCAGGGCCGCGATTTAGAGATGAACAGCGGCAGTTCCAAGCCGCGCAGTAGCGCAAGATCTTAGTGTTTTATGGAAGAGTACCGTCCAAACAAATTGATATACGTCTTGCGACGATTGACTCTGCAACAATGCCATGATTGGAGTTGGAATCGCAGCTATTTATATTAGCGATTATCACGTGCTCTTGTTTTGCTCACACAATAGGCGTAATTTCCGGTTTGAATAAATTAGAGTATCGCCTCCTGATTGGTCAATCCTGGACACGCCTCCAAAAAGGGCTGCCGCCTGGGTAGGCGGCGAAATCGTGCATGGCGGTCACTTCTAAATTTTATTGTGAGCTACAGATAGAACGAAAAATTCTATAATTTGGAGGATAGATAGTTGGGTATTATAGGAATCGGTAATGCAGCGTTAGAGGCCAGGCTTGCGGTTCCCTTTAAGTTATACAAGTCCGGTCGGTCTTGTAAGGTAGATAGGACACTAGCTCGACCGGCTGTGGTGTAACTAGACTGGATGAGGGCATGCAGAGTTAAGATCACCCCCCCCCCCACCTCCCTCCTGCCCCCGCCCCTACATATACACATAACAAAAAACTTAAGCCATTCCTTGCATTATGGATGTAAACAGTCGTGAATCGACAAACAAACTTATCTCTTGATTTTCTCGGTCACTTGGCCTTTTTCTTTTCCAGAATATAATTAGCCTTTGGCCCCTTTGGAGGATTGTCCTCTGTCGCAAAGCGCCACATTTCTTCCCCCTGTGCGAAAGGATAATCGAGACATCGCAAACGATGCGAATAGGATGTTTGCAAAGAGTCCCCTTTCAGTATTACGTCATACGACTGGGAAAACCCACACAACACATTAGCTTCCATAATTCTGATATGCGCATTAAAATTCGGTGGTTAGTTGCGCATCCAAGGACAGATTTGGCCGATTTTAGGTGTGAAGTGAGTGAAGGTACTATAGCTGGAATGGGTCAGGCAGCTCGCTCACGCAACATATTTGTTAATACAAATTTAATTAAATTAAAGTGTGACGAAATAGTTAGAAGACCGGCCGGTCCAGTGTCTCAGCATGAACGCTCGACCGACCAGTCAAATAGTCGACTCGGTCCGCCGGTCGAGCCAAGAATCGGATGCTAGAAGACAGTTCCGGAGGGTGATAAATTAGGTCCCCCCCCAAAAAATGATTGTTGTGGAACGGTGGTGCGCACACACCTTTTCGTAAATGCAAGCATGGAGTTTCTGGACCGGGAGGGCCGCCCTATAGCTCAGTGGGAATGTTCGGGCCACCTGAGGGCGCGTAGATCGGTTGTTCGTGCGCCACTGTGATCGCATGTTAAAGATCCCAGGTTTTTCTTCGCAAAGACTAGGGGGTTACCTAGACAGGACTTCGCTTTTCCCCGGCTTTTCCCATTGACGCCACATGACCAGTATTGGTTAAAGCATCCGAAGTATACAACCAACCAATCTGGGCCGGTATTCAGTCTGGCCCTAAGTAACGCCCAGAAATACGTCATAACCTCTCCGGCCTGTGGAGATTGTATTCATCCCAACGTCATAATAGCAAAAATCCACATGTGTGAAAATGTTCTGGTTAGCTAGACAAACGCAGAACAAATTACCAACTGAGGTAACTGCGAAGGGTTTACGAATACAAGGCCATTGCATTTTCGTTGTATTTCTTATCGCTACGCAAAATTTGTCGCGCTTTTATCTAGCCAACACCAGGACAAATTTCAACCAGGAGATACTCTTCTGGATGAAGAAAGTGCTAAAATTATATTAAATATAATTTTGTTCTCGATTGTGCTGCAAATCAATTTGTCCATGCAAGCTATTCCACAAGAAAATGACAGTTGATGGTCAACATTCATTTATTGTTTTCATCTTGTAGCTTTCACACAGTTTATACTGAAAAATGGCAGTCGGCAACGAGCGATAAGACTAAGGGGGTAATGACACCAATATAACTGCTGCTGGGATTGGAGACAGACTCGAGTCAGGTATCCTCAGAGCCAGGACTCTTGAACTCCACAGGGACTGACGGGAAATTGTTTGTATGCTCAGCTGTCATACGTTGATGTGTATCTGTCATAGACAACGTTTATCCCATGTTCTTGGTGTAACTGACCCACATACGGCAACCACCATGTTGTCCAACGCCCCTTGACCTTCACGCAGCCAGCCAATCGGAAAGGTCGACAACACGGCGAATTAAACTCTCGGCCAAACAGTGATCCATAAGCGCCGTTTTCAACCAATCACAAGTAGCGCCTCGTACCATGACTAACAGAGCGAGCCAATCAAAACGTTGCGAGTAACGCCTTCAGCCAATCAGAATGAACCCTCGACGCGACGAGTCAAGGAGATCAGCCAATCACAATACATCCACGGCACGGCGAGTCACGACGCGTATCAGCCAATCACAAGAGGTCTTCCATCTCCCTCATGAAGCTGTCATATGCATCGTCCTTGGTTTGTGCCTGGACGGCGGGCTCTGCCTTCAGTCTGGTCGGCTCCTCCACGACGGCTGCCATGGGAGAAACGACACACATCAGCACACTGTGGCTTCACATGGTGGGCATTGCATACAGAAAGACCCCACATTACTTGGACACATGTAACCATCTTTAACGCGACAACACTTTAACCTGTAATCACCGCTCGGAGAATGTATAAAAGGGGCAGCACACAAGCATAACGACAGATAATAACGAGACCACCAAGAACCGTTTACATGATGAGCATTACTCAAAAAGAAAAATCTTCCAAACTACAATAGGCCGATCCAGGCTGTTAATCATTCAATGAAGTCACTGTTGCTTTTAACCAATTATGCGGCGAAGAAAGGTCTTCCGCGCGCGTTATGTCCGACAAAGCAGCATTCCACTTTCTTGTCAGTTTCAGACAAGAGTACTTCTCACTTGCACCTACCATCAACTACGATTGTCAATTTCATACTCACGACTAACGCAAAAAGAACTCACGCGTGGGCGGGGCTTAGCTCGGAGTGTGGAACCGTGTATTTTATTTGATCAAACTTGCCTCGCCATTGTACTAAGACATATTTTGTTTTACATTGTAACGTTTTGCTTTTCATTTTTTTTAGGAAGCCCCATGTTCCTAGCTTATGCTATTCGGGGTGTACCAGTTAGATACATATGTTTAAACCAACCCCACTCACCAGGTTGTTTGACGATGCGTCCCTTGGCGTCCTTGACCGTTCGCTTGATCTTCAGCGACGTGGGCATGAAGCGAGTCACCTCGCCCACCACGTTCTTGATCTGTGGCTTGGCCTCGATGGTGGCCGTGCTGCGGGCCTCCTCCCCACGGGACTTCTGCGGGCGCTTCATGATGCTAGGCGGCGCGCTCAGCACGTTGGGATTGCCCAGGGACCCGGATGTGACCGCGCCCGGCGGCGCCATGCCAGGGGGCGCTCCGGGCGGTCGCATGAGACGTGGCGGCGGAATGGCTGCAGATGTCACATGAAGGTCAGTCGATAGGAGCACTTCATTTTACGATGTAATTTCAGTTTGTAGTTGATAAATCTCGCTATATATTAAGTAATTATTACTAATTAGTCTTAATCAGGGTAGTATTTTGAGGGAATAAAGTTACAGGGGTGTCGTTTAAATCCCCATAAAATATAAAGATAAAATAAAAGGTCATATTAATTAATTAATAAATAATTAATTGATGATCTCTCCAAGGTGTAGTTAACAAATCACTCGACAATGTTATAACCGGCATGCTTACATGGGGGTCCTGGGGGCAGTCGCGGGGGCATACCCCTCATGTTGGGAGGCAGGCCGGGTGGGGGTCCCGGGGGGATGCCCGGCGGGCGGCCAGGGGGCGGCCCCGGGGGTAGCATCCTCGGGGGTGCCCCGGGGGGCGGTCTCAGCGGCGGGGGTCGGAACATCATGGGGGGCGGTCCTGAGGGGGGACCTGCATGGCAACGGGGGACAAGATGAGGGCGTCAGCATAGAGACTCTACTTATCGCTTAGATACATACAGGAAAGATAAACTAAGCTTAATTTCTAAAAAATACATGAAAATACGTGTATTTCGTTGAGTACACTTCATTAAAACATAATATAATTATAGATATTTTAAAACATATATTCATATTCATATGATCGTGCACAAAACAGGTTACCAAAGCTATAAATATAATACGTCTTTAACGAGTTCCTTCTACTCGTGTCCGTGATAAGGTCCGTCATGACAGATTGAACGACCACCAAGTTTTTATTGGTATAAACCGACATGTATTTATTTATGGAGTATACCCCGAGTAGCATCGCTACCATGCATAAATTGTCATGGTATAAGTTACCGCGCACACATTGGTCATTGCACCGTGATAAGTGGCGCCGCCACGCGGCAACGCATCTCGCCTCCACGTGCAACCACGTGACCCATCGCGAGACTCACCGGGCGGTAATCCGGGCGGGGGGCCGGGGGGAAGGGCGGTGGGGGCAGCGGCCGCCACCCCGGGGGGTCCGTCCGGAAGCTTGTCGATATCGGCGGCCAGCTTCTTCCGCTGCAGTTCTCGCTCCTTCCGGCGCTCAGCCTCGCGCTCGGCCTCTCGCCCCGCACCCGCCGCCGCCGCCGCCGCCCCCTCCTCCTGCGAGGTCGACCCCCCGGAGCTGTCCGAGTCCCGCCAACTGTCGCTGTCCGAGCCGCTGTCGCTGTCGGTCGTACTGTCGCTGTCCGAGTGACGCAGACTCCGCCGCTTTCGGGCGGCGTCGGAGTCATCGTCGTCGTCGTCCTCCCTGGTGACGTCCTCCTCGGCCTCGCGACGGCGAGACTCGCTCTCCGCCCGCTTGGCTTCCTGTAACCAATAGCAACGTGAAACAAGAATGTAAGGTCAAAGAATGAGCCGCATATTTCAATCGGTGGGTTCAAGGCCACCTATACAGCAAGTCATTTGGCCCGATGAGAAGCGTTTTCAACGTTTTAAATGGGAACGATTGCTACATCTCGTGTGTGGGAAAGCGTCGATTTCATGTGGACGACGTACGATCGACCCGGGTGTGTCGCTCTAAAGCTAACACAGCTAACAGGAGCAACCTTCCATGTTAGAGCCCACAAAAGGTATCATTGTAGTAAATGGCAGGCGTGAGTAATACGTGAACTATGCTGAAACATTAGATCTGTTGATCTAAAAACTCAGTCTGCGTTTCAACTGAGTTACGGAGTCCCCCGGGAAAGAGACATACAGAGAGAGACAGAGGCGAGAGAAGGGAGATAGAGAGGGGAGGGGGGGGGGGGGCGTGGCAGTGACCCCGTAGCGGTCGCTGAGCAGATGGACGGACTGACCTCCACCATGGGTATCTCCTGGCCCGCCATCTGGAGCATCTTGACCTGGAGAGCGGACACGGCCGGCTTGTACTTGAGGCGCGTGTCCTTCTCTGGAGCGTCCGGATCGTGTGTTTCGTCGTCCTCGAACCGGATGCGGCGGGATCGCTCCTCGGACCGGTCTCTGTCGTCACGGCGCGTGCGCTCCCGACGCGCGCGCCGCTCCTCCCGCTCTCGACGTCGCTCCTTCCGCTGCTCCCGCGAGGAACGCTTCTCTGACGTCACAAATAGAAAATTTTCACAATTCAGTTAACAGTGTTTTCACTAGTCAGTTAAGATTGTTTTCACTATTCAGTTAAGATTGTTCTCACTATTCAGTTAACATTTCACTATTCAGAGAACATTTCACTATTCAGGGAACATTTCACTATTCAGGTAACATTTCACTATTCAGGGAACATTTCACTATTCAGTTAATATTTCACTATTCAGGGAACATTTCACTATTCAGGTAACATTTCACTATTCAGTTAACATTTCACTATTCGGATAACATTTCACTATTCGTATCACATTTCACTATTCGGATAACATTTCACTATTCAGGGAACATTTCACTATTCAGTTGATATTCTTTTCACTATTCAGTTAACAAAATGTCTAATATTCAGCTACAGGTTAATATCTTTAAACGCATCAAAGAATGTATTGGCGTTTGATGCCACACAAGGACCAAAGAACGAATATTCCAGCCACCTCAGGTGCTGTTGAACACAACCCTAACCCCGCCCCCCCCCCACCTTCACACACAGACACCTACCTTTTCTCTTATTTGAGTCGGAGTCTGAGTCTCCTTGATCCATTTCCTTAGTAGCTCTTGACGCATCTGCAAGATAGTCATAGCACTTGGCTGTCAATAACACTTTGCAGACAGGTTTGTCGCCGCATGGAACATTTCATTAACGTACTTATCAGAAATACGCAGAATACCAGAAAGAAAGTTGACCATTAGTGAAAACACGCCATTAAGAACAACGAATTTCGTTTATAATACCAAGCTTTGCCTTGTATGACAAACCAGATGCATCGGAATAAACTGGCTTGTTGAGTAGCACCTTCAACTAAGATGACTAAGCAAACAGTGGGGCAAACCCATATTCATATCTCTTAAGCAAACATTGGGGCAAACCCATATTCATATCTCTTAAGCAAACAGTGGGGCAAACCCATATTCATCTCTTAAGCAAACAGTGGGGCAAACCCATATTCATCTCTTAAGCAAACAGTGGGGCAAACCCATATTCATCTCTTAAGAATGTTAAGACCATATACAAACATTCGCACACTGAAATGCCGCATTGGGTAGCCTGGCAGAGGCCATTTGACAGTAGGCCAAATGCGCTAGAATGGTACCTGTTTGGTCGGACTATGTGTTTTGACGCTGTACGTTATTGGCTTTGAAAGACGTTGACCCGTTGAGTCCCAAGGCACAGAGGCCCAGTCTCAGTTTGAAGACGCGGGAGTTTTGAAAAGCATTTTTTTGACAAACTGGCGCGACACACGCGAAGAGTTAAGCCTATTCCAGGAGCCAAATCTCGGGAATAACTCTCAAGGCTGACCCAGAAAAAACAGCATGGTTCCCACAGGAAAGTTGGTACTAATCGGTTTACTAGCATTTACCGTGATCAACTGCTGAAAAGTAGAAGAAAAATCTAAAAAAGCCAGTCACAGCCCTGAATTTGTTTTTACCAGCCAAAATTTGTAAATTGCTGAAAACACTTCGGTGTTTACAAAAAAACAAGGTACCAGCTGATCCGGGTGTCACATTTTGGGGTAGCAATTTATAATTCAATAAACAGCAGCAGTTCTCATCTCCATATAAAATTGTGATCGCAGTGATTTTCTTCTAGATATCGTGTCCAGCAGGCCCTTTTTTGGGCGGGTAAACATCAGCTGAATGCCCCCCCCCCCTGCCTGAAAAACTGCCCACCCATCCTGCGGGCAGGCCGGTATCTGGCCAATACCCTGCACGAAGCATCCCTAGCCGGCCAGACGTACCTCCATCGGGTGCCATCTCCTCGTCCTCGCTGGCGCTGCTGCTGAGGAGGGGTGGGGTGCCGGGTGGGGGGCCAGGGGGCTTCTTGCTTCTCGCCGGCAGTGCTCCCGGTGGAGGTATCAGTGACATGTCGGGGGGCCTGAAGGTGGAGAGAAGTAATCATATAGATATGTGGTATGAGCCACTAAATGTGTTTGACACAAGCAATCATACCCTAGTTAATTAATCTTCGACTTCGCAACACGTTTTGTATTTATTTAAGGTCTCAACCTTCTTGGCCTTCAATGGTAATATAGCTGGCACATCCTTACCTATCAAACGTCACTACCTTCTTCAAGACTAAGAGGTCTTCAATGGTAAATAGCTTGCACGTCCTTACCTATCAAACGTCACTACTTTCTTCAAGACTAAAGGTCTTCAATGGTAAGATAGCTTGTACGTCCTAACCTCTCAAACGTCACTACCTTCTTCAAGACTAGAGGTCTTCAATGGTAAATAGCTTGCACGTCCTTATCTATCAAACGTCACTACCTTCTTCAAGACAAAAAGTTTTCAATGGTAAGATAGCTTGCACGTCCTTACCTATCGAAGGTCACAGCCTTCTTCAAGATGCCACGTGGTGCGAGGGGGTCGAAGTCTGGGGGCTGCATTTGGAAGGCGCCGGGCAAAGGAATCTCACCGGGGAGCGGTATCATAGAGGGCGCTGCAAGCATATGGCGCCAGTAAGCAGGGTTCAAAAGATTGCAAACTATGAACTTGGGTTATCCATATGTTTGTTATGGCTGACCCCATTACGGAGTGATGGACGAATATGCCCTTTGAAGAATACATGTCTTGCCAATAATGTATTTCTAGAATAAAACAACATGTGATATATACGAGATACAACGGCAGAAACGGAGTTAATATATTACACTACTGTATAATGTCACACGCGAAAAGAGATCCTGCCACAAAATTTGTGCAACACATTGGGTTGGTTGGTTATTCAGGAGGCTTTAACCACTTTTGGTCATGTCGCGTCAATGAGAGAAGGAAGGGAGAGTGGACCCATGTCCCCAGGGGTAAACCCTACTCTTTACGAACAAAGACATTGGGTTATACTAGCCTAACATAACGTATGGCTCGAAACGAATGGTTCCTAGCGAAAGACTCACCGGAAGAACTGTCAATAGGCAGATCAGGAAGCGGAATTTGATCGAGTTGAACTTTCTCAGCGTTTCTTACTTGCTCTGCAACGGAAACCGGAACACCATGAATGTTATTTCCGCTACGAACGTGGGAAATAAGATTTACAACGATTTACACCCTTAAAAATGTACCATATAAGACTAAAAATTATGTACCAAAATCTGTCGCAATCATTTACACATTTACGCGCCACACAGCATCATCTACGTACCTACATAAAGGTAACCTATCTTATCCTTAATCTCGCTGAAATTAAAGGTATTTCCACAGGTATACCTGTTTGCAAGTCATTAAATGTAGCTTATAGTTAGTTGTGCAACATGTATCGCAATGTTTATGGTGCTGTACAATTGGATGGGATGAATCTAAGTCAGCAAGTGACTGGGTGCTGTTATCGCCTTAAATGGAGTGACACACTCCAGGTCGTCATTGAATCATACAGCTCTTACCGAAGTAGGCAAGTTTCTCAGATCTCTTCTTTTCATACTGGCGTTCGTTTTTCCTCAAATCCATAGCATATTCAGGTTCTTCTCTCTCCTGTAATAAGCAAGTATTGCAAACAATTATAATTGGGGCTGGTTACCCACACTGGCACAGTGGTACTCTAAGAGCAATGTTATTCAACTTTACATGTATCATACTTGGTTAGCACATGATGAACCCTCTGAAGACGAGGGTAACTAGCGCTGGTTATTACAGTATAAAGAGCCCTAGAATCGCATATAGACGTATAGCATTGTATCTCAATCACAGTTGTAGTCTTTTCGGTAGATTACTTTTGATGGCAAAGCTAGTGGCCTTACTCAATCACCGAGCATACTTACATACATCCTGAGCACCCTGTCAAAAGTCTCCTTCAGTTTCTTTCTCTTATCCTTCAGCACACGTTCGTTCAGCTTTGGTGGTTGGGTTGGGTCATATTCTAAAAATGTAAGATAATATCTGAATTTCTAGGCACAAATATCAAAGTGCAACATGCTAGCTACCAGTCTTCTTTTAAGATACATTTGTTTTTATGTTATTGAAAGTGCCTAATTGTGATGGCTGGAATATATCTGCATCGTCTGCAGTATTCATGTTACTTACCCATTTTGTCAATAACTTCCATTTCCTCTATAAGTTTCAGAGGGTCTTTGCCTTTCAGGACAGCCATTCGAACCATCATGCGCTGTTTCTTGTTCTAAAATGCACAAAAGGATGTAAATACATTGACAACAACACGATACTTGAGAGCCAGTAAAAGCGAAAAAAACATTAAAAACCTGTTTCTTGGCAAATGTGGCAATGTCAGGTAGATCACTGTTACTATTTGTGCTGTTCACACAATGTATCAGTATCAGTACTTGATTTTAAGCAGTATTCCAATTCAGAATACCTTATGGATACTTTGACATATACAATGGTCAACTTTCATATTAACTAATATTTATAAGATATAAATAGGATATTTAATTAAGGAAGCCTTACCTTTTTTAGCTCTCTTTTCCTGGCCTCTTTCCCTGTTGATACAAAGATACAAGATTATAAATACATGGCATGAAATATAGTTTATCCTCACAGATTTTTTTAGTTTTTTTCAATGGCCTGTATGCGTTGCCTATCTTCTGGTTGTTGACATTCACTCGCTTCACACACATGATCTATAAAGCTTTCCTTGGATGAACAACTAACAACTGAAGTTCTGTGCAAATCAGAATTATAACCATCCAAGTAGATTTATGTAATATATGAGTGGTAAGACAGTTGATAAACCAGAATGCGGTTGTCTCATGAGTGACTGTCAGTGTCAGGCAATCTAATGTGCTGCGCAGGGTTTTCCATGTTGTATGACATAATAATGATCCTGACTCAAATGTCTGCATGGTATCTAGGGTTATGTAACAACGCTCCTTATATGGACTGACCAGGTAACAATAATGGTCTTCCATTTGTTGCATAAATGTAAACATCGATGACTTGCCTCAATATACAAAGCTCCCAACTGTCTCATCGAATGATAAATGAGATGAATGTCTTCTCTTTAACTATATTATGATTTTATAGGTACTGTAAACTGCCTATTTGAAGTCGCGGCTTATATTAGGAAGTTGAGGTTCCACTTTCAGGGTTTGTGTAGCAAGTCAGGGTGCAGCTTAAAATAGGGCCTTTTAACGTGGCGAGAAAAGGGGGGGGGGGAGGGGGGATTAATATGAAAATTACTGGCATTGCCAAAATAATTTCTTGCATCATATCGTCATACAAGTCAATACGTTGGGAGATAACTTGGAAGCTGCGTCGTATGATGCTCTTTTCCGAGGCATTGTGTTACTGTGGCAATCAAGACTGACAATGAGCTACTTAAGGTTGTTTTATTTATTACTACTGCCACACGACTCCGCCCACATCTAACTTGATACGGCTGCCAGATTCATAAACATGCAGTAGGAGCCAGCCACTGGTGTGACACTTGATAAGAGTAGCGATTGGTGAGGGAGAGGTGAATGTTGTTAGTAGTCGTGACTGCTTGTATAAACAATTAATTGGTTTGGTAAGGTCCAGGAGAGCCAGCCACTGGTGTGACACTTGATAAGAGTAGCGATTGGTGAGGGAGAGGTGAATGTTGTTAGTAGTCGTGACTGCTTGTATAAACAATTAATTGGTTTGGTAAGGTCCAGGAGAGCCAGCCACTGGTGTGACACTTGATAAGAGGTGCGATCGGAGAGGGAGAGGTGAATGCTGTTAGTGGTCGCGACTGCCTGTATAAACAATTAAGTGGCTTGGTTGGCCGGATGGATTAAGCAGGAATACAGGGCGGGCCGGTGGGGGGGGGTCGGAAGGCCAAAGTCGGGGTGTGGCTTCTAATATGTAGTTTTCCGGAAATGGTTCTGGGCGCCGGCCAACCTGGTTTTTAGGCCAAAGTTGGGGTGCGGCTTCTAATTGGCAGTTTACGGTAGGAGTTAGCGTCGAGCCCTGGGCCCCAAAGAAAAAGAAAAAACTATTTTTTGTCTGCTTTGGTTCAGGCATTGCTACCGTAAACTGCCTATTTGAAGCCGCATACATATTAGAAGCTGCACCCCAACTTTGGCCCCAAAATCGGGTTGGGAGGCACCCAGAAACATTTCTGGAAAACTAAATATTATTAGCTGCACCCAGACTTTGGCCTCTCGACCCCCCACCCTGTATCCCTGCTTAATCCCATCCCGCCAACCAAACCAATTAATTTATACAAAGTTTATAGTTTATACAAGCAGTCGCGACTACTAACAACATTTACCTGTCCCTCTCCGATCGCAGCTCTTATCAAGTGTCACACCAGTGGCTGGCTCTCCTGGCTCTTACTGCATGTTTATGAATCACTGTCGTACCTTCCCCGTATCAAGTTTCTGTCTAGCACAATTAACTTAATAACACAATTGCATTTGATGCGAGGCCAGAGGCAGCCGTATCAATTTACACCACCTGAAACCTGGCCTCTGATCATTGGTCTACAATAGGTGTGGGGGGAGTCACTGGGTGGCTGAATCCTGGGCGGCCATCCCCAGGGATATGATTTCCCACAGCTTTAAGAAATGCTCTATCACCAACGCACTTGACGGCAGCGAGGACGACTCTCTGTTCAGCGAACTTGTTGCAACAAGTACGCCAACTGACAGTTCTGGAAGCGGGGATGAAGATGTTCCTGGTATGCCAGATGATCTCTTTGATTCTGATGATGAAGATTTCTGGGGGTTTGTGGAGGGAACGGACTATTGACATTTGAAATGGATGATCTCCCGACTTGTTTACGTGTATGACATTATGATGCATTATGATGCAATATATGTTTTGTTGATATGTATGACGTTATGATGCAATAAATTATTTTAGCAACATCGGTAATTTTCGCATTACTCCCCCCCCCCCCCCTGCTTTGACCCTCCAACTTCCTAATATAAGCTGCGGCTTCTAATAGGCAGTTTACGATAATATTTACTTGTCCTGTAGAACAAGTACTTTCAATTTTTACTTGTCCCATCTGATATTTACTTATCCTCCCAAAAGTAGCCTATTTCTGGGAGTTTTTCTTGTCCTACCTGACCATATATACTTGTCCCCACACAAAAAAACCATTGTCATATAAATTAAACATCAATATAACAAGGCAGTCGTAGTTGAGAATGAACCAGCGAAAGCCAACAAAAAGTTTTCGAAAGTTTGAAAGACTTTGCACTATAACTGGTTGACTCACCCTGCCTCCGGTGACGAAATAATTGCTGCCACCGGCGGCGCACAGCAGTGTTAGGCTATATAAGCAGGCTCTTCCCAACTATGCCACTGGCTGGGACCACCAACTGCCCCGTCCCTATGATGCAAGTCTCTAGCCAGGGCCACCCCACTGCCCCTTCCTGTGATGCAAGCCTCCCTATGATGCCAACCCCTGGTCAGGGCCACTTCACTACCCCCTCCCCCACTTATGACAAGCCCCCAGCCGGGGAAACCTCACAGCCTTCTGTTACCAGTTAACGGTGGCAGCATTGTGTCTGCAGCACCAGCATATCTTGTGATATATACTATATGGCTATTCACTTAGGCCACATCATGTAGGCCTCCCTGGATAGCGATGGTGCCAGACCACACACCAATGCCCACCTTAACCTGACTCGCCACCTACAAACTCAAAGACCCAGCTGCACATATGGATTCAGAGTAGTAGTAGCAATTAGAAGTTTCAGTTATCTTTCGCTGCCTAATTAACAAACAATAGGCGCATTTCTTTAGGCCAGGTTCGGTATCCCGCCCCGGGCCCGCAACACGTGACAGGGAACTTCTGAATATGCCGATAGGGATATGCCTATTCCAATGAAATGCATACACCGTTCACATCCGGTGCATATTAAGGTACTGGATCCAACCTATTCTTCATCACCTTTCAATCAGCCGCCATCTTCTCCTGAATGCCCTGTGCTGTTTAGAACGGGGCACATCGGCATACTGAATGCATGCGCGCACATCCATACTCGGGTGAAAGAAGTGTCGGGGGGTCAACCGATATGTAATATGCGTATTCGGTCCACCGTAGGGATACACCCGGGGTACCAAAGAAATGCGCCCACTCAATCCCACCAACAAACACCATTGTAAACAACTCCACAATAGCTTCGGGGTCACTCTGGCGAGACAGTGCGAACATGAACAACAGTCCAATCACCACGGCGCAAACTAATCGACTCGTGAATGGATCAAACCCCAACCACCATCCCCCTTGCCCCCCTCCACCCATGGTAGGGGGTGGTGAGAGCGACTCGGCCGTTACGCTTTTCTGACATTCTGCACAGCATTCCAACCCCCCCCCCCCCCCCACCCCCACGCTTTACGGGGCTGTGCCTGGCTGTGGTATAATCGGTAGACTTTATGCGATACTTACGAGCCTGATCCGTTGGGTTCATGTATTTCCCACTTTTAGTGGTGTTAATTGAACGTCGCCCCATTTTGCTTTTGGGGAATGCGACGACAAACGTGTAAAAAACCTCAGCACAGCCGAATGTAAACGCCGCAAATTTAGATCACATCCAAGTTTTCCATGAGAAGCTTTGTCTCGGAAGTGAGTCGCTTTGCCATCACGTGATCATAGTCGTAAAAACTCTGATTCACGACAATAGTTCTGTTCAAATTTACAGTTTGTTAAAAAAAAAACACTTCTGGATAGAGTAGGTATGATTATTTGATGACAAATTGACTTCTGTCAGATGAACACAAAAAGTATATGAAAATTCACGATTAGCTTAGCAGACGATCGTATAAACCGACGAAATGTAGCCGCGTAACCGATAAACACATAAAAGATCTTGGTGCCACGTTATTTTTAGTTCAAAAGCTTTTTATTCGTTTTAGTCTGAACTAGTTACAGCTTTCATGCCATAAAATCACTAAACACGTATTAAAATAGTTTGATGAGCATTGCATATGAGCGCTATGCAGAAATCTCAGGCTCAGGCCTATTCTTTAAATTCATCTAAATTTTAGAAGGCAATGACATGTAGACTACTCTGGCTGTATGGCCGTATATATACTGATACGAATTTTACGGAGTGGGGGCACATATTTGTTCGAGCCAGAATGTCCTTTTGCAATGCAAACTGAACACTCTCGCCGCAAGTCGTAAGTTGTCGGTTCTAACCTAACCCGCGCCCCCCTTTTAAAATCTAGGATCCGCGCCTGGTTTTGCAACTGAAGCAGTGTATATTTACATACATTTATACAGGCAGAATTAAGGGGCTTATCAGCTTATAAATACACCGGCACACGGTACAATGCGTTTTTAAAAATCTGTATACGATGGAGCCAAGCCGCCGCCGGTCTGCAAGTTTGGGGTGGCTTGACGTATAACGTTCGGTGTCTTCAAATTCCTTGCTTCCATGTGGCCGCTTTCTCTTAAAACGTCGGAGCCGTCGGTGATATCGACTTGCTGCATGCTGGATATAACGACTGTACGAAAGACTGCAATAAAAGTGAAATAAAGTTTCAAATCTAGGTGTTCATGAAGAAAGATAAATTTGTAATACGTGTATAACGTGTTATACCAATTTGTATATATTGTATCAACTCAGCATGCAAGGAATAATTTGCCTGTTGATCAGGGTTCAAATACCGATGATCGAGGTCATCTACGTATTTTTCCATTCCCATTGGGCTAGAGTGAACAAATATTACGGGGTAGGCCGACGACACATTCTTTGAAAGAAGCGCAAAGAAACCGCTCACTTAGTGGTAATTAAGCACCCACCGCCATATCCCCTCCCCACCTTAACCTCACCTAAAAAAATGGTCCGGCGAACATGCCTTAATCTCGGCGCAAGTGCTCCCAGAGAAGCTCTAGAGAAGCGGGCTTGCCTGGCGCCAAGCCCGAATCGTGCCGGTTGTGGCTGATTACTGGCAGTCCGTCCCACCCAACACAGACAAATGCTTAGACTGGGCCAGATTGGACGGTCTACTTTATTTATTCATTCTAACGCACTCAGCGCCTCTCACTTTACTTCAGTCGCGTATAGATTTTAACATCACGGTTGATTCGTCTTTATTTACCAATACGGTGGATGTAAATTAAGTGCCCGAAATGGCACCATGTTATTTTACGACATGAGGAGCAATTGATTGGACAAAACAGAAGAGAGAAAAGTGAGTTGCATGCATGTATGCATGCAGGGAGGTACTGTGTCCCATGTGCCCCTTTTGAGAGAACGGGGGGGCGGGGGCAATTGCCTTGTTTCGCCTATTATATAGCGAAAGCCGGGGGGGAGGTAATTGCCTTGTTTCGCCTATTAGATAGCGAAAGCCGACGGGGGGGGGGGGGGCACGTAATTACATGGCGACACACGCGACACAGACATATTTGAAAAGTCGCCATTCGACATTGACCCCAAATTCCGACACTGAGGATCTGAAAAAGTGACCTCGACACAGATTTTTGACACGGAACGTCACGAAAATCGACACTGAGAATTTTGAAAAATCGACACTGGACACTGTGACCCCCCTCATTCCAGACCCCTAAGAAATGGTTGTAATTAAATGCTTGACCTGACATGGAACAACGACCCGCGGCTAAGTTGAGATTGAGTACATGCGTTTTGGATGCACGCTCATTTGTTTGTTTGTTTTTAATAATCAAATTTTACTATTCTGCGGGAGGTTCACCGCAAAGATTCATGTGTCTCAGCATGATCTGAGGAATTTGAAAAAGGGAGTTTTTTTTTTCAATTTATCGGGTGCATAAATGTTTTTGGTATAACCAATCTCACTGTTTCTCGCCAAGTCACGTACAAGTCACGGATTCTTCCGGTTTGCGAATCAAGATGCCGCTACCAATTCCAGGGCTTTTTCAGGTGAAATATTGCAAATTACGCTTTGATAGGTTATCAAAATCATAAATATTGGCTATATGTGACATCTTGTATTTCACATAGGCACACTCGTAGGGTCCTATACAAACAAGACATTGTAAACAGTTCTGACATTCGCTTTGAAGAGCAAACATGGCGGAAAATAATACAGCAAGTCAGCAAAGTTCTCGACACTGGGCTTAGAAAATACATGGACCTCTGTTGAATCACTTGGCTTTAGCGCTGCGCTGACAGTCGTCCACTTTCGACGTTAACTGATTTATGCTCTATTGGTATTTGGGCGAGCTCTAGCCAAATGTAATGTGAATGTCCTGTGCTGAAACTAAAACCTGTTGCAAACACAGACAGGGTGGATGGTTTGACAGTTGATACTGATAGTACTGTGATAGTGATGGACCATTTAATTAAAATGTTGTTATAAGGCAGAAAAGAGATTGATCCTGAATTTTGTAATGTATTGTCATGACTAGATAGAATGAAATATAATGCAATCAGTTAAATGACTTCTAATTGACTAAAGGTTTCTGAAATTATTAAATGTTCAGGGCAACAATAAAATGCGATAAGCTGCAGAAAACCCTGGAATATACTGTAAACTGTTTTTGTAGCGAAGAGGGTGGCAGTTACATATATAATTGATGTGATATATTAGATTTAATATTTATTTGACCGAGATAAGTTCTCTTCTCAGGCTGACCAGTAATCCTACTTTTTCCTACTTTTTTTGTCTCCATCTTATTTTTCCTACTTTTTCTTCAAAATACCTACATTTTCCTACTTTTTTGTATTTGCTTCACCAGGGGCAATTTCAAAATATCGTGAATTGCTATAAAAGTGTGCATATCGCTTCTATTATTGCAAAAGTCAGAGGTATCTTGTTTTTACATCCTGATATATCTTTAAATCAACACTAGTGTCTTGTCAAGTTCTAATAATGAAAATATATGTACAACTGAGCAGCATATAAGAAATATTCTAAAAAAGCATTTTCTCAGTAATAACTTTTTGTCATTTGTTTATCCGGAATAATGTGGCAACATATGCTATTTGAGTCATACTTTCTGCTTCTAATTTCCTACTTTTGTCCTACTTTTTCTGTATTTCCATTCCTACTTTTGTCCTACTTTTTCATGAGGGTGTGCTGGACAGCCTGTCTTCTGTTCAGGCTATTATTTAAATTACCTATCTGTTTAACAGCATGGCAGAAATATTGTCCTAGTAGTTGGGAGGTATTGGCGTGAGGTAGGAGGTGGGGCGGGTAAAGGGATTACCGGCAGCGCTGATATTGCTGGCTTGTAAAGCCCCGGTAGGAGTTGGGTAGAGGGGTTGGACAGGGGGAGGGGGGGGTCAGATTATGTGTGGAAGGGTGGGGGATGGGGGGTGTAGATGATGGGACACAGGGAGGGTATGAAAAATATATTGGCTAATTCCTGTGTAGACTGGTTGAGCGAAATGTCATATATTATCAAAAGCTCAAGTTACATATTACCGTAAATTGCTGAAACGGCAGCTACTATAAGGAAGTTGCAGGATGCATTTCCTGGATTTGACGCAAAGGATGGGTGTTGTATCGTGAACTATAGGGGTTCCTAGTGCCTCTCAGTCTTCTTCGAGTTGGGCCTTTATGTATAGATGTAAACCATCCTGAGAAAGTAGATTACAACGGCCATACCAAAAATCAGGATGCTCAATGAGGGAGACTGACTCTCATGACTGATTGAGGCATCTGAGTCCTGAGTTCACACAAGCTAAGTGATTAACTCACTCCAGAAAGTTGGGGAATTGAATGTACCAGGAATGTGGTTTAACCACCGGGGCAACACCACTGATATGATTGCCTTAGATGTCAGGTGCAGCACACAGATAATGGTTACCAGGGTAGTGTACCAATCCAGCAAAAGAGAAATGGGTGGCTAAATCATTTATCCCATCATGGACAACCTAAAAATTCAGAACATCATTCACCAATAAATGTTGGTGAAGATCCTAGATTGTGGTCCACAAAATAGGTCTTGTAAAAACATTAGAAATAGTCATGGACGAACTTCACAAAAGAGTCGCCGATCACGATCAACAAAAGCAGTGCCGTGACAAAATGGCAATGACAGCTAGTGATGAAATGAAATGAGAATGTGATGAGAAGGGCAAAGCAAATGAAGAACCAGACACTTACTGCATATTTATGAATCAATGTCATGCCTATCAGTATCAAGTTTCTGTCTGGCTTGAGTAACCTATTTAAGTTTGTGTGAAGGTGGCATCGGAATCATGTTACGCTGATGACATTATGATGCAACCTCCCACCCCCACCCTCCCATCGCCATGGTCACTTGAAATCTGCATAATGCCATATCAAAACTGGAAAGTGCATCATACAACTTCCTAATAAAACCTGCAGCTACAAAAAGATTAAACATCAAATATTACTGCAATAATATGCTTGTAGTCTCTCACTTGATAACAAGCTTTAACTGTCTTGATGTTGATGGTCTTTCTTTTCACAGCAAGGTGCTGCTGAACCCATGCAAGTTGATGCAGCTCCAGAAGAAAATGAAAATGTTGAAGAAGACAGTCATGTGGTAGAAAATACAACTCTGGTAAGCACTTGACAATATAATCCATATAGAATTAATTCATTCCTGTTCCATGGTAGAATTCAACCATAAATTCAAGAATGTATGTTATTTTCATTGACTGTAAATTGACATGATACCAGCCTGAAAAACATGCAGCATTCAATTGTTAGGTTGGTGGAAAGTGAACTATCAATAGTGTGAATATGTTTTCCACAATCGACTTTGTGAATTAAGGAAAAGAGAACTGCCATGGTACGAACTTTGCCTTTTTGTTTACAGGACCTTGAGTCCTATGCTGCCAGCTATCAAGGTCTGGCCAAGCTGTACAGACTGATATACATAGCAGACCACTGTCCTCCTCTTCGCGTTGAAGCGTTGAGGATGTCGTTGACCTATGTAATGTCCACGTACAACACAAACATGTATCAACAAGTACACCGAAAGCTGCAAGATGCTATCACAAGGTATGGACAAAGCTACATATCACTAGCCAATTCTATCAATAGACTTTTATCTTCAGCTAAGCATGAGCATGATCAGTTTGGTATAGGCATCAAGCTGCATTCTATTCTATGTAACTTTTGTATCAGTTTCTTCAAGATGATATGTATCACATTAATTTCGGATACATTTATTATTTGGAATGTACATGTAGGTATTATAATTATGTTATTGATTTTCCAATGTTGTCATCTAGCCAGTCAAAAACCCAAGAATGACATTGTACTTTTACATCATAATTGGTTGCCAATATTGGGCTGTTGTTGGAACACGATTTAGTCTATATTGCCCTACTTGTTCTTGCATTGCTATAAACAATACAGTAGTGTTTGGTAACGCAATGATCTGTTTACTCCTTTCAGTCAGTCTATTCTGCCGGATGCCATAGCTGGAGTGGTTCACAATGTGCCTGCCTTAGATACCCAGTGGATTGAAACAACGTCCAAGAAAGCTGCCCTCAAACTGGAGAAACTGGACACAGACTTAAAAAATTACAAAAGTAATTCTATAAAGGAAAGCATAAGGTAAGATTATTTGGTCAATTGCGAAATCAATATCTGCTAAAAATCGTCCCAAAATCATTATATCTGCCTGTTGTTTGAGATATCTACACTATTGTGTTTAAAGTCCTGTTTCTGGCTACCTGAATAATTGACTAGGATATATGTATCTAAACCTTTAAACCAATTTTATCGCTTTTTTGCTTTGTACTGTGTACTCCTCGCTGTAGTTTACTGCCTTACAACATTGATATTATGACGACTAGGAATCCCTGGCCATAGTGGGTTTGCAGTGACGTTCTGGTTCATGGTTTCACTGCTGCTCTTCGTCGTAATTGCTGCTCCTTATTAATATTAAACAGCTTTAGAACTGATTGTTTTCCATGTTTCAGACGAGGACATGATGACCTAGGAGACCACTATCTAGACTGTGGAGACCTGAGTAACGCGCTCAAGTGCTATTCGAGGGCCAGAGACTACTGCACCAGTGCCAAACATGTGGTCAACATGTGTCTTAATGTTATTAAGGTACTGAGGCGTTTACATAGTTTGTACTTTTTGTAATACTACCGGTAATTCCTACACCTCCTGTTCCGTTTCTCGGATCACTTGTACATTTTTTTCGTAAATTTTGCTTTTTCCCATTTGTGGGTATCACAAGTGAGTAAGGGAATTATTTATCACGACATTAATTAATGTACCGGGAGTTACTTGCAAGAACGGTTTATGTAATTACCGTATCTGAGTGAATTACAATACTCCTCATTCCACTTAAAAAAAAAAAATGTCGTAGCTTATGTCTCTTATGCTAATTAACTGTTGGTTCAAAATACTTTGTATATCGTTTGTAATTGCGTCCTGTTAACTTATACGTTACTATTCAACATTTAAATATATGTTTGAACAAATAGATCTCCATATTTTGACATCAATATCTATTTTGTGCTGTAAACACTTTTGCAAATCAGTTGATTGATTGTACCCGCAAGTAACACATTATCTAATTTAGGTTAAAATATATCAGTCCTTCCGTTATAAAAAGAGTTTTTTTTTCAGGTCAGCGTCTACCTGCAGAACTGGTCACATGTCAGTAGCTATGTAAACAAGGCAGAAAACACACCACCAGCCTCAGAGGTAAGTCTCATTATGCTTAGGATGTAGAGTATTGTTGTCGCTACATTACACTATACGATAGTGGGTGGCCAAGAAAACACTACTAAAAAAAAAGTCAGTCATAAATGCCGTAGCGTGTCGTTTCGGCCCTTATTTTCCACGAATTTGTTTCGATCGCTCTAAAAATCACTGACGTGAGAAAGCAACACCGTGCGATTTTAATGATACCAAACTTACGTGTGTACTGCGAGGTTATCCTTTTTTAAGACACAAATAATATTTCTCCATGCTGACACTTTGAGCTGATTTTTTGAGCGATCGCGACAAATTCGTGGAAAATATGGGCCGAAACGACACGCTACGGCATTTATGACTGACTTTAGTAGTCACTAATTGTAACCTAACTATAGCAGTATGAATAGTACGAAGACGTGGCCTTGTGGAAGCGACGGCTGTGGACTTTAAGGATGATACTGGCACTTACCCTTGGCTGTACGTATGCTGATATATATATATATATATTCTTGTGTCCGGTAAGTAACTCCTTTGCGCAGCCAGTCACGGTTTTCCTCTTTCTTTTCCTGCGTGCAGCATGCCGGAAAGAATGGCGACCAGTCGGTGCTGACCAAGTTGAAATGTGCTGCTGGTTTGGCTGAGCTGGCCACCAAGAAGTACAAGTCTGCCGCGCGATACTTCCTCCAGGCCAGCTTCGACCACTGTGATTTTCCTGAGGTACAGTCCCACCCCCCCCTACTACCTCTTCCAGGTTAAACTCTTCAGCAGTAAAAACATGAACCTCTTATCTTGCGCATAGTCTTAGTTTTAGCGCTGATGTGGTTTGCATATTACAGTATGTGTATCGACATTGATGGAAAGTCGCTTAAAGTTGTCACAATGGACGCGTCGCCTAGATGAAGGGATGCACACCTTCATAGTTCTCCAACGTTTATCAATTCGATGATCATCTGAGGTAGCTTTCATCCACACCTAAAACACGAACATTTAGTTTTTCAAGTGCGCAAAAAGGTCCAAGACTCATTCACTTGATAGGTCAGGTGTTTTTATCTCTGACGTTTGTTCCTCGTGTAGATGCTGTCGCCGAACAATGTAGCGGTGTACGGAGCCCTCTGCGCGCTGGCCTCATTCGACAGACAGGAACTACAAAAACACGTCATATCTAGCAGGTACGGTCTCATTTAATAAGAACAGAACATCATTTTATAAGAATGTGGAATATTGTGCCCGTCTGCTGATGGCTTTCTTTGCAATGTCTGTTGTGTCTCGCGTGCGTGATATATACATCCTTACGACTCGTATGTACCAACAATGGCTTTTCTTTGATATCGTCATGTTTATATAGCTTGTAAGGTTTGCAATAAAACGTAACTAAAACATTACGCTCTGAGAAGTTATTCATTGCCATTTCTATTTAAATCTATGAAGAGTCAGCATCGCTTAAACGGAAAGTTTTATGCACTCGTGTTAAAAAGCTATCTTCTTTCTATGTTTTACAGAATGTATTAATTACCAATTATATTTTATAATTTCAGCTCATTCAAATTGTTCCTTGAATTAGAACCCCAGCTACGAGATATACTACATCAGTTTTACGAATCAAAGTATGCTTCTTGTTTGAAACTTTTAGAGGAAATTCAAGTAAGTGTAAAATTACGTTATTGTACCTTAAACTATGTGCCTATTAATCCTGTTTATGGAACATCTTTTTGATAAAACAATAGAAATAAAAATGATGACCATTTTGGACTGCTTAAGATATTTTGTACTGCCCTTAAGGTATGTTGAACTGCTTAAGGTATTTTGGAATGCTTAAAGGTATTTTGGAATGCTTAAGGTACTGCTTAAATGTCCCATGTGAACTTTTATCATAATTAACTGAAGCCATTTAATATTTGTCCTATTTATGACTATGATGAACAGTAATTTATTATGGCGTTGACTCGTGTTGCAGGATAATCTTCTACTCGATACGTACTTGGCGCCACATGTAAATACGTTGTACCTGCAAGTTAGGAATAGAGCACTCTGTCAGGTAAGTTATCGGAAATACCTGTAAGTTGTAATAATGCCAGACTTGCAAGTTTTGATCGAAGGGAAAACATCGATTAGTTTTTTTTTTTTGTATAAACTTTATTTATTTAACGAGGTTACCGATAGCGAATACACATATCAACGGCCACCTCAAAATTAGGTTAGGTTCTTTGCATCTACCATACCAGTTTTTTTCCATTTGAGTAATATCCTAATTTATTTTTATACTAGAATGAAGTAGATGGCGGTGCCGTCATATACATATACAATTGTGGTCATGCACTCGTACTGATGACGTCGTGCACAGATACCAAAATACGTCATACACTCAGGTTAATGACTGGTGTTTTTTGGCCACACACTCGTAATCACCCTTAATATTACCTTCTCTTCAACAACTTCTCAACTACAGTCGTGCCTGATAATGTTGCACATTGTTAATGATGCATTTGTTTTGCCTTGTTCTCGGTTGTGACCTATTTGATTGCTCTCTCTGCCAGTACTTCAGCCCCTACATGTCGGCCGACATGCATAAGATGGCGGCCGCCTTCAACACGACCGTCGGCGGTCTGGAGGATGAGCTGATGCAACTCATCCTAGAGGGGCAGATCAACGCCCGCATCGACTCTCACAACAAGGTCAGTCATACCTACATCAAGGTCAGGCAATGCCACAACACAGTCAATCATACCTACACCAAGGTCAGGTACTGCCACAACAAGGTCAATCATATCTACAACAAGGTCAGATTCTGTCACGACAAGGTCAATCATACCTACACCAAGGTCAGGCATTGCCACAACAAGGTCAAGCATACCTACACCAAAGTCAGGCACTGCTATAACCTAACAAGGTTAGACATACCTTCCCCAAGGTCAGGCACGGCCACAACAAGGTCAATCATACCTACCAAAAGGTCAGGCACTGCTACTCCAAGGTTAAACACATCTACAGCTAGGTTAGACATAACTACAGCAAGGTTAGGTACTTCCACAAGGTCAGGCGCATTTACACCAAAGGCCAGGCACTGCCGCAACAAGGTCAACCAAACCTACATCAAGGTCATTCTCTCCCATGACAAGATCAGTCATGGCCACAACTAGGTCATTCATGCCTACATCAAATTCAATCTTCCCCACAACAAGGTCAGTCATTCCTACATCAAGGTCAGTATCTCCCACCAGATCAGAAATGGGCGCAACAGGGTTAAGGCAGGCATAGCTACTAAGGTCAAGTAGTTCCATAGCAAACTCAGACATACTTACACCAAAGTCACACCCGGCCATAACAAGGTCAATCATGCCTACACCAAGGTCAGGCACTGCCACAACAAGGTCAGTCATGGCCGTAACAATGTCAGTCATGGCCACAAGGTCGGTCATCGCCACAACAAGGTCAGTCCTGGCCATAACAAGGTCAGTCATGGCCATAACTAGGTCAGTCATGCCCACAACAACGTCAGTCATGGCCATAACAAAGTCAGTCTTACCTACAGCAAGGTCATGGTCTGCCATGGCGTCAGTCATTTAAGGTTTCTCAGTGTAACAAGGTGATTTCATGGTCTCATCAAGGTCAACCAAACCTGCCACAGCAATGTCAGTCTACCTACACCAAGGTCAGGCATTGCCACAACAACGTCAGCCCGACCTTCACCGAGGTCAGGCACTGCCACAACACCACAACAATGTCAGTCCGACCTACACCAACGCTAGGCACTGCCACAAATCAGTCGCGGCCACAGGGTCCGTCATATCAAGGTTTTTCAGTGTCACAAGGTGATTTCATGGTCACACCAAGGTCAATCTTACATGCGAGGTTAATGTCACCATGTCAGTCCATATTACGTTGTTTTTAACATGGTGGGTCACTTCGCTTGTGCAGCACGTGATATGTTATACAACATGCAGTATAACTAAATGTAGTTACTTGTCAACGTAAAACTGTGGACGAGTGAAGAATGACATTTTCCATTTTCAGATTCTATATGCAAAGGATGTAGATCAGAGAAGCTTTACCTTTGAGCGATCACTCATCATGGGAAAGGAATACCAACGGCGAACGAAAGTAGGTGTTTGTGTCTCCGGTTTGCACATGTCTGACCTTCCACTGTAAAGATTTTGTTTATATCCTGATATACGTGGGTTTCACATCTGCGTCTTTCGTAGCAGCTGATTTAATGGCTATGGTGCGTTTGTTAATGTAGTGAACACTGGTATTTGCGTTATGTTAGGTTATAAGGTCCACTGTGGAATATGTGTAGTTGAAATGTAATTAGTCCCCCCTTGAGTTAATGTAATGTGACACATTTGTTCGGATTATTGCTGATACAATCGTTTCCTTTCGTTTTCATCAGGCTTTGATACTACGATCTGCAATGTTGAAGAATCAAATTCATGTAAAGGTGAGTGAAGATTTCAACATGTCGCATTTTGCTGCAGAATGCCGTGGTGAAATATTGATAACGTTACGAGGCTCGCAGCCAGAAAGAGTCATGATATTGACAATGACGCTTATCCGGAGTTTCAGGCGTGAGCCGCGCGGAGGAATATATCGAAACGAAACTTGTATACACTGTAATACACTATAATTGTATAGTTCCGACACATATTTTTTGGCAAATGGATCACGATAAACTTGTGAATGGATAATATGGATGTTCAGCGTGACTCGTCGCTGTCAACTGTGAGGTGTAAGACTGATCCACAGTGGTCTGACCGAACAACCACTGGTCACCTTGGATGATAGTTAGGTCGATGTAGGCGTGGGCCACGGAGGGACATATGCTAACGTCATGTCTTGTGTTTCCAGAGTCCGCCGCGAGAGGGCGGTCAAGGCGGCGAGATGTCCCTGGTGCCGGGTAACGCAGCGTCCGCGAGAAACTAACGAAAGACGAGACTTTAAATGGCCGCTATATATAGACTATGACAGGCTGCGTGGAATCGCATCGCATCTTATCGTCGGCTGGTCAGTTCCTCGTTGGCTCACCAGGGGGCGGGGTTCTCGTTGATCTGGCGCTCAGCTGACCTAGGCCGGATGTAGGAG
This sequence comes from Arenicola marina, assembly GCA_964019135.1. Lineage (NCBI taxonomy): Eukaryota > Metazoa > Annelida > Polychaeta > Arenicolidae > Arenicola > Arenicola marina. The sequence continues at coordinate 8,379,410 of OZ025251.1, forward strand.
GACGTGAGGCGCCCCCTGCCTGTGAGGAGGACTATTTTTGCTCCAGCGGGTGAGAATGATGAGTTGACATCCTTAGTGCACGTGCACCCCTGCCGTGCCGGCCTTTGCGTTACCTGTGCGTGTGTGGCTGCGGCTATGTCTCGGCACGTACCAGCGACCCACCCGGCCCGGCCACTCCTTCACCGACCCCCGAGCAACGGCCGTGACGTCACCACGCGCTGCATCGTCTGCACTAGACCTGCAAGCCCTTGCGTCGCGTGTCGCCGGAACCAGCCCGCGACCAGCGCCCCCTTGTGGCGGATAAGAGTACTACATGGATGTTCGCCGTTGAAGTTCAAAAACTTAAACTATGTTATTGTGACAAACCCTCCCCCAGTTGCCATTCAAACGCTTGTGTAAAGGGAAATTTTATTGACTCGCTTTGTTTGTGAAATTAATTTGAAATCGATGTAGGATAGAGGCAAAATGCAAACTCTCCGATTCGACTTTGCCTGAAAAAAAATGAACTTTAACGCGGCGATGAAAAAGAGTGAAATGTGCTCAAGGAATCTTTCAAACTTGTGCTGCTTCTGGTACCTGTGTCGGAGGCCGAGACTGGAGTGGGTTAAAACGTCAGTTTAGGAGGCTGTTGTCATAGCGAGCGACCCCTCGTTACTTTGTCAAAGGGAAGGCCAAACTCTCCCAACCAGAAACTGTCGTTGAAGGGATGACAATTTGTTTGATCCCATAACGACAAAATGGTTGCTTCTAAAACGTTAAAGAGATAAGAGTATCGTGGATTGTAATTCAGTCGGTAGGTAAGTTATTATCTCTTTACCCTCTTCAGTTTTCATTCTTGCTGTAACCGGCAGAAGTGCAGATGCTGGGTCATCCAAGATGTTGTATTATAGGTCGGGTCAAGGTGGAAGGTCAGGATGGCGAACGTATGCAAGAAACGTCATTGGATTTTCTGACCGAAAGAAGGGTTTGTGACATTTTTATTTCCCTGATATCACAATAAAAGCATCCAGAAATATGTAGGCGTTTTGACTGAGTTTAGTGTACGTGTTCATTTGTACTAGATTGCCATGTGACTGCAAGGGTTCCGCATCACGGTCGACCGCCGCGTACAATTTTGCTCACTCGAAAATTGCTATGGAACGACATTGGTCACATCGAACTATTTTCATTTGTTGCGGGGATATCCACTAAATAATTATCCTTACTTTGGAAATAGCAGCAAAATCTAAATAGTGGTAAAATGTTGATAAATAAAAGATTATAAAGCATCGATATTTACGGGTTATCCCCACTTATTTGAGAAGAATCTTGGTCCAGAGTTTAATATTCTCCTGGGGGCCTCCCTGGTGTAGTGGTTAGCGCACTAGACCGCAGATCAATAGGTCCTGGGTTCGAATCCGGGCCCGGGCACCTAATCTGGGGCATGTTTCATTCCTTCATCCTTCATCGTTCCGGGAAGTTCCTTGGCCCAATTTAGCCTGTATGTGCACAAAAGTGGCCTAAAACACCAACATTTCATTTCTTAATATTCTCCTGCGGAGCTGCTCTTGATCGCGGCGAACCATACCCCACTTCCGATTACAAATTTTACGCGTCTTTGACCAATCTGCCAAGTTCAAATTCTTATTTTCCACAAGGAGTGCCACGCGGCAAGACGCCCACACGGAACGCACCCCTGGTGTTCCACTCTTGCTAGTTTATCGTAACGGTCCACCGCTCCGCTTGTGAGCATCTCTATAGGCTGTGAATTCACAATACTTTTAGGAATAGCCATAGTTACAAAGCCATTAAGCGTTATATTTACCTTCCATCAATCAGTACCTCTAAAATGACTGGATGCTTCAACATTGATGATAAATTCCGGTGGGCTACAAACTGTTTTAACAGTTCTATTATTAGCATAGTTCAATATAGCTTGGAGCCTAATGCATCCCACATTTGCACACATAACAGTAGCCAATCAGAGGAAGTTTCCCCGTAACACGACTATTTGCCATGGAAACTAGGTATTCGGCTGTTCGATCCAATGTTCTAAAGCGCACAGTTATAACATAATAAAGCTGTTGTTGTTCGAAAGGACTTTATTTTATACCAATATACCTTTGCTTCAATGCTTTCAGAAAGCACGCGAGGTTGATTAATATGGACCGATATAACAATAATTGATAAGACTTCAAGGCAGAATATAAAAAGAAGCACAAAGAGCACAAACAAGGGTGGAATGACTTGGAATAGAGTATCCTCTCTTCGTATATCTTGTCCACGCCTCTTACCAAAAGAAATACTTCATTGGACAAACTTAGAGGAGTTGTCGCGATCCGCCGGTCCATGTAAGACGATGGAAAGCATATATCAGGCTGCAGTAATGAGTATGTGCACACTTATAGGTATTTTAGAAGTTCATGCTTTTCATGGACGGGTCTTTTAATCCACTCGGGGTACGAATAATAATAATACCACTAACCAGGAAAGCATTGTTATATAACTCTTACACAGAGGATTTGCCACTTAAGCAGAGTTCAATCAAGACCAAACCAAAACCATACTACGCTATTGAGAGGTAGTGATTTAGACTACCGGATCTACCAAACGATACGTGTGTGACGGGGAACGCTGGCTTTGACCTTGCCTGCGTCTCTATAACCTTCACCGTAAAATCATCCCGATACAGGATTCTACTCTGATACAATATTAGTACACAAGACTTAGAGATATAGTACCTTGGGATGGAATTTTAGCTCCATCCAGTTGTACTACAACATTGAGGGTTGTTTCTTGGCCATCTTCTTAATACATACTTATAAAAGATAGACAAGCAACGCATTTGCCCTAACAATAATCCTCTAGTATACAGAAGCATATACAGGCGACTGGTAAATAGGTAACAGATCCATCTTAAGCAGGCAGAGTATATAATGGTGACATTAAAGCTTAGTGGAGTGAAGACAAACACAGCGATCATAAACTGTTATCCTGGTATAGATCCTCGTCGTCCGGTCCAGTCACCAATTTGGCCGATTCGCAAGCAATAGCGTATGTAAGTGGATCACAAAAAGTCTCTGACAAGGTTCAGGCGAAAAAATGCAGATGACATGGGGGTCTCTTGCGAGATGGGTTTTTCTCAGCATATCCCAGTCTCCCATATCCTGTTCCGAGCCTTTTGGCGAGGGTAGGGTAGGAGATAAACCTATTTAGCACTCGAACCATCTTTGTACTTACAATTTGCGTCACCACAGGCATACAGCCAATGAAAGATTATCTTAAGTGTCGATAATTTCTCACCCAATAGGCGTTGACATTTCATCAAAGATCCTCATAAAAAGTCAATTTCATTACCGTTTAACGGCCTAACCAGATTAAGCCCACGTTGTGACAGCCAAACGACGTGTTAAGTACGAGCCGAAGTGATTTTAAGTATCAATATATGACCAACCGAAGTGGTCTTAAGTAACAATGTATGACCAACCGAAGTGGTTTTAAGTATCAATATATTACCAACCGAAGTGTTCTTTAGTATCACTATATGGCTAACCGAAGTGGTCTTCAGTATCACTGTATGACCAACCGAAGTGGTCTTCAGTATCACTATATGGCTAACCGAAGTGGTCTTCAGTATCACTATATGGCTAACCGCAGTGGTCTTCAGTGTCACTATATGGCTAACCGCAGTGGTCTTCAGTATCACTATATGGCTAACCGCAGTGGTGTTCAGTATCACTGTATGACCAACCGAAGTGGTCTTAAGTAGCAATGTTTGGCCAGGCGAAGCGGTCTTAAGTACCCAGCTAACAGGTCTGACCAGACAGTCGTTACTCGTAACTTTCTTCGATGATCTCGTTGAAGCAGAACGGATGGAAAGGTCGACCATCGCCGGTGTAGAACTTACTCTGGAATTCGACCCTACAGAGAAAAAACAAAATGAAACATTGGGTGGTTTGGGCCACTGTTGTATACAATGAAAGCCAAATCGGGCCAAGCAACTTCTCGGGATAATGAAATGGGAGTTGGATCAAAACAACATAAACGTAAACACTAAGGCGAGAGCTGTTGTCTACTTGTAAAAAAATGTGGTTGTTAAGAAACCTCTGATCGACCACCTACATAGTACCAATCCCATGTATTAATCTTATTTCCTCACTTTGAAAATTATATTCCTTTTTTCTATTTTACTCATGATTATCAAAGTGGTAGACATGAATTGTATTGTCTGAGGTACATTCCGGAAATATATAGCATGCCAGAATTCCGTCAATTAATAAATTCCACTCGATCGCTAATAATTCTTTTATTTTGATAAAAACATATTTGTTCCTTAAACAAAACTATGACAAAATCCGCACTTTATACTGTGTGGCAACCAGCGCCAATATTCTTAGCGACTATTGAGTCCATCTCAAGCCCCGTCGTCGGCTAAACGGCGTTCGTGTAATCTGCCACCATACTTACCAGTGGAGCCTCAGTGTGTGCAGGAAGGCGGACAGACCCTCCATAATGAGTAGAATGGCGATAGTGAGGCAGGCGAAGGGGGTAAAGACGGCCGTCACCATGATACAGCCCAGGTAGCCGTCAATCATTAGCCCTCTCTGCATCACCATCCGCCACAACACCTCCGACAATTCTGTGTCACAAATAATTATAATATTAACCTTCCATAATAAACTACAAATAATTAACTTAACTCATGTGGCATGATTTTTTTTTTCAAAGGTAAGTTTTAATTATAAAGTGTTAATAGCAAAATGCACTGCTCTTTGCATTGTAATACTACTAATACTAATCAATAATAACAACATGAATTGTTCAGTCGGTAAAGTCAGTACCACTGTATTATAAACATAACATTAACATCCTTAAATATTCCGCACGCGCCTAAAATAGAAAACTTATTATTCCACACTTTGAGCTTAGTGAATACTATAGATGAAGTGATCGAAGGTTAAAGGCCTAGATACAGCTAATGTCTATGGCATTGCCTGGTGCCTGGCCAATCCCATTAACATTACAGCCAGGCCGGTTCTACCGCACACGACAGCCTATTGCGTTCAGACGGGTACGGGTATGGACTGACTGGTTGTTCGGCCCCCAAGTCTGTGGACTGATTGGTTCCCAGCTCAAGTCTGTGGACTGACTGGTCCCGGCCCAAGTCTGTGGATTGACTGGTTCCCGGCCCAAGTCTGTGGATTGACTGGTTCCCGGCCCAAGTCTGTGGATTGACTGGTTCTCGGCCCAAGTCTGTGGAGTGACTGGTTCTCGGCCCCAAGTCTGTGGAATGACTGGTTCTCGGCCCCAAGTCTGTGGACTGACTGGTTCTCGGCCCCAAGTCTGTGGACTGACTGGTTCTCGGCCCCAAGTCTGTGGACTGACTGGTTCTCGGCCCCAAGTCTGTGGACTGACTGGTTCTCGGCCCCAAGTCTGTGGAATGACTGGTTCTCGGCCCCAAGTCTGTGGACTGACTGGTTCTCGGCCCCAAGTCTGTGGACTGACTGGTTCCTGTTCCCCAAGTCTGTGGACTAACTGGTTCCCGGTCCCCAAGACTACCGTGGACTGACTGGTTCCCGGCCCTAAATCTGTGGACTGACTGGTTCCCGTTCCCCAAGCATGTGGACTGACTGGTTCCCGTTCCCCAAGTCTGTGGACTGTCTGGTTCCCGTTCCCCAAGTCTGTGGTTCTCGTTCTCCAAGTCTGTGGACTGACTGGTTCCCGTTCCCCAAGTCTGTGGACTGACTGGTTCCCGTTCCCCAAGTCCGTGGACTGACTGGTTCCCGTTCCCCAAGTCCGTGGACTGACTGGTGGGTGGGGGTGGGGGTGTACATACGTGCGTGCGCCAGACTGAGGGCCCACAGCCTGAGGTAGGAGGCGGTGTGGGAGATACACCCCAGGCAGTACTCTATGGGGGTGGGGGGTGGGGGGTGGGGGCGTACATACGTGCGATATGATCTGATGGGTAGGGCAGAGGGTGGGTCCCATTGTCCCAGAGCTTCTTAAAATTATGGGACATCCCAAAAAATAATGGGACATTAATGTAAATGAAATATTGCGTAGTCTGCTCACTATATATTTACGATGGGGCGCTATGTTCCCTCACAGCTCAATGAAATGCGTCATTTGAAATTGTTGTGCGACAAATGACGCAGAACGCGTATGTATCAGAATAGCTGTCTCTATATTTTTTTTCTTTTAGGAAACGTATCCTTAGACTATGATATCGTTCCCGTTCCCCAAGTCTGTGGACTGACTGGTTCCCGGCCCCAAGTCCGTGGACTGACTGGTTCCCGGTCCCTAAGTATGTGGACTGACTGGTTCCCGTTCCCCAAGTCTGTGGACTGACTGGTTCCCGGCCCTAAATCTGTGGACTGACTGGTTCCCGTTCCCCACGTCTGTGGTTCCCGTTCTCCAAGTCTGTGGACTGACTGGTTCCCGTTCCCCAAGTCTGTGGACTGACTGGTTCCCGGCCCCAAGTCCGTGGACTGACTGGTTCCCGGTCCCTAAGTATGTGGACTGACTGGTTCCCGTTCCCCAAGTCTGTGGACCGACTGGTTCCCGGTCCCCAAGACTACCGTGGACTGACTGGTTCCCGGCCCTAAATCTGTGGACTGACTGGTTCCCGTTCCCCACGTCTGTGGTTCCCGTTCTCCAAGTCTGTGGACTGACTGGTTCCCGTTCCCCAAGTCTGTGGACTGACTGGTTCCCGGCCCCAAGACTACCGTGGACTGACTGGTGGGTGGGGGTGGGGGCGTACATACGTGCGTGCGCCAGACTGAGGGCCCACAGCCTGAGGTAGGAGGCGGTGTGGGAGATACACCCCAGGCAGTACTCTATGGGGGGTGGGGGGTGGGGGGTGGGGGCGTACATACGTGCGTGCGCCAGACTGAGGGCCCACAGCACGAGGTAGGAGGCGGTGTGGGAGATGCACCCCAGACAGTACTCTATGGGGGGTGGGGGGTGGAGGGGGGGGGGGGCGTACATACGTGCGTGCGCCAGCCTGAGGGCCCACAGCCTGAGGTAGGAGGCGGTGTGGGAGATACACCCCAGACAATACTCTATGGGGGGTGGGGGGTGGGGGGTGGGGGCGTACATACGTGCGTGCGCCAGACTGAGGGCCCACAGCCTGAGGTAGGAGGCGGTGTGGGGGAGATACACCCAGGCAGTATTCTATGGTGTGGATCGCCTGGTGGATGAACGTCTCGCCAAAGTCAAACTGAAGCAGACATCATCATAAACGCGTATCAAAACACATCAAAAGGCGAACAATGTTCTATTTACCCAAAGAATAAATAACAACGTCATCGTCATGACATAAAACATGTTGTTACTACATACCAACTCATTGTTATTATATACCAACTCATTGTTATTATATAACAAAGCACTGCTATTACATAACAACACACCGTTGTTACACAATAACAGTATGTGACAATATGATCTGATGGGTAGGCCAGAGGGTAGGTCCCATTGTCCCAGAGCTCCTTAAATTATGGGACAGCCCCAAAATAATTTAAATGAAATATTTCGTAGTCTGCTCACTATATATTTACAATGGGGCGCCATGTTCCTCACAGCATAATTTGAAATTGTTGTGCGACAAATGATGCAGGACGCGTATGTATCAGAAACGCTGTCTCTATATTTTTTTTCGTTTAGGAAACGTATCTTTAGACTATGAGAAGACTATTTTCTCTCATTGGTAGTGCCCTTACGGCCGGAACTGGCTTCCCCTTTAATAACAATACAATGTTGGATCTAGTCGCCCCGTCACCCACTGACCTCTTCGCCAGTTGCCGTTACGGATCCGCAAAGGTGGTGGTGTCCGGCAGGATGCGCTCCAAATCGTCGCCCTCCCCCTCGGCTGGCGTCCCAATGTCGTTGATCCCGCCGCGCACGTGAACCTGGAGCACCTTCAGCGGTTAGACGGGAGTCCCACACCGGGGGCGGCGGGGGGAGGGAGTGGGGGGCGAGGGGTTGAAGACAGGGGGATGAGGCAGAGAGAGGGGCGAGGGATAGAGAGGGGGTGAGGGATAGTGGGGGGGTTAGACATGGGGATCAGGGAGAGCGGCACGGGTCAAGTTTAGAGAGGTAGGGGGGTGGGGAGTCAGAGAGAGAGGGAGGAGAGAGGTGGATCAGAGAGGGGAGGGGAGGTCAGAAAGTGGGGGGTGGGGGTATAGATCCAGTGCGTTTCAAAATATATATACAAAATATATATATATATATATATACAAAACATATAAAGAAAAAAATGCGGGGAGGGGGGAAGGGGGCGAAGGGGAAGGGCGGACGGGAGGAAGAGAAGAGAATAACAGGAGGACATAACAGAGATATTATTCAATCACCATCACAAATCCTGTGAGGACCCATATCCTGAACTATGCTAAGGCCACACGGTACGCAAATCCAGGTATGTGACGCCAGGATTCAGAAGCCAACTGCTAATGCTACTGGTGCCTGAATCAGTGCCACACATACCCAGTCCGCACCACCACCCTCGCCTTGGCACAGTCAGTGCTTGGTGTCCTCGCACTAGTCTAGGGTAGTCAACACATTATAGAGGGCTGCTAAGCCTGAGAGAAGAGAGAATCCAGTAAACAAACTCACGTCCACCGCGAGACGTACAGACTGCAGTAGAATAGGTAAGAATTTTATAACGGAGACTCAAGCCAAAGGAGATTACCAGGAGAAGACTTAATTATCGCACCATAATTAACATTAAGTAACAAATTGCACAATGCTAAGAAATCCCTTGCGATGATTTGGCAATATATCTACATACAACAATATAACAATTGTCTTTCCATCTAATGCCCTTACAATGGAACGATTAACACCATATTCAATTGTAAACACATATATATATGTGTATATATATTTATACACAAGTATAAATAGTACCTATTGCAGAATATATAACAATACATCCAAGTAGACTATACGTCAGGAAAATACAATGGCGAAATGTAGCACATACCGGTATTATTATATAATAATATAATAGAGGATTATATAGAGAATATAGAGAAAATAGAGAAAATAAATAATAAAATGTATAATACATAACATAGTATTTAATAGTACATTATAGTGCGTTATATCATACAATGGTATAATACAGTACACAATTTGTATAATATATACAGTTATGACCCATATTATGGCCTTGTGATGACCTCGGATGACCTTGAACGTACCAGTGGTCTTCTTCGGGATCGGGCTTTCATCAGCAAGTAGAGAGGTTTGGAGAGCAGCATCCAGATGGCGCTCGAGACGGCGGCAATCACCAATCCTATCTGAACCTGTTTCTGAAAGTCAAGGTCAAACGCGCACGGTTGTTAACGTGTACAGATAGATCATTGAGGGTTGCTGTTTGCAGTCTTGTCCCCCATTAATCCTCGTTTCGCTTGCATGCGATATTTACAGGGTTCATACAAGCAAGGTTCCATCAAATTCAAGCCTTTTTAAGGCAAACACTAGAAAAATTCAAGGACTTTTCAAGGACAATTTTTACTTTCTCTGGTCTATTTTAAGCATACAAATTGCAAAACTTGGGGACTAAATTTTCTGCATACAATCTTTGGTATGCGGAAATAAGGAATGACAACAAGAAGGCAGTGTCCACGTTACCAAACAACAGCATTTATTGGAGTTAATCACTTTACTTTTATTAATTCCTACTTCTTCAATTCAGCCAACTTTTGTTCGATTTTTTCGTGGGTCTTTGCCAGTGCCCGGTCCAGTTTGAAATCAAGCATTTTTCATTGTAACTGCCCTATTTTTAAGCAAATTCAAGTACACTGGATCGACCTCAAGGCCAATTTCTGTTTTTATAACCTATTCCAGGCATCAGTCAAAATTCAAGCACTTTTCAAGCCTGTGCGCACCCAGTATTTACCAACATCCTGGACTGTTTGTTGGTTTGACACGCATGGATATCCGCATATATTGTTATATCAGAATAATAGTTTCTTCCATATAATCGATGAAAAAATCCGAAAATAATGAAGTAATGACCAACGATTGGTTCGATGGCAGAATGTTTTTTGGGGGTCTTGTTTTAAGGTATTAAAATTGTTATATTAAGAACATACAATTTATCCCCAAAATTGACAAGATGTCATAAATCGAAAATTTAGATGATCTCTTCCAACAGAAACGATAACACGTTGAATAAATGTCGAAACACGCCTTCTACCACGGAACTAGATTGAAAACATTTAATTTAAGGTGAGCGCATGGGAGCCCCAGCGTCTGTTTACAATGTCACGTGCTGGAGCAATCTCCACCACCGCTTTGGGCAGATGGCCACCAGGGAGGTCAACCTACTTGTCCCGGGAACCAGGTCCAGTTACTGCAGATGGCAGCGTCGTGCGTAGGGTAGGTGAACATGAACATGTTGATGAAACCTGTGGAGGACAGATATGTGATGTTGTAGTGAAACGAATACAAATTTTATGTAGAATACTGATTAAAACATCATGTCGAGGACAAAATGTATCGGCTGCAGTATGTATAAAAACATACGAATTTCTATTGGGACCAGCTCATCTATACTGTACGTCGTCTTTACTTGACTAAGTAATGTTTTAATTTCATTTACGCGGATGTAATGCCTTAAATTGTATTCATATTGCCCTTCTTTTATTTTTTTAAAATGAATAACGTGAGAAGAAAAACACAAACGTTTCAGTATCAATCAGTGGGCACACAAATTTAATTTAAGATAAATTAATAGTTCACAGAAATAGTCAGATGATATTAATACCTGCAGTATTTAGAATACGAGCAAACTGATAATAGCATACGTCGGAACTTTACGCTGCGGCAGAGAGTGTTTAGTGCTTACATTTCAGTATTAAATAATTAAACCATTTATCGAGCGATCGATCAACGCATGACTTAAATACACTACTTTCCAGCATAAAAGTCGCACCGTATGAAATGGATAAGGTTGCGTATGTTTTACCGTAATATTCGCGGGTACAAAACCGCGCCTTACACACCAGCACACTAGGTCCGTAAAGACATGGATAACACATTATTCTTTGAAAGAAACACTTCCTTCGCTTTGTACGTTGTCCACAGTCAATGCAGTGTTCATGAATTCAACATGTTCAGCAGACAGATGTAAGGCCACCAAACCAAAGCCAGACAACGAGCCATGAGTCATCACTGGTTGCCCATGGTTACCTATGAGGATGTTGGGGGCGCAGTTGGGGTCGTAGGCGGAAGATATGATCCACTTGGCGAAGATCAGGGCCACGAGATACCCGAACATCGCCATGAGGAAGACCAACTGAGGCAGGAAGTTACACACGATCTCCATGGGCTGTTTGAAGTAGCTGCAAACAACAAGAGAAATGTACACGTTTATTAAAGTGTACTCGTCCTTGCGCGTACTGCCTGGAGCAGAGTTTGAAAAAACAACCCCAAAATCCCCCCAAAAACCAAAACAAAACAAAAAAATACGAAAAAGGGGTTCGTGCCACGTTATGTTGAAGTTCAAAGTTAACTGGTTTACTGAGGAAAGGGAACTAATAATGTGTTTCAATAATAGGTTACAGCTTTTATTCCATAAAATCAGTAAACAATCAGTGAATGCCTTGTAGTAAAAACTGAGGTCCAATCTGGCTATTTCTGGAAACATTGCATATGGGGCGATATTTGGAGTTAACTCCATGATGTCACAACTTTGACATGTGATACATAGGCATCTAATGTCGAGGGTGCGTACTGTATTCATGGTTGAGTGGTTTTTCATTGAGTCTCAACCAATGAAAAGGTACCTTCAGAATATCAGTGTAAAAGCACGTGGGTTTTTGTTTATCTATGACGTATTGCTCCGGCCCCCACCTCCCCCCTCCTTCAGTCAATATTAGGCTAACACTAAGCTACGAAATTCTCTCAGAATATTACTCCCTCCCTACTATTCGGGCAAAATGCAGGTAACTCAGCAATGTAAGCGGGTAGATATAGGGAGAATACTAGGAGCTAACGGTAGTTTGGCGTGGCACCAACACTATAATCATGGTATAATGAGATAAACGCAAGTAAAGTTCACAGTCTCGTGAATGCAAACATTCAAACAGTAATAGAGACTTGAGTAGTGGAAGAGAGAACTTTCCCGCCAATAATATGCATTGTCTTACGTGCGGTTCCACAATGAAAGCATCACCCCCAAGGTCATCTGAGCGACCCCGAAGATTACAGAGATCTTCTTCTTGTAGGAATTAGTAAAGGAAATCTTGTTTTCGCTCATCTGCCATATCTGAAAAAGAAACCAATCAATATGATTTATAATACTTTACCAGAAGGTAATGATGCAGTTCAGTTAGTTCCAGGTTCCAGGGTAAAGTTCCAGGGTAAATATTAGATACAATTCCAGACGAATTACTAGATGTAAAGGATAAAGGTACATAAAGTATGGGAGTCTACGCCATGTACGTTGTACACTACGTAATGTACGTTGTACACTACGCCATGTATGGTGTACAGTATACGTTGCACACTATATGGTATACACTACGTCATATACACTATATACTGTATACTCCATACATATACACTATATGGTGTACACTGCTTTATACGCCATGCTGTACACGGACCGGGTCGAGGCCGAAGGGGTAGGGTTCTCCCAGCCAGTCGGTCGTGGTGTTGGGGTTAAGTTGCAGCTTGGCATTCGCCGCGAGAGTCGAAGAGCTGCAACAGAAACACGACGCCCTGGGTTACGTACCGGGCCACGCCACAATATCGCACAGACTCGCTCAGACCCCGTCCTCAGGGCGGTCCGAGTAAGAAATCAGGTGAACAGTCTATCGTAACCCAGCCCCATTATTTCCCAAAACAGATGATACGCATCTTTGCAATTACGTAACGACTTCTGGAAAATATTTTGGGGTTATCGATAATTTGGAAACAGATATAACTATACGATATTGACGGGGCATATCATGGGTAAACCTATTGAGTTTGTCTAAATTACATATGGGATTTATCATTTTTCTTTTGCAGAGATCACAGTATCTGAATGTAATTTGCCACTTTGCACTGGCGTAACGAGTTCTGGGAAATAATTTGAGGTTCATCTTTTATTTTTCTACAGATATAACAATACGATGTTGACGGGCATAGAATGTAAAAATCTATTGAGCTTGTCTAACTTACATCAGGGATATATCATTTTCCTTTTGCAGAGATGACAGTATTTAACTTGTCTGCAGAGTGTGTTGTCGTACGATGGCGCCAACATAACTCTGCCTCAGACCAACATGATACCCAGAATGCATCGCCCATGCAGTGGCGCCTCACAGTGGAAGGATCCGAACTTGAACATTTTTTGCGAAATAGTCCAATATAGATTCGAATGCCAGAAGGGTGTGTCGCAGCTGACATGTGCGGAGATAAACCCATATGCACGAAAACCAATGCCAAAAGGGATTGTTTCATAGATGGACAGCAGTACATTTTTGGGAGGTTACAAAGCATAGATATAAAGAAGTAACAACAGTCGCGAGAGTGTGGTATGGGTATATCCCGCACCGAGTGTCACAATGGGCCACAGTCAAGAGTGTGATAAGTACCTACTATTATGCAGCATGGTAGGTGTTTATCATAAAACAGAACGTTCTGCGGGCACCATAATATCTCACAAAGGCTTAATTTTTACCAAACAATCACTATAAAAGAGCCATCTACATCAGGGAAAAAGACCCTAAAGTCTACATCTGCATAAGGGGAAAAGATCCTAAAATCTATATCTAAATCAGGGAAAAAGACCCTAAAATCTGCATCTAAATCAGTGAATAAGACCCTACATCTAAATCAGTGAATAAGTCCCTAAAATCTACATCTAAATCAGTGAAAAAGACCCTAAAATCTACATCTAATTCAGTGAAAAAGACCCTAAAATCTACATCAAAATCAGTGAAAAAGACCCTAAAATCTGCGATTGCTTTTGGTGTTGAGCGGGACTAGTGGTACTCTGTGGAGGCGGGTGGTTTTACACTTACTCGAAGGCCTGGGCGCTCCACCCCGTGCCGAAGATGTTGAAGGACTTGGAGAATGCGTCGTTGTAAATTAGGCCAGAGTACACAGAGAAGGCTCCCATCAGCAGGACGATGTAGCGGCCGGCGTAGATCATCCCGAACATCTACCGGGAGAAAACGCGACACGTCAGACACGTCACTCAAGAGCCATAGACCGATCCAGGCTGTCAATCATTCGTTGACGTCACTGTTGCGTTTATCCAATCATGTGGCGAAAAAAGCTCTTCCACGTTCGTTATGTCGGACAAACAAGTCGGACAAACAAAGCAACAGGTCACTTTCTTGTCAGTTTCAGAGATGAGTACTACTCACTTGTACCCCCGACCAGCTATGATTGTCAATTTTATACTCACGATTAACGAAAAAGGACTTAAGCGTTTGCGGGGCTCTCTCTCTGGCCACCGCCTACAGCTGCCTCACTCACCTCGCCCCCCTTGGCCGCCGCCTACAGCTGCCTCACTCACCTCGCCCCCCTTGGCCGCCGCATACAGCTGCCTCACTCACCTCGCCCCCCTTGGCCGCCGCCTACAGCTGCCTCACTCACCTCGCCCCCCTTGGCCACCGCCTACAGCTGCCTCACTCACCTCGCCCCCCTTGGCCACCGCCTACAGCTGCCTCACTCACCTCGCCCCCCTTGGCCGCCGCCTACAGCTGCCTCACTCACCTCGCCCCCTTGGCCACCGCCTACAGCTGCCTCACTCACCTCGCCCCCCTTGGCCACCGCCTACAGCTGCCTCACTCACCTCGCCCCCCTTGGCCGCCGCCTACAGCTGCCTCACTCACCTCGCCCCCCTTGGCCACCGCCTACAGCTGCCTCACTCACCTCGCCCCCCTTGGCCGCCGCCTACAGCTGCCTCACTCACCTCGCCCCCCTTGGCCGCCGCCTACAGCTGCCTCACTCACCTCGCTCCCCTTGGCCGCCGCCTACTGCTGCCTCACTCACCTCGCCCCCCTTGGCCGCCGCCTACAGCTGCCTCACTCACCTCGCTTCCCTTGGCCGCCGCCTACAGCTGCCTCACTCACCTCGCCCCCCTCCGCCGCCGCCTACAGCTGCCTCACTCACCTCGCCCCCCTTGGCCGCCGCCTACAGCTGCCTCACTCACCTCGCTTCCCTTGGCCGCCGCCTACAGCTGCCTCACTCACCTCGCCCCCTTGGCCGCCGCCTACAGCTGCCTCACTCACCTCGCCCCCCTTGGCCGCCGCCTACAGCTGCCTCACTCACCTCGCCCCCCTTGGCCGCCGCCTACAGCTGCCTCACTCACCTCGCTTCCCTTGGCCGCCGCCTACAGCTGCCTCACTCACCTCGCCCCCCTTGGCCGCCGCCTACAGCTGCCTCACTCACCTCGCCCCCCTTGGCCGCCGCATACAGCTGCCTCACTCACCTCCCTTGGCCGCCGCCTACAGCTGCCTCATTTACGTCGCCTCCCTTGGCCGCCGCCTACAGCTGCCTCACTCACCTCGCCCCCCTTGGCCGCCGCATACAGCTGCCTCACTCACCTCGCCCCCCTTGGCCGCCGCCTACAGCTGCCTCACTCACCTCGCTTCCCTTGGCCGCCGCCTACAGCTGCTTCACTCACCTCGCCCCCCTTGGCCGCCGCCTACAGCTGCCTCACTCACCTCGCCCCCCTTGGCCACCGCCTACAGCTGCCTCACTCACCTCGCCCCCCTTGGCCACCGCCTACAGCTGCCTCACTCACCTCGCCCCCCTTGGCCACCGCCTACAGCTGCCTCACTCACCTCGCCCCCCTTGGCCGCCGCCTACAGCTGCCTCACTCACCTCGCCCCCCTTGGCCACCGCCTACAGCTGCCTCACTCACCTCGCCCCCCTTGGCCGCCGCCTACAGCTGCCTCACTCACCTCGCCCCCCTTGGCCGCCGCCTACAGCTGCCTCACTCACCTCGCTCCCCTTGGCCACCGCCTACAGCTGCCCCACTCACCTCGCCCCCCTTGGCCGCCGCCTACAGCTGCCTCACTCACCTCGGCCCCCTTGGACGCCGCCTACAGCTGCCTCACTCACCTCGCCCCCCTTGGCCACCGCCTACAGCTGCCTCACTCACCTCGCCCCCCTTGGCCGCCGCCTACTGCTGCCCCACTCACCTCGCCCCCTTTGGCCGCCGCCTACAGCTGCCTCACTCACCTCGGCCCCCTTGGCCGCCGCCTACAGCTGCCTCACTCACCTCGCCCCCCTTGGCCGCCGCCTACAGCTGCCTCACTCACCTCGCTTCCCTTGGCCGCCGCCTACAGCTGCCTCATTCACCTCGCCCCCCTTGGCTGCCGCCTACAGCTGCCTCACTCACCTCGCCCCCCTTGGCCGCCGCATACAGCTGCCTCACTCCCCTCGGCCGCCGCATACAGCTGCCTCATTTACGTCGCCTCCCTTGGCCGCCGCCTACAGCTGCCTCACTCACCTCGTCTTCCTTGGCCGCCGCCTACAGCTGCCTCACTCACCTCGCCTCCCTTGGACGCCGTCTACAGCTGCCTCACTCATCTCCCTTGGCCGCCGTCTACAGCTGCCTCACTCACCTCCTCTGGCCGCCGCCTACAGCTGCCTCACTCACCTCGCTCCCTTTGGCCGCCGCCTACAGCTGCCTCACTCACCTCGCCCCCCTTGGCCGCCGCCTACAGCTGCCTCACTCACCTCACCTCCCTTGGCCGCCGCCTACAGCTGCCTCACTCACCTCGCTTGGCCGCCGCCTACAGCTGCCTCACTCACCTCGCCCCCCTTGGCCGCCGCCTACAGCTGCCTCACTCACCTCGCCTCCCTTGGCCGCCGTCTACAGCTGCCTCACTCACCTCGCCTCCCTTGGCCGCCGTCTACAGCTGCCTCACTCACCTCGCTTGGCCGCCGCCTACAGCTGCCTCACTCACCTCACCTCCCTTGGCCGCCGCCTACAGCTGCCTCACTCACCTCACCTCCCTTGGCCGCCGCCTACAGCTGCCTCACTCACCTCACCTCCCTTGGCCGCCGCCTACAGCTGCCTCACTCACCTCGCCCGCCGCCTACAGCTGCCTCACTCACCTCGCCCCCCTTGGCCGCCGCCTACAGTTGCCTCACTCACCTCGCCCCCCTTGGCCGCCGCCTACAGTTGCCTCACTCACCTCGCCCCCCTTGGCCGCCGCCTACAGCTGCCTCATTCACGTCGCCTCCCTTGGCCGCCGTCTACAGCTGCCTTACTCACCTCGCTCCCCTTGGCCGCCGCCTACAGCTGCCTCACTCACCTCGCCCCCTTTGGCCGCCGCCTACAGCTGCCTCATTCACGTCGCCTCCCTTGGCCGCCGTCTACAGCTGCCTTACTCACCTCGCTCCCCTTGGCCGCCGTGTACAGCTGTCTCTCCCTGATGACCATCCACAGCGCGAAGAAGAACATGATCAGTCCGTGGCCGAAGTCACCGAACATGACAGAGAAGAGGAACGGGAAGGTGATGATGGCAAACGGCGCTGTCGAAAAGAGAACAACACGGTGACAAGTGCCTACAGCGCAGCCAAACGGGAGTCCGTTTCCAACACAGTAAATGGTGGGATAGCAAACGACAGTCACAAAGAGAAATGCGATATTGCTTGCGTTAGACGGTTGCTGCTTGGTTGCATATTCAGGACACTTTAACCAATTCTGGTCATATCGCGGCAGAAGAAAGGGAAGAACGGAGCGGGGTAACCCAATACTCGTTGCAAAGAAGGACATGAGATCTTTATCCTGCGACCACACAGACATGGCCACAGCGGGGGCTCGAACCACCGATCCACGTGCCGTTAGGCTCTCAAGCGGCCAGACCACTCAAGGCGAGCGTTCTAACCCACTGAGCTGTTACCAGCAGGGGGCGGCGGGGGCCGGGCAACCTACCTGGGTTGACCTCCTTGTAGTTAGCGACGCCGTACGCGTCCACCACCTTCTGGAAGACCTCCGTGAACTTGTTGGTCCTGTTGTACGTCGGCAGCACGTCGTCGTTATGCACCCTGTGGACGATGGAGGGGGCTGAGCTGCCCGCAGCCTCCTGCAAGATGGGTTGGTTGGTTGGTTGTATATTCCGGACGCTTTAATCGCTTTTGTCATATCGCGTCAATGGGAAAAGGAAGGGAGAGTGGAGCCATGTCCCCGGGGGTAACCCCCTACTCTTTGAGAAGAGAGTTGGTTGTATATTCAGGACGCTTTAACCACTTTTAGTGATATCGCGTCAATGGGAGAAGGAAGGGAGAGTGGAGCCATGTCCCCGGGGGTAACCCCCTACTCTTTGAGAAGAGAGTTGGTTGGTTATTCAGGACGCTTTAACTACTTTTGGTGATATCGCGTCAATGGGAGAAGGAAGGGAGAGTGGAGCCATGTCCCCGGGGGTAACCCCCTACTCTTTGAGAAGAGAGTTGGTTGTATATTCAGGACGATTTAACCACTGTTGGTGATATCGCGTCAATGGGAGAAGGAAGGGAGAGTGGAGCCATGTCCCCGGGGGTAACCCCCTACTCTTTGAGAAGAGAGTTGGTTGGTTATTCAGGACGCTTTAACTACTTTTGGTGATATCGCGTCAATGGGAGAAGGAAGGGAGAGTGGAGCCATGTCCCCGGGGGTAACCCCCTACTCTTTGAGAAGAGAGTTGGTTGTATATTCAGGACGATTTAACCACTTTTGGTGATATCGCGTCAATGGGAAAAGGAAGGGAGAGTGGAGCCATGTCCCCGGGGGTAACCCCCTACTCTTTGAGAAGAGAGTTGGTTAGTTATTCAGGACGCTTTAACTACTTTTGGTCATATCGCGTCAATGGGAGAAGGAAGGGAGAGTGGAGCCATGTCCCCGGGGGTAACCCCCTACTCTTTGCGAAGAAGGACATGGGATCTTTATCCTGCGACCACAGACATGGCCACAGCGGGGCTCGAACCACCGATCGACGTGCCGTTAGGCTCTCAGGAGGCCAGAATACTTAAGGCGAGCGCTCCGCCCCCTAAAAGATGGGAAAGCAGATGGTCGATGGGAGGTGACTGCTATGTGAAACCAGTTGGAGTTGCCGAGCGATCAGTATCCAACATACGGATGGGCGCTGAGTGGGGCGGGGTGCTTGGGGGGGGGGGGGTGTAGAGGGGAAAAAAGAGTGGAGGGGTGAACCGGTTCGTTCATGGCCCGACATTGTCACGTTAACAAACATCTCTGCGGTTACTTTCCGTACCATATACGTGTGAGCCTTTATATGTCACAGTTTTATACTATTATCAGTTACTTCAGAATTGATACAATTTCTGTGCTATGTAAGGCAACAATTAGGCAACAAAATATTTAAGACATGTCCGTACTTTATACAATAGCTTACAACTAAAGACAGCTACTAAACTCTTATGACAGCTTCTACACAATATAACAAAAATGTGAACTGAACATGGCAACGTCTATACCATATTTATATATATATATACATGTATATCTAGAAAAGCTGTACAATATATGATAACTTCTGTACTATAGGGCACGACCGTGTTATGCCAGGACACCCGTGTTATGCCAGAACTCTCGTGTTATGCCAGGAGTCCCGTATTATGCCAGGACTCCCGTGTTATGCCAGGACACCCGTGTTATGCCAGGACACCCGTGTTATACCAGGACTCTCGCGTTATGCCAGGATTCCCGTGTTATGCCAGGACTCCCGTGTTATGCCAGGACTCCCGTGTTATGCCAGGACTCTCGTGTTATGCCAGGACACCCGTGTTATGCCAGGACTCTCGTGTTATGCCAGGACTCTCGTGACGTGTTATACCAGGACTCTCGCGTTATGCCAGGACACCCGTGTTATGCCAGGACTCTCGTGTTATGCCAGGACCCCCTTGTTATGCCAGGACTCTCGCGTTATGCCAGGACACCCGTGTTATGCCAGGACACCCGTGTTATGCCAGGACTCTCGTGTTATGCCAGGACTCTCGTGACGTGTTATACCAGGACTCCCTTGTTATGCCAGGACTCTCGTGTTATGCCAGGACTCCCTTGTTATACCAGGACTCTCGCGTTATGCCAGGACACCCGTGTTATACCAGGACTCTCGCGTTATGCCAGGACTCTCGTGTTATGCCAGGACTCTCGTGACGTGTTATACCAGGACTCCCTTGTTATGCCAGGACTCTCGTGTTATGCCAGGACTCCCTTGTTATACCAGGACTCTCGCGTTATGCCAGGACACCCGTGTTATACCAGGACTCTCGCGTTATGCTAGGACTCCCGTGTTATGCCAGGACTCTCGTGTTATGCCAGGACACCCGTGTTATGCCAGGACTCTCGTGTTATGCCAGGACTCCCGTGTTATGCCAGGACTCTCGTGTTATGCCAGGACTCCCGTGTTATGCCAGGACACCCTTGTTATGCCGGGACTCCGGTGTTATGCCGGGACTCCGGTGTTATGCCAGGACTCCCTTGTTATGCCAGGACTCTCGTGTTATGCCAGGACACCCGTGTTATGCCAGGACTCTCGTGTTATGCCAGGACTCTCGTGTTATGCCAGGACTCTAGTGTTATGCCAGGACACCCGTGTTATGCCAGGACACCCTTGTTATGCCGGGACTCCGGTGTTATGCCAGGACTCTCGTGTTATGCCAGAACACCCTTGTTATGCCAGGACTCTCTTGTTATGCCAGGACTACCTTGTTATGCCAGGATTCCCGTGTTATGCCAGGGCTCCCGTGTTATGCCAGGACTCTCGTGTTATGCCAGGACTCTCGTGTTATGGCAGGACTCCCGTGTTATGCCAGAACTCTCTTGTTATGGCAGGACTCCCGCGTTGTGACCCCCGCAGCACGTGTTATGACCCCCGTACCACGTGTTATGACCCCCGCACCACGTGTTATGACCCACCGTACCACGTGTTATGACCCCCGCACCACGTGTTATGACCCCCGCACCACGTGTTATGACCCACCGTACCACGTGTTATGACCCCCGCACCACGTGTTATGACCCCCGCACCACGTGCTGTGACCCCTGCACCACGTGCTGTGACCCCCGCACCACGTGCTGTGACCCCTGCACCACGTGCTGTGACCCCCGCACCACGTGGCGGCCCACTGACCGTGGCCCGCTTCAGCAGTAGCTGCGCCGTGTCCATCTCGCGCGTGGGCATCCAGCACTCGGCCACGTAGTTCTTGCCCTCGGTGTGAAACATGTTCATCGTGTGGTAGATGGCCTTCATCTTGAGCACCTTCACGATCCACGACTGCCAGTTCTGGGCGATGGTGTTCAGCACGCGAACCTTCTGCTCCAGGGACTTGTCCAGCACCTACAGGCCAGAGAGATAGAGAGAGAGAAAGATCAGATAGTGAATTCTGCAGCACCTACAGGCCACAGAGACAGGAATACATATCAGATAGTGACTTCTGCAGCAAGTACAGGCCACAGGGGGGGAGAGAGAGATCAGATCAAATGACTTTTGCAGCACCTACAGGCCACAGGGAGAGAGAGGGATCAGATCAAATGACTTCTGCAGTACGTACAGACCACAGGGAGAGATCTTATGGTAACTTCTGCAGCACGTACAGGCCACAGGGAGAGAGGGAGAGATCTTATGGTAACTTCTGCAGCACGTACAGGTCACAGGGAGAGAGGGAGAGATCTTATGGTAACTTTTGCAGCACGTACAGGCCACAGGGAGAGATCTTATGGTAACGTCTGCAGCAAGTACAGGCCACAGAGAGAGAGGGAGAGATCTTATGGTAACTTCTGCAGTACGTACAAACCACAGGGAGAAGGAGGGAGAGATCTTATGGTAACGTTTGCAGTACGTACAGGCCACAGGGAGATGGGGAGAGATCTTATGGTAACTTCTGCAGTACGTACAGACCACAGGGAGCGAGAGACAGATCAGATAGTGACTTCTGCAGTATGTAAGACCACAGGGAGAGAGGGAGAGATCTTATGGTAACTTCTGCAGCACGTACAGGCCACAGGGAGAGAGGGAGAGATCTTATGGTAACTTATGCAGTACGTACAGACCACAGGGAGAGAGGGAGAGATCTTATGGTAACTTCTGCAGTACGTACAGGCCACAGGGAGAGAGGGAGAGACCTTATGATAACTTCTGCAGCACGTACAGGCCACAGGGAGAGAGGGAGAGATCTTATGGTAACGTCTGCAGCAAGTACAGGCCACAGAGAGAGAGGGAGAGATCTTATGGTAACTTCTGCAGTACGTACAAACCACAGGGAGAGGGAGGGAGATATCTTATGGTAACGTTTGCAGTACGTACAGGCCACAGGGAGATAGGGAGAGATCTTATGGTAACTTCTGCAGTACGTACAGACCCCAGGGAGATGGGGAGAGATCTTATGGTAACTTTTGCAGCACGTACAGGCCACAGGGAGAGAGGGAGAGATCTTATGGTGACTTCTGCAGTACGTACAAACCACAGGGAGAGGGAGGGAGAGATCTTATGGTAACGTTTGCAGTACGTACAGGCCACAGGGAGATGGGGTGAGATCTTATGGTAACTTCTGCAGTACGTACAGACCACAGGGAGAGGGAGGGAGAGATCTTATGGTAACGTCTGCAGCAAGTACAGGCCACAGAGAGAGAGGGAGAGATCTTATGGTAACTTCTGCAGTACGTACAAACCACAGGGAGAGGGAGGGAGAGATCTTATGGTAACGTCTGCAGCAAGTACAGGCCACAGAGAGAGAGGGAGAGATCTTATGGTAACTTCTGCAGTACGTACAGACCACAGGGAGAGAGGGAGAGATCTTATGTTGACTTCTGCAGTACGTACAGACCACAGGGAGAGAGGGAGAGATCTTATGGTAACTTCTGCAGTACGTACAGACCACAGGGAGAGATCTTATGGTAACGTCTGCAGCAAGTACAGGCCACAGAGAGAGAGGGAGAGATCTTATGGTAACTTCTGCAGTACGTACAGACCACAGGGAGAGAGGGAGAGATCTTATGTTGACTTCTGCAGTACGTACAGACCACAGGGAGAGAGGGAGAGATCTTATGGTAACTTCTGCAGTACGTACAGACCACAGGGAGAGATCTTATGGTAACGTCTGCAGCAAGTACAGGCCACAGAGAGAGAGGGAGAGATCTTATGGTAACTTCTGCAGTACGTACAGACCACAGGGAGAGAGGGAGAGATCTTATGTTGACTTCTGCAGTACGTACAGACCACAGGGAGAGAGGGAGAGATCTTATGGTAACTTCTGCAGTACGTACAGACCACAGGGAGAGAGGGAGATAAGATGGTGACTGCTGAGAAACCCTACAGACCAAAGAGACCGGGCAGTAACTGTTGCAGCACCTACAGACCACAGAGACATTTACACAAACTACAGGAAGGAAATTGCACATTGATTGTGCACATAAGGCTTATATTTTACAAAGACTCCAGCTATACAGTACATCGAATTGCAACCTCCCATACCATTGAATAGATTCAAGACGACTGGACTCGTCGACGCCGACCCAGTATAGTATAGTATAGTATAGTATGACACCCGGTATAGCTCGACGATTAGCAAAATCTTTGAAATATCCTTTTTTTTTAGAATCTCTACTTATATAACGGGGATACAGATAATGATAAAAGTGAACCAGTGATTGCGCACTTCATTACAAACACTTTCACCAAACGCCACATCTCATGATATATAACGGTTATCCGGACTTTTTTTAAACGATCTGTACAGCATTTCAAATAGTGTTTTTCTCAGTGCACAATCACAGGTCGGATGTTTATACCACTATTATGAACGGCCACTTCACTTTGACGTGGGGGCTATGGAGCAAATATTTGAAGCTGCTTACGATTGTGATATCCGCCAGGCGATTCTGGACGCCCAAGGATACTTCTCTCCTCTCATCCGGGGACTCTGAACACGGGTAAAGCGTGGCACGGTACCTGTGCGGCAGAAATAAACAATCGTATCGGAGCCATGATCACTGTACCGTCACGGGCAAACCGAGGATTGGTTGTATATTCAGGACGCTTTAACCACTTTTGGTCATATCGAGTCAATGGGAGAAGGAAGGGAGAGTAGAGCTATGTCCCGGGGGGTAACCCCCTACTCTTTGCGAAGAAGGATATGAGATCTTTATCCTGAGACCAGACAGACATGGCCACAGCGGCGCGCGAACCACCGATCCACGTGCCGTTGGGCTCTCAGGTGGCCAGAGCACTCAAGGCGAGCGCTCTAACCCACTGAGCTACCAGGGCGGCCCCGCAAACCAAAAATGGCCTCGTCCAAATTAAATCTTGGTGTTTTAAGCCACGTTTGTACATGTATATGAAGGGTAAATCGGGCCACGAATCCTCGCTGGGTAATGAAATGGGAGTGGATGAAACAGGTGCGTACTCCGTTAGGCCAGCCCCAGGTATATGTGTTCTTGCAGAATAAATAGCTCATGTCTTACTTCGCACAGACTAGGGGTTTCTCCCGGAGACATGGTTCCTCTCTACTTTGACCCTTTGCAATGTCGCCGTATGACCTCCAGAGGTTAAAATGTCCTACTTAAGTCAACTACATACGTATTATATTGAATGTAATTGACACACAACACAACTTATTCGCAGGGCCTTCTTCGCCTCGCAATCACGAATAATTTGCGCAACAAGATTGGACACAAATTATGCAGTGGTGCCCATGCTGCGGTGAATATTTCTCCCCTTTCTCATCGTAAACTGTGGCAAAATGTTCAACTTACCCTTCACATATCTTCTTCACTTTGGTCTTCAACTGCTCGCCTTGAAAGAAGGCGACAAAGACAACCTTCCAAATGGGTTCTCCCTAAAAGACGGAGAAAAAGCATCCTCAAGCGCATATGTAAATGCATCAAGATGTAAAACGATGTGGGTAAACAGGCACTGCTGCCTTAGAAAGGAGGCGACAAAAGACAACCTTGTAAATAGGTTCTCCCTAAAAGACGGAGCAAAAAGCATCCCCAAGCATATATATAAATACATGCACATCAATGTATAAAACCATGTGTTTAAATAGTGGCCATAACCTATGGCTCCATAGCCACGAACGAAGAATATTATGTGGGCCCACAATTCAACAACGGATATTGTTCAGCTGTAAGGTAATACATCTCACTATCTTTTGATGTATGTGCCATTAGATCTGTAGGTCACAGCGATATTACAGGTGACATTATTAAATCAAAGAAAACCATTCTATTACCAAGGACAAATATCGATACTATTATAAAAATATAAACCCTGTATTTTGTATTTGGGTAGATGTATTGTGTTAAATATTGTCTAACAATGTAAGACGAAAAAAACGGAGATAAAGTCAAAAAAACAAAACAACAATGTAATACATAAAAATTTAACTGCTAAAAAAGCATTGCAATATATATTATAATTAATACAGAATTCTATATAATGAATAATAAAAAGGCATAAAATAATCGCCACGCGGATGATTATAATGGCGGCGAGAAGGGTGAAAGACGAGACAGAAGAACTTACGGTTTGGCTGTCCACGATGGGTTCTTCGATCTCGGCGTGGCGGATGAATATGTTGCCGCGACAGGCAAACCACAGCAGTCTCGTGAAGCCAGGCAGCCTCTCGCGCGGCAGTACTCCGGCCACGTAGCTGCGGGCAAACAAGTCACGGTACAGGGCGCATATCGTAGATGATTGGTTGCATATTCAGGACGCTTTAACCACTTTTGTATATCCTAGAACAGGGATGTAGTTAGTCCGCCACTGGCAGCCTTGAGGTCTTATTTCGCCGGTTCACGGTCTGTGTGTTAGTTTTGCAAAGTCACGTGCCACGTACCCCCGGGTATCGATATTATTGGTACTGGCCACGTGAGAGAGAGGTGTGCGTGGTAAGTAAGAGCTAGGGCGGCAGTTGATATTTCTTGAGTTGATTCGTAGTTTAACAGCGGTTAGCTCAGTTTTTTTTTTAATAAGTTACTAATTTATTATCATTAGTATTATTACTTAAAATATCGACACATATATCGAATATGCTATATCGTGATTTATAATTAATTCTCTTCATAAAAAACAATGTTACCCCAACATGCATAACCAATTCTCACCAATTACACCAAATATAGCTCCCTGGCGTTGGAAAAAAATTCACGTCTATAATGTATGATTGCACACTGTACAGACGCGACTGCGTGGGCATGAAAGATGCGTAAATTGGAGGCTGATGAACCAGGGAGTGGCTTACCCGAGGTATAAGCGGCTGTCCCCGGGAACAGCCTGTCCCGTCTCCACGCTTTGGTCACCGCCTCGATGACCAAAGTAGTCGAGTTCTAATTCTGCGGTCGACGCCTGTGGTTGCAAACGTCCCGACTCATCAGACATAAAGCTTAGGCGTGACTGCGATCAGAAAACGACAAACCACATCCATGTACTGGGTACTGTTGCAGTGAGAGCCGGTGTGGAACTGACGGTAAGGCGACGAGGGCAATAAGAGAGCAGCTAGAGAGAGAGAGAGATCCGTGTAGGTCTACAGGGGAACGCTTCACTACTCTTTACATGTTAATTTCACTACCATTGATACGTGTTAATTTCACGATTTTCTACATGTTAATTTCACGACCTTTTACATGTTAATTTCACGATTTATTACGTGTTATTTCACTTTACATGTCAATATCACGACTTTTTGGCATGTTATTTCACGACTTTACATGTCAATATCATGACTTTTTTGCGTGTTAATTTCACGATTTTTTACATGTTAATTTCATGACGGTCTCTGACGTTGACAGCAATAAGCCAATGGCAATAGACGTTATACAATAACTATTAACGAGCAGCGATCTCAAGGTTTCGTTCTGGATAATAAGAGATTAATAAATGTAAATCTATGATAACTAAAACGGCCTTGCAATGTCACTCTCGAGGAAGGACTAAGAGAAAATGTAATAGTGAAATGATCCCCGAGCTTTAAATTGATCCTACCAGGCATACGATGTCTTGGCGTTCAAGAGGGAAAGATAGCGTAACTATAATTTGCGACTCAATAGAGCTCAAATCATTATAAAACCGCGACCTCGTAGAACAGGAGCGTGACTAAGCGCAAAGCATTGTGTCTGGTGTTATAACTTTCATCAGGGAACAGAAGCATGCATCATCATTGCACATAGATTGGCAGATGAGGCCAGGAGAATAGAACTAATATCCAAAGATTATACCTTAGCAGTAGACAGAAAGCACTGAATGTGATATTTTGAAGGTAAATGTGCATTAGGAACGGATAGTTAAGTGTAAAATGACCTTCCTGCAAACTGAGAAATGGCAAAAGTCTTAGTAATAACTAAGGTACCAATAACCTTTCGGAATGTGTGTTTTAGTTTGCCAGAGATAATCGAGTACACTTGGACGACATAACAAAAAGACAAACCAGTTAAAACAAAAACGAAAGAGATTTAAATATACAAGACATTTAAAATAAGTACCAGTATAGTTATCAGAAAGCTTATCTAATACAGCCATAATCTACTAAAGTCACGTAAAGCCATTAAGAAGGAGAAGAAAGAAATAATTCATTTACTCTCAAAACCCGGCTCAAACCACACATAAAACGCAACAGCAGGACAATCCAGCATGGATGTGGTCTGATTATTCTAGACTATGCCAGGACAAAAAATACAGAGCCTGACCTAGAGGGTGTGAGGCCGGTGTTGCTTAAACAATGTCCAGGTAGGCAATATACATAAATATAACTCTTACACTTTCCTTGTTTTACGAAATGAAAACCTGCTTAATATCGTTAACACGTAACAACACAAGAAGGAGGAAGATACGGGTAGTACCGGTTAGTAGCACCCAACAGAGTAATGATTTCGTTATCATGGAGACATGTTAAGACACTAGCTTCAAAGAGTGAAGAGCCTTAAAAAGTGAATTCATATTTTTACATTTATATATTATTTAGTGTTTTCATCGGGGTGGGATGCTTTCAAAAGCTTGATATTTTCGCACGTGCAGTCATCTGAAGCTACGTCATTAAACAAGTATTTGAAAATGACAAATAATTAAGTTCTACTTGGGAGTGTTCTATCTGCAAAGGCAATTGCGATTATATCAAATATTCTATTTATTGAATGGAAACATCTAAAAAAAACTACTCTTGAGAATGACAAAACTATGTATACAAAATTAAAGTAAATAGTGATAAAAAAGATAATAATCCGAGAAATGACACAAACCACATATGGGTCACGTACGTAACAGCGGGAACTACTACGGGTCAAAGGTCAACCGTCGCCTATAAATAGCACCTATTACAAAAGCTAAAAAAGCAGAACGAAAATTCAACCGATTCGTCTCTGTCCATGAGTTCCTGTTTCATTTCCGACACTCACGCTTGGTCGCAGAAATGAGGCGTTTGCCAAATTATTTTTCCTTTCTGTTCCTGTTACCTCCATGAAGAAATCTTCTGTATGCTTAAGCACATACTGCAGTTCTTTCAGTTCCGCGAAGTTCCGCCGGAGTGCTTCGATGCTGTTGTTCAGATCCCTCAGCTCACTCTCCAGGTTTTCGTACGTCGCCTGAGGCAAAGGAAAATATTAGCAGAATGGACTACGTCAATGCGATTATTATCATCCGTGTTGTCGTCGGGAGAATAAAATGTTTGAGAAGCAAGAAAATAGTAAGGAAAATAAGTTAAGAAAACAAGTTACGAAAATTATTGAGGAAAATAATTAAGAAAATAAGTTAAGAAAATAAGTTAATAGAATATTAAGTCCAAGAACGACATTTATTTTATCAAAACAGTGGGGACCGGCGGGTAGTGGGAGCCGGCGGGTAAAGAAGGCCGGCGGGTAGTGGGGACCGGCGGGTAGAGGAGGCCGGCGGGTAGTGGAGCCGGTGGGTAGTGGGGACCGGCGGGTAGCGGGGGCGGGCGGGTAGTGGGGACCGGCGGGTAGTGGGGACCGGCGGGTAGAGAAGGCCGGTGGGTAGTCGGGACCGGCGGGTAGTGCGGGCCGGCGGGTAGTGGGGACCGGCGGGTAGTGGGGACCGGCGGGTAGTGGAGGCCGGCGGGTAGTGGGGACCGGCGGGTAGAGGAGGCCGGCGGGTAGTGGGGACCGGCGGGTAGTGGGGACCGGCGGGTAGTGGAGACCGGCGGGTAGTGGGGGCCGGCGGGTAGTGGGGACCGGCGGGTAGTGGGGACGGGCGGGTAGAGGAGGCCGGTGGGTAGTGGGGACCGGCGGGTAGTGGAGGCCGGCGGGTAGTAGGGACCGGCGGGTAGTGGGGACTGGCGGGTAGTGGGGACCGGCGGGTAGTGGGGACCGGCGGGTAGAGGAGGCCGGCGGGTAGTGGGGACCGGCGGGTAGTGGGGACCGGTGGGTAGTGGGGACCGGCGGGTAGTGGAGGCCGGCGAGTTGTGGGGACCGGCGGGTAGTGGAGGCCGGCGGGTAGTGGGGGTCGGTGGGGCGGGTAGTAGGGGTCGGCGGGTAGTGGAGGCCGGCGGGTATATGAGACCGGCGGGTAGTGGCCGGTGGGTAGTGGAGGCCGGCGGGTAGTGGGACCAGCGGGTAGTGGGGACCGGCGGGTAGAGGAGGCCGGCGGGTAGAGGAGGCCGGCGGGTAGTGGGGACCGGCGGGTAGAGGAGGCCGGCGGGTAGTGGGGACCAGCGGGTAGTGGAGGCCGGCGGGTAGTGGGGACCGGCCGGTAGAGGAGGCCGTCGGGTAGTGGAGGCCGGCGGGTAGTAGGGGACCGGCCGGTAGAGGAGGCCGGCGGATTGTGGAGGCAGGCGGGGAGTGGAGACCGGCGGGTGAGGAGGCCGGCGGGTAGTGGAGGCCGGCGGGTAGTGGAGGTCGGCGGGTAGAGGAGGCCGGCGGGTAGTGGAAGCCGGCGGGTAGTGGAGGTCGGCGGGTAGAGGAGGCCGGCGGGTAGTGGAGGTCGGCGGGTAGTGGAGGCCGGCGGGTAGTGGAGGTCGGCGGGTAGAGGAGGCCGGCGGGTAGTGGGGGTCGGTGGGGCGGGTAGTGGGGACCAGCGGGTAGTGGGGGCCGGCGGGTAGTGGAGCCGGTGGGTAGTGGGGACCGGCGGGTAGAGGAAGCCGGCGGGTAGTGGGGACCGGCGGGTAGAGGAGACCGGCGGGTAGTGGGGACCAGCGGGGGGTGGAGGCCGGCGGGTAGTGGGGACCGGCCGGTAGAGGTGGCCGGCGGGTTGTGGAGGCCGGCGGGGAGTGGGGACCGGCGGGTGAGGAGGCCGGCGGGTAGTGGAGGCCGGCGGGTAGTGGAGGTCGGCGGTTAGAGGAGGCCGGCGGGTAGTGGGGGTCGGTGGGGCGGGTAATGGGGGTCGGTGGGGTGGGTAGTGGGGACCAGCGGGTAGTGGGGGCCGGCGGGTAGAGGAGGCCGGCGAGTAGTGGGGACCGGCGGGTACTGGGGGCCGGCGGGTAGTGGAGACCGGCGGTTAGTGGGGACCGGCGGGTAGTGGGGGCCGGCGGGTAGAGGAGGCCGGTGGGTAGAGGCCGCCGGGTAGTGGGGGCTGGCGGGTAGAGGAGGCCGGTGGGTAGAGGCCGCCGGGTAGTGGGGGCCGGCGGGTAGTGGGGGCCACTCTGACTTACCTCCAGGTCGACCATGTCCCTGGGGGCAGGTGCCTCAGGGTTGATGCCCTCATCGTGAATCGGATTCACTTTCTCCTTCTGCAGTTCCCGCTCAAAGAAACCTGTCCCAAATCACGACATATATCACAGGATATGCCATGCATACTTCCCAGTATGACATAATCAACCATATCTGGACCTGATTTCCTTCATGATTACCTGGATTTAGATCTTTGTGAAAAAAGAAGAAGTAAAGGCCTGCACCTGAAGGCTGAATGCAGGTGCTCTTGATTGACCTAAAGAGCAAATCCATGTTGCAATGCATGGCGGTTAACAGCTTTTGACAATCCCTTTTTTGGGGGGACAGCATTTCATTTCTGTGAGGAATGACAGTTGATACTTACGTAGTTGTCTCTCCATTTCTTCACATCTTCTTATTTCTTGCACAAACTTCTTTTGAAAGGCATTCACCTCTTGGTTTAACTGGAAATATCACAGAAGGCACAAAATTCAATCTTAATTATGATCTTGGCATTATGTTGGTTTCGCACAAACATTTTACATCTTAGGTTTTCACAAATCTGTCACAATTTGTACAAACCAGTCTGCATGTGTTCTCAAGATTGGATATATCTTGACATTTAGTACAGTTATCTAACAATAGTGAATACAATGATAAAGTCATGATATCTTACATCTTTGAACTGTACAATGCCTAGTTCCCCCAGTTCTGACACACAATTGTAGGCTGCCTCAGCCTGTAGGAAGAGTTGACACAGGGTCATGTCCTGGCTACGGAACAACGACCCCATCCTGCCACTAGTGGTGTCTTCTCTCACTCAGCTGCTGCAAAATAAATGATAAATATATTTATGACATTAATCTTTCTTATGTTTTTAGTTTAGTTATAACTCTAGGAGGGAACTTGTTCTGTAAATGGGTAAAGTAAAAAGGATTTTTTTTCATATAATTTGAAAGGGTATAAACCCTATCACTATTCACAGTAGTTTGGGACCTAGTTCTTGCAGCATTCTGCTACTTTGGTTTTAATTTTGGTTTATTTATGAGTTTAGACTGCTTCATATTATTTTATAGTTATTTCTTATATATATAACCAAGTAACCAGGTAATAAAACCTTGCAATGGCTAACTGACTTAAATATTCATATTTAATGCACTTTCAATAAAAATGCAGCGAAATAAAATGGCATTCATTCTGTGCCGACAAATGCAGGCCCAAAGAAATGCATAATCCACTGGGGCTTGAATCCCAAGGGACTACTAATAACACTTGTCATTATTCTATTACAATCTTAGGAATCAAGCCCCTAGCTGTATAGGGCCTGCTGCAGACAGAAAATCTCACAGTAAATGAAAAAGTTATCAAAACACAAGCATTAAGTAAATGATAGATCTTAAATTGGTAATAAAGCAATAGAGAATAAGTTACTTTATGTAAATATGTAGTTCATTGTTAAATAACAATGCGAAAAGGTAGTTTCATGACCATGTAAAATGGGGGGGAGTGTTTCGCAGATCCAGAAGAATAAATTTTGTTATTCCCAGGACACGATGAATTAAAAGGAGAACTCCCCGCATACAAAGGAAGGGCGGATACATGATACTAAATTGACCAAATTTTAGTCAGGATCCGGTTAATGAAAAGAAATTACAAAGGGGTGTAACGTAGTTCCACGACTGGACCCATCTAGGAGCTGACTAAACTACATCTATGGTCAGTATGGAACTAGACTATAGTCGGCACGGAAACTATTTGCCACCTCGTTTTCTAACTTGACACGAAATGTTTCATTGACAAGCTTAAAATAAGTCTATATTTGTCAACTTGAACCAAAGACCAACCGAATTTGGCGTACTCAGTCCGGTTGTCCAAAGAATTCACAGGAGGCCAACACGCAAACGAAGCAGACAAGTTATGCTATGGCCATCGCTCTGTTTACCTTGTCATCTGTCATCAGGTCATGTTTCTGGGCAATAGTATTGCTGGTATTTTGGGCAGGGGGGTTAGGTTGTGTCAATGTCAAGCTGTAACTTGAATTAAACTTATATGCATTTATAGTTCCTCTCATATATATCAATATATTGAAGCTACAAACTTTCTCCTATTGCATTGCTTTTGCTTTGAAACGCTAAAATTACTGTTAGTATAGAAATTTTGCATAAGCACATAATGCTCTGTCCCCTTTTCTAGTGTCTGATATTAGACTCTTCCGTTGGCTTACTTTTTTTAACCAATGAAAAGACAGTAATATGACTTTTACCTTACGACGTCATAAAAAGGCAGTTGTCAACACACTTTCGTCTACTATACTTTAAGCCAGAGACTACTGTATTTTGCTGTTATTAAACAAGATATACATTCAAGTAAGTTAAAAACACAAGGTCTTGGGTAATGGAGCAAATAAATATATAAATAATGGCTGCAAATGGTGCACGGACAAAAATATTGACGAAAGCGAGGCAGCAGATATTAAACGCACTGACTATAGCATAGCCATAGACCTAGACGCAAGTGCCTATTCCACCACGGGGGGTTATAGGCACTCGCGTCTACCATAGACCTATACTGAATGTGTGTGGGTACCAAAAGATGCAAATAACTTGTGTAACCAGGTAACGCCTCTCTCAATAGATGCCAGTCGATGTAGCTTAATAACAGTAAGCTTCACAAGCTATTTATTTCAGTAAATATAACTAACCTTAGGCTCAGGTCAAACTGTCAACACTGGTCAAATTAGGCCTGACTCAACCTGTCAACTCAGACAACTGTCAACTTGGTCAAAGTCACATGTCAAATCACATGACCTGATGACCAGAGCTGGAGACTGAGAGAGCCTGTTGATTTTGTCGATAGTTAACTCTATCTGTAATTTTATACACTGCGCCTTTATCCAGGATTAATACAGTTGTCGCTCTTTTGCTTTTTGAACCCCGCTTACTATATTATGATCCTTCGGTTCTGATTAATCCAACTGAATCACAGCTAAAAGTAAACACTAAAAGTTACTGTTCTATTTCCGCAAAGTAGCCGCAAAGTGGCACAATGGTGTACACCATTAAGTCCACCTTTAAGCTCTCTAAGTCGATAGAGGGCGCTGTGAGTGTTTTTCCATTCCCGCTTTTTTGAAACGCGGCAAGGGTTTCTCCTGGGTTATCGCTGTGATCTGCGGTACTTTATTTTTTTCATTTCACTTATGTATTGTGCGTTCTCTGGTCTTAGATTTCGCTTCTGCCTCCACTCCCAGCAAAATGGGTCGCATAGCCACATGCACTTGCTTTCGGCCTACGTATGATAAGGTGGCGGGGGTGGATTTGGCAAAGCGATATCGCGTACCTTTAAATCGTTCGAAGTGTTGCATGTGGCAGCTTCTGCCATTATCAAGTAGGCTTGTTAACCATAAAGAGGGGTCTGGAAGAAGTAAATGGCGACACGCGACACAGGCATATTTGAAAAATCAACATTCGACATTGACCCAAAAATTTTGACACTGAGCTAGGATCTGAAAAAGCGACATCAACAAAGATTTTTGAAAAAACGACACTGAACTTCCAGACCCCTATAAAGACAAATGTCGTGAAATCAATTAATGTGACCACCTAGCAAAGGTGCAAGCGAACTCT
Source organism: Arenicola marina (assembly GCA_964019135.1). NCBI lineage: Eukaryota > Metazoa > Annelida > Polychaeta > Arenicolidae > Arenicola > Arenicola marina. Next base: position 8,413,565 of record OZ025251.1, read on the forward strand.
CATGTGATTATCTTGCCCTTAGCCATATATATATCCCAGCAGGAAGGGGCGGGGGGGGGGGGGCCACATGCTTCAGAGAAAGTGGTTGTTGCCATCCTTAAATATATACGCACTACCTGGAACGATGGCCTTTATCGCTTGTTGTCGCCCTACATCACCGTAATGTCCGGCAGCAAGATCTGCTGGTATGTAATTAAATTATCCCTTGCCCTTGTAAAGTGGTAAATGTGCCATCAAAATTATCGCAAATTTACTCCGGACCCGATTTCGATAATCCTGTCCAGAAGTAGGGGCCACACCGGCCGAGACTCGTGACGCAACGTAATTAAACGATGTCAGGGGTGTTTTGGATGTTCAAAATGGATTTCCAAATAAACTTTCATATCTTTTGTCATGTGACATTTTTTTTTACGTTAAAAACTGAGAGGTCCGGCCGACACCCACATAATAAGACGTCATTTAAGCTATAAGCTTACTAAAGCTTCAGTGAAACAATGTAATGGGTCTAGGAGGAGTAAATGGTGACACACGACATTTAAATACCAAATTCGTACAACGACATAATTTGCCTGTTTTTGTCTCTAAAATCTGACAGCGAAACCGCTATTCTAGAAGTCGACACTGGACACCGCAAATGTTGAAAAATGGACACTGACACGGAGCCCCCCTTTCCAGACCCCTATTATCAATTTATATCACCGGAACCAGTATTACATGGGAGACCTACACTGGTTATCTCCATTTAATGTTTGACTTTTTATTATTTTTTGTCCAGTCGACTTTTTTTCTATCGGATTTATTATCGCTGGAGCTGTTTTTAAATAGTCATTATGTGAGGTATTATTAGTATATTAAGCTACACGGCCTGGTGAAAAAAGGGTGACATGAAAACGGGAGAAGCTAGAACGCAATCATAAGCGGTAATTAGTGTACTGAACCACCAACACCCACCAATGATTCCCCAATATTTCCAACAAAAAAAAAAACCCAAAGAAAGCTTCTGTTTGTCCATAGCCCTCGCCACGGATACTCACCTACTTAGAAAAATCAATAGCACTCCACGGTTAGATATATCCAGGTAAACCGACACAGCTACGAACAGTGTCGAGCGACATAAACACAAACTCCATATATATCGGTTTCGCGGTCTATGTGTACCTTCACAAAGTACAAAGATAACCACAGTTTTGGGGTGCGATGATCACTGCGACAGTTGTTCTATTTATCTCTCATAATAATTAAAATACGGAAGTAGCATCATACCTCCCGTACGAGCACCTACAAGCTCCGTACGGCGACAGCGGTCTGTTTTTGACTATAGCTACATGAGCTGTATTGATCCTCACCGCGCGCATACTAGCTGTGATATTTCGATCAGGGCAACTATACCGTCCTGCTTATGGGCTCCCCATGAGTTGAGCTGACACACGGAACATCAATGCTTTAAACCCTGGGTTTCGAAAGGGACGCGCATCAGGCCATTATCGATCTGATGTTTAAAGTAGGCCAGTAAATTAGCAAGGTGGCGCACAGCTAGGTGACGCCTGCTGACATCCTGTGTCCTTGTACAAATAACGAAAACATGGACCGGATGGTGATTTTTGAGGTCCTTTGTTTTTGGTAGAAATATGGCCCCTTACATTGCACTTTTTGTATTTGGCCACCATAGACATTGTAATTGACAGAAAGATCTCGACGAGCACGTTTTATGGTAGATGACACGCAACATGCATTTTTTTGGCTTACCTAAATATCCCTTGACCGGGGCGGATCTAGGGAGGGGGGGGGGGTGCACCACTCATTTAGACTGACGAAAGACGTTTTCATTTTGTAGATTTACCGCCCCCCCCCCCCGCGCCAATGATAAACGCTAGATCCGCCCTTGCTTGAAATGCCCAAACTGTGCGGATCTATAAACAATTATATATACATGATTAATGTGTAATAACGACGTCACGGCATGCAATGGGAATGTTTTGCCCCCAAACTATGACTAAAAAATGAATGGGGTATGACCGATCGAGTCACAGACAGGGGCCCCCAACTTACGCTATCACAACGATGCAGTTGCCATTTATTGGTAGGCACCATGAACATTGCAAAAATCACGTGGACGAGGTGTTTATCAGTTTATAGCCTGGTTCCCGAGCTCCTCTTACGCCGCCTTCGCACACACGGCGGTATGGGAGCGGCGGTACCAGCTAAGAGGTGTTTACGTTACGCAACTGCACTGAGTCTGTGAGTGCACCGATTATAGTTCAGTGAATGTTTCATAACGGTCTGGCGACTGATCTTGGTCTAGAGAGATAAAACAGAGCGTAACTAACAGAGTGAGGGGAGTACCAAAGGCAAAGCAGTCAGAGATAATTGGAATGTGTATGCATCGGACATCGCTTGCCATCTGTCAAGTGTCATGATCCAGTCGCCTGTCACCTGAAGTGAGGCTGAAAGGGCGGGCTGAAACACTGTCACTGGATGTGGAAGGCTGAATAGGGGCAGGCACAAAAAGCCGAAGTAGTGCCGAAAACCGCCGTAAACCTCCGAAGTTCGTACAAATCGACACTAAGGGCAAATGTGTGATGATATGATGATATTATGAAAGCCCTTACCTTAATGCAACATAAGTAGTGACATCCGAGCAATTTGGTATCCGAAAAGTGTATATATATCCACGTATAAGTTTCCCGTGCGTACGGCTCGACGGTCTCAGCCCAAATGGCTACCTAGGCGGGCCGAAGTCTCGCCCCGGACGTACGAAGTCTCGCCCACCGTGAAGAGGGGGTGGGGTGGGGTGGCTCTCGCCCGCCGAGAGGAGGTGGTGGATGGGGGAGGGTGGCTCGCGATAGGTAGGGGTGGGGGTGGGCGGGGGCTAGCTCTCGCCCAGCGATGTGTGGTGTGGGGTGGGGGGGGGGGAGTTAATAGTGGCTGGCTATGGGTGTTTGGGTTGGTGGGATGGATGGCAAACTTGTACAGTGTCTGTCTTTGAACTTGTTATGTCTGGGAAGCCGCTCGCCGGCACAGGGGCGGGAATATGGGTACGGGCAGGCAGGCTATTAACAGAAGCCAGACGGCAGTGAAAAGTGTACATTAGAATTTGGTAATTAGGCCTTCCTTAATTGAGTTATTATTTACATGCCGAACAATAGAAATCGTTGTCCATCTTGTCTTTATCTAACTTGGTACATTTTTGGAATAACCAGCGATCACATGTATTGCATTGTACCATATCATCATAGCATTGCGGCAGGTGACAACAACAGTACAATTCCAATTTAATCTTCTTTGTCTTTACCTTCTTACACAAGACATCCACTTTCGGAAATAATTTAATCTGTTTTTCTTTTATAATATCAATTAAAGAAGACCTCATTATATCATGTTTGAACTCAAACGGTATCGTGCCCTTCTGTAACAGATCCTTGTAACCACCGGAACAATACTCGATCAAGTTAGCAATGGCAAATACTCCGCAATCCCACCCGTTCGGCTGCTGTTGCACGACTGGTACTATCACATCTAGAGAAGTTCGTCCGTGGCCGTATATCTGGGCTAGCTGAATCTGCATGGAGGCAGTGAGCGGTTCTTGGCGGTTGCAAACACTATCTAACACAAATACAGGTCCCCCAATTACATCTTGAAATGAAACTACCCAATGATCTTTCCCGGTGTGATGGATTTGGCCACTAGGAGCCGGGACACTCTCAAACCGTAGCGTTGGAATAGTCCATGCCTTGTTCTTCCACAATGGTGCCGCGGTGCTTAGCTGGAAACCGTTATGTGGGAACTTCACCTTTAATAATGCGGAAACAAATGCCATGTGATCACTGGTCAACCACTGGTTCCCCTCACTACCTCGCATAAGCTCACTATCTCCCTTCGCTATCTTAGAATCTGGGGCCGCAACTGTATCTAAGTCATTAACTCGTGGCGACTGGGCACCGAACGGGGAATCACAGGCACAGGAGCCAGAGGGGCAGGAGTAGGAGCCACAGGGACAGAAGGCATGGGAGCCACAGGGGCAGGAGTAGGAGCCACAGGGGCAGGAGTAGGAGCAGAAGGCACATGAACAGCCACATCTAAATTTAATTCAATTATTTATTTGGTCTACGACATGTAGATACTCATAGTATAGTGAGTTCTGTGGCAATCAATAGACACAACCAGACAGGAAACAGACAGGGTTTGTAGACATAACAAATCCCCCCCCCCCCCCCACCCCCATGGTTGACCTTCTTATTTCATTTCAGACAAAACAAATCGGCTGCTAGCTTCTGTTAGTAGTGGCCGACTCCGAGTCCATATAATCATCCCCACCACCCGAACCCGCAAGCCGTAATCACCAACACCGTCCCCCAACTCCCCTTCACCTTCCACGGCTTTCCAGACCCTTAGTGTCGATTTGTATGAGCTTCGGAGGTTTTCGGCGGTTTTCGGCACTACTTCGGCTTTTTGTCCAGGCCCGCTGAATAGTGAATTGGATGGTGCAGGCAAATAGTGATATACTGCATAGGGTGAACTGAAGGCAAAAGAATCCTGTGACACTGACAGTGGAGTGAACAATGTTATCTATGTTCGGGTGCTAGAGGGTACATCGCTGCTGGACTAAGCCTGCATGTACATAATGCAAATATTGGAATAACCATTACGGCATTAGAAAGTTGTATAGGCTTCATGATATCTCTACATTTTTGTGGCATGTCAGGTTTTGCCTAGTCTATATTCTCTTTAATTGACTGTTTGGATAGTAAAATTATCATAGAGAGAAGATAAAAGAGATAAAAGATTAAATTAATCAATATGACTGAGATGACGACATACGAAGATACATTCCAAATGAGGCAGAATTACATCGGGTAAGAAATTTGGATAGTCTTGATGATAATCTTTATGTAGAAATGATGGCTATAACTTTAATTTTGTTATACTTGTTATTTATATATATATGATTATGTATATGTATATATTAATCATAGGTTGAAACATAAGTAGAGTTAGCCAGTTAATATGCCTCAATATATAACCGTTATATGATAATTGTTTTAATCAGACAAGTTAATACTGCAAAAGTCAGTACTGGTCGATGTAGTGTTTTTTAAAAATATCCAGGCATTTTTTAACTATCAGGTACCCAGCACTACCCTTACAACTACAATCGACCTCACCTCACTTGGCACCCTGACACCCACACCCGCCGCATCTACCACTCTGACACCCCCCCTCCCCCCCCCCTTGACCTCACTTGGCACCTTCCTTACCTGACACCCCCACCCTGGGCTCGCGCTAGGATATTTTTTTCATTAGCCAATTTGGCTAATTCCGTGGAAAAACATTAGCCAAAATTAGCCAAATATATTGGTTATAAATTGGTTATAAATCTCATAATTGGAGATGAATGTAGTAGATCTACCATGTAATGTGTTTTCCAGGCACAATTATGCCTCGATAGCCAGGGGAACAGTTGATAAATGGGGTTAAACACTTATTTTATATTCGCCATTGTGGCGAGTGTCCAGGAAGTTCTTCGCCAAATCCTGAATTTTCTCGTCAAATGGCTATTGGCGAATGCTAACGCGAGCCCAGCCACCACATTTCACTTGGCACCTTCCTTACCTGACACCCCCACCACATCTCACTTGGCACCTTCCTTATCTGACACCCCCACCACATCTCACTTGGCCCCTTCCTTACCTGACACCCCCACCACATCTCACTTGGCCCCTTCCTTACCTGACACCCCCACCACATCTCACTTGGCCCCTTCCTTACCTGACACCCCCACCACATCTCACTTGGCCCCTTCCTTACCTGACACCCCCACCACATCTCACTTGGCCCCTTCCTTACCTGACACCCCCACCACATCTCACTTGGCCCCTTCCTTACCTGACACCCCCACCACATCTCACTTGGCCCCTTCCTTACCTGACACCCCCACCACATCTCACTTGGCCCCTTCCTTACCTGATACCCCCACCTCATCTCACTTGATATCTCACTGCCATCCTGACACCCCTTCCCTGCCTTATAGGTATCCCGTCACCACCCTGAGACCCACAGCCCACCTCATCTGTCACCTCCCCTACCTTGACACCACCACCCCACCTCATTTTGCACCCCACTCTGACACCCCACCCCTCATCACTTGGCACCCCCAACCCTGACGACCAACCCCACCTCACTTGGCACCTCCCCTGCCTGACATCCCCAACACACTACAGTCGATTCCTGTGTCCCCTACCACCCTGACACCCATGCTCCACCTCACTTGGCAGTTGCCCCCCCCCCTCGACCCTGATATCTCCACGCACCTCACTTGGTATCCCACCACAAACACTGACACACCCACCCTACCTCACATGGGACTTCACCATCACCCTGACACCCCCTACACCACTTCACTTGTGATCTCATGACCACATTTAAACCTTACCTCACTTGGCACCCCTACCCTGACACCTCCACTCCACCTGCCTTAGTATTCCATCACCAACACTGACAACCCACCCCACCTCACTAGGTCCCTCCCCTACCTGACACCCCCAACACACCTCACTTGTTATCCCATCACTACCTAGTGAAAGACTTGTAACATTCTTGCGATCAGTACAGACATTATAAACTCAATCAGCCTGATCAGCAGTCTTCAAATGAGGATTTATTGACAGTTAAGCTGTCTTTTTGCAAGATACTGTCTTTTCGCACCCCCGACCCTCGTACCGCCACCTCACCTCACTTGGAACCCCCGACCCTGACACACACACCCCACCTCACTTAGTATCCCACCACCCTGACACCCACACCCCACCTCACTTAGTATCCCAACACCCACACCCCACCTCACTTGGCACCTCACCACCATCATATCATATATCATCCCCATCCCATCTTACTACATATCCAATGATCATCCCTTAGTACCTGCCCCCCCCCCACATCCTGAGACTGCATCCTACCTCATTTCGCACCCCACCACCCTGACACCCACATCCCACCTCACTTGAGGCCCCCCACCCTGACACTCCCACCTACATTACTGGTACTTGGTATCCCACCACCCCCCTGACACCAAGCGAGGTGGGATATGGCTGCCAGGGGAGTGAAGGGATACAAGGTGAGGTAGGGTGTGCATGACTGCATGTCAGGTTTGATGGTACTGTGTCAGTGAAGCCGTAGAGAAATATAGTGACGTAAGTTACATAAATGTCCATGGCTTCTGTTTCTTCAGCAAATCATGCAAGCTGCATTTTGAGGTTGCTCCTCTGAAGATCGTTCGGGCCAGCAAGCAGTATATGTTTGATGACCAGGGCAATGAATACCTGGACTGCATCAGCAATGTTTCACATGGTAGGCCAATTAAGTAGAGTACCTGACCCTAGTTATATCTTGTTATGTGTACATAAAGACAATTTGTCAGTTAAATATAGAATTGTCTGTTATTGATATTTTCATATTATAATAATTGTAAAAGATGCCCCGAGTTGATTGGCCCACATAATCATAAAATATATATGATATGGACTATTATAAACGGTTTTTTGTATCATTTATGTAAATTTAATCTCTGGCTGGATGTTTTACAATTTTTGTAAATACGTTTTGTTAAAGTTGTTTACTTATCTGGCCTCTATCCTTTTCCTGCAGTGGGCCACTGTCACCCCCATGTTGTCAATGCCGGCCAGGAGCAGATGGCCACACTCACCACGTGTAGCGGCTTTCTCAATGACTCCATGGCGCTCTATGCCAAGCGCATCATAGAAACACTGCCGAACAAACTCTGTATCTGCTACTTTGTTAACTCTGGGTAAGCACACCCAGTACTCATCGCTACATATCATGATATGTTTCATTAACGAAGTGCCAGAAGGTATTCTTGTAACTGCACTGCTCGTCTTTTGAAACAAAAAACTGCACCTTTTCGGTCTTTCTGTTCTGTTTTCCGTGATTTATGACACTATTTGCTAATTCTCTCATCAGGCCCATTTAATCCTTGATAACATCAGAGTTAGCAAAGTGCCCTGTCTTTTTAATTTTAATGCATTGTTTGATAGCCTTCGATAAATCAAGAAAGGTTGAAAAAGGCTGTTTGTAACGATGACATGGCGCCCTTGACCTAATTGGTCTCTTTGCAGTTCCGAGGCTAACGATCTCGCCCTACGTCTCGCCAAGGCCTATACAAAGCGAGAAGATGTCATGGTCATTGACAAGTAAGTGCACCCGATTGACTCCTGCAGTGCCATTACATATATTATGTATGCTCTGGCCATGTGGGAGCCTAACGGCACTTGGATCGGTGGTTCGAGCCCTGCTGGGGCCATGTCTGTGTGGTCGCAGGATAAAGATCCCATGTCCTTCTTCGCACAGTGTAGGAGGTTACCCCCGGGGACATGGCTCCACTCTCCCTTCCTTCTCCCATTGACGCGATTTGACCAAAGGTGGTTAAAGCGTCCTGAATATACAGCCAACCAACTATATATTATCTATGTCTGATCAGATCATTTAAAGTAGAGGACATTATTGGCCACTGACGTAGATTTCACAACTTTCCATAACACCCCACCGCCCCCCCCCCTTCTACTGTGACATGAAGACGTGTCTTCCCGACCTTTGACCTTCGACAGGGGCAGTATGTCACTAAAGTGGTTCATGTGGCTGACTGAGTTATGATTTTGCTAATAAGGTGTGAGTGTGCTCTGTTTGGCCAGCTCGGTCCGACCGGCCGGTGCGTGGTTCGAATCCCGCCTCTGCAAATGTCTAATGTGTTTGCAGGATACAGATTCTATGTCTATCTTCACAAAGAGTAGGGGATTACTCATAGAGACATGGCTCCTCAAAGGTTAAAGCGTCCTACCCATCTCTGCAAATGTCTAATGTTTGTGTGGGATACAGATTCGATGTCTATCTTCACAAAAAGTAGGGGATTACTCCCAGAGACATGGCTCCTTAAAGGTTAAAGCGTCCTACCTACAAAATCAATCAATCATAAAACGTGTGATTGCGTCATATGCATGCCAGCTACCCTAAAACAATATATCATATTAGAATTGTTCATACATTAACCTGCTATGGTGAGACTTTTTCAACCTATTTGTTCACTGTTGGCTTGGCAGCTCATATCACGGTAACCTTGGCAACCTGATTGACGTCAGCCCACTGCGCTTTAAAAGTCTCGGGGTGGAGCAGAAAAAGAACGTCCACGTGGTAAGAAACGTGAACACACGAGATCGCGGAGTCCATTCATATTCTCTGTAAACCTTCTCAATTAGCATATTCATAAACATTATATTTTTTGCACAATAGTGTTTTGATGGTATTGTATCGTTAATATTGCCCGACACATGAAAATCTTATCTTATCTTAGAATTTTTTTATTAATGGAATTTTTTTTGGTGGTACCTAGCTTTTATCTGTTTTCAATGTTATCTCTTTTGCGACCCGTGAAGAAATTAAGTCTCTATCCAGTTTCGTTTATAAACCAGACAAATTGAGAGAAGAGCAAATGAAGGCGTAGAATTGTTTATAGTTTTATTTGACACTTACAATATGAGTGACACCTACGTATTTTCGATATAGAATTGTTGCAAAGTTTGAAATTGTGCCATTATGTAAGATCTTGCGTCTGAAAATCTTGGGTGCGACAACAAAACCTAAACCAAACACGTGTCTACTCGCAGGTGCCCTGTCCCGACCTCTACCGGGGAGTGCACCGTGAGGATGATGGCCCGGAAGCTGCCCAGGCTTACGCGGATGACGTCATCAGGGCCTTGGGGCGAATACAAGCCAATGGCAGAAAGGTAGTATACAGTAGTGCCTTGCAAACTAAGCCAGACTTAGTTAACTTTACTGAACGATGTCTGAATCTGATTGGTTAATTTGGTTGTCAATGTCGTCCACGTGAAAGAACTGAAGTATCAGATAAACAATGAACGATGTCTGAATTCTGATTGGTTAATTAATGTAAATATTAGATTCGCGTCCAAAAAACTCATGTATCCCGTGCACAGCGAACGATGTCTGAATTCTGATTGGTTAATTGTATTGTCAATATTAATTCGCGTGAAAGAACTGAAGTATCAGGTGAACAACCAACGATGTCAGAAATCTTATTAGTTAATTGTATTGTCAGCTTTATATTCGCATGAAAGAACTGATGTATCACATGGGTACTACATGGACTAAGCTCGCGGATCCGTTGGTAGTGTTATGGTGTCAGAAATTAATGTCGGTGTACATTAAAAATGCAAAATGGATGTGCTTAATTTATACATGTAGAAGTGTATATCATTTGTAAAGTTCTCCACGTCGAATGCTTCTTTAGCATGACGTATCGACTATTTGGGAGCTGTACGGCGCACGGGATTTGGTAAACAAAGCAGCCACATGGTCCTGAACGAACTAGGTCACACTGCAGAAACAAATATGGTAACTAGTACACGGACACAAAACGAATATTATAAACAAGCATCACACGAAACTCCAATTACATAAACTACATAAAGAAACAGGTCACGTGGGTCGCCTTGCGCGGGGAATCTTGACAAGGGGATAGGTACCGAGAACATTGTCTTCATCAGTTAGTATCTAGTCCTATTCTACGCAGCAAAATGTCAAGGCGGAAATTAGGCGCTCTGAGTGCATTATAATGTTTCACGCAGAAATGCGTTTCAGCTGTTAGTAGGCGATCGCGAAATGCCTAAAAGGCTGGACACTGAGGCAGGTACTGATCCGAAATTCTCGGGTGAGGTTGGGATGAACTATTCGACAATATTACTGTTAGTGCATGAAACCATGAACATAGCTATTTGCATGTATGTGTATAATCATACCCATATGCATATGTAACGGCAGGGACCGGTGTGGTTACCGGCGGAAGTCGAACTCCTGTCCGAGTCTGTCACTCTATCTAGTCGGCTAAAGGGGTCATCTCTCTGCTCTAGCCGAGTTCAGTAGAAATGGTTTTACTCACTGTTACACATATGTATTATGTACTACATACTACATGTATATATATCTGTGTGTGTCCGTTACGTGTAAATGTCTTGTTATTTCAGCACTCTATCCATGGCTATACCCAGAGGGCAGTGTGGATCGGGTGCATGACACTGATTGTTCAATAATATGGAGACATCTATCTGCCTATAGTACGTGATTCCAACTCGCTAGTCTTTTATAGTGAAACCTGCTCAAACAGCCACCTGTGTATGTCGACCATATAATGTGTATTACCCCATTACCACTGACATGTGCTCCAGTGGTACCTACATACAGGTTTCACTGTATATGAAGACCACGTGGTTAGTACGACCGTCTTTGGTTGGTCAACGAGTGGTTGCTGTGAAGAGGTTCCACTGTATATATATAACGAACACGTGATCAATACGACCGTCTTTGGTTGGTCAACGAGTGGTAGCTGTGAAGAGGTTCCACTGTATATATATAACGACCACGTGGTCAGTACGAGCGTCTTTGGTTGGTCAACGACTGGTTGCTATGAAGAGGTTTCACCGTATATAACGACCATGTCAGTACGACCAACCTTGTTCTGTTCACAGATTGGTCGTTTCAGAGAGGTTGCACTGTATACTACGACCACCTCTTACAGCCGACGTGGTGCTTCTTTAGCATGACGTATCGACTATTTGTGAGCTGTACGGCTCAAGGGATTTAGTAAACAAAGCAGCAACATGGTCCTGAACGAACTAGGTCACACTGCAGATACAAATATGGTAACTAGTACACGGACACAAGACGAATATTATAAACAAGCATCACACGAAACTCTAATTACATAAACTACATAAAGAAACAGGTCACGTGGGTCGCCTTGCGCGGGGAATCTTGACAAGGGGATAGGTACCGAGAACATTGTCTTCATCGGTTAGTATCTAGTCCTATTCTACGCAGCAAAATGTCAAGGCGGAAATTAGGCGCTCTGAGTGAATTATAATGTTTCACGCAGAAATGCGTTTCAGCTGTTAGTAGGCGATCGCGAAATGCCTAAAAGGCTGGACACTGAGGCAGGTACTGATCCGAAATTCTCGGGTGAGGTTGGGATGAAGTATTCGACAATATTACTGTTAGTGCATGAAACCATGAGCATAGCTATTTGCATGTATGTGTATAATCATACCCATATGCATATGTAACGGCAGGGGCCGGTTTGGTTACCGGCGTAAGTCGAACTCCTGTCCGAGTCTGTCACTCTATCTAGTCGGCTAAAGGGGTCATCTCTCTGCTCTAGCCGAGTTCAGTAGGAATGGTTTTACTCACTGTTACACATATGTACTATGTACTACATACTACATGTATATATATGTGTGTGTGTGCGTTACGTGTAAATGTCTTGTTATTTCAGCACTCTATCCATGGCTATACCCAGAGGGCAGTGTGGATCGGGTGCATGACACTGATTGTTCAATAATATGGAGACATCTATCTGCCTATAGTACGAGATTCCAACTCGCTAGTGTTTTATAGTGAAACCTGCTCAAACAGCCACCTGTGTATGTCGACCATATAATGTGTATTACCTTTATCACTGACATGTGCTCCAGTGGTACCTACACACAGGTTTCACTGTATATAAAGACCACGTGGTTAGTACGACCGTTTTTGGTTGGACAACGAGTGGTTGCTGTGAAGAGGTTCCACTGTATATATATAACGAACACGTGATCAATACGACCGTCTTTGGTTGGTCAATGAGTGGTTGCTATGAAGAGGTTTCACTGGATATATATTACCACCACGGGGTCCGTACGACCGTCTTTGGTTGGTCAACGAGTGGTTGCTATGAAGAGGTTTCACTGTATATAACGACCATGTCAGTACGACCAACCTTGTTCTGGTCACAGATTGGTTGTTTCAGAGAAGTTGCACTGTATACTACGACCACCTCTTACAGCCGACGTGGTGAAGCCCAGAAGCAGACGTTTGAAACAGAGGGGTTTACTGCGTATGCGAGGTGTTTTTAGAGGTTTTATTGAATACGAATTATATATATATATATAACATGGTGTATGTTTGTACTGTCAATCGGCCCTTGAGTAATGTCGTAATGATTGCAGGTGGCCGCCTTCATTAGCGACCCTGTCCTGTTATCTGCCGGTGTCCACGAATGTCGCGCTCTCCTCCCGCTCGTTTACAGGTAACTTACCCCCCCCCCAACACACACCCCCCTGACCCCCGGCCCACGTCTCCGGCAGCCTCCGTCATCTCAATTCCATTTCCGCTTTACATACTTACAGAGCAGCCAGTGTAGCAAGGCGATTAGCGCCCCGTGGAGTCCAATATCGAGATTGTCACCAGTGCCACGCGACCGTAGGTTAATGCTATCCTCCTATCTATGCAGTCAGTGACACCAGCTGCAAGGACGGACAGTGAAGCTCTTTTCGAAAGAGCAATCGTCTCCACGTTGGATGTTGTTCCGGCAAATGCTCCTCTGAACTATCGCTGGGAAGGGATTCTCTGTACTGTTCTAATTACTCGACCTGGGGTGTGTCGAATGCGTTCAAACCTGTACCTGTGAATTTAAATGGAACAACTTAATTGAACTACACTTTACCTACATATATATATTTAACGTTCTAATCTCCTGAAATGTAGGAAACTAATTTTTACTCTTTTACCTTCTGTCCTAACGATACCAAATCCCCCGGCTAAGTCTTAGCCATAATCTATGAATCTGGCACGACCTCAGAAAAGATTATTGATTGTGATGACAGGTGCTGAAGCTCACAGGCTATACAGCATTCACTGCAGCTTTCTAAAGCTATAAAAATAGACTGGACGTGTAATTGTTAGGGTGGCGTCAAATGTACGGTGATTATTTCTTAGTGCGTAGACTTTCTCCCCAGTGGAAGCAATTGTATAAAGCGCCGCCGAGCCGAGGTCAAGGTCAAGGTCAACTCGATAGATCATAGACAGGCTGAGTTGAGTTGCGTAGCATGATTGACCGCCTCAGCGAGAGTAGTCCCGCATCATAATATTAAACTCTGGACGACGATTCTTCTGAAATACGTGGGAATAACCCGTAAATATCGAAGCATAATATTTATCTTTTATGTGTCAATATTTTACACTATTCGATCGTGCTCCGGAACTCAACCCTGGGTCATACGTTAGCGCTTGTTATATTAATTTACAGGTAGTTTATGGCAGATGTGATGCCGGCGGTGGGTGGTAGAGTGTGGGGTGCATGGAGACTGACCTGGGGGCCGGGGGTGAATGGGCGATAATGAGATGTGATTGAGGGGTCTGTTGGCGATATATTTAGCGGCTGCCCCCACCCCGACTCACCCCAGCGCTGGATACCCTGGGGCTGGCTGTCTAGGTGCCTCCTCCCTGGTGCGGGTGGCAGCAGCCAGTGTGTAAGGGTGTGGCAGGGCGATCCATGGTCTGGCATGGGGGTCTGATGACGCGATTGCGTCCACTGTGGCCCACGAAATAAACGAATGAGTGCCACGAACGAGTCCGTAGACATCTATTGTGCGCACAGAAACTAATGTGCGTACTGAGACGTTATGTTCGTGCAGAGACAATGTCCGTGAGAAATTGACATGCGTACAGAAATATAGTATGTGAAGTGATACCTATATTGTGCGTACAGAAACCTAATGTGCGTACAGAAACCTAATGTGCGTACAGTAACCTCATGTGAGTACAGGAACCTCATTCGCACATATATAGTCTACATACTGTGTGAAACAGACATGATGTGCGCATAGAGACCTGATATGCACACAAAGATATGATGTGCATACAGAAACCGAATGTGCGTACAGAGGCATATTGTATGCGTACAGAGGCATATTGTATGCGTACAGAGGCATATTGTATGCATACAGAGGCATATTGTATGCGTACAGAGGCATATTGTATGCGTACAGAGGCATATTGTATGCGTACAGAGGCGCACTGTATGCGTACAGAGGCATATTGTATGCGTACAGAGGCATATTGTATGCGTACAGAGGCATATTGTATGCGTACAGAGGCATATTGTATGCATACAGAGGCATATTGTATGCGTACAGAGGCATATTGTATGCGTGCAGAGGCATATTGTATGCGTACAGAGGCGCACTGTATGCGTACAGAGGCATATTGTATGCGTGCAGAGGCATATTGTATGCGTACAGAGGCATCTTGTATGCGTACAACGGCATATTGTAAGCGTACAGAGGCATATTGTATGCATTGCTATATCATGTGCATGCGCTCAGCCTAATGTGCCAACATAAATTTAATTTGCTAACTGTAGTGCTTTAGTTTCCACACGAGTTGCAGCAACTGTTATTCCTCAGTATTAAATACATGTAACATCTTCTAACTGGTGTCACAGAATGCATGCTCTGAGCCGGGGGTTAGTCCTGGGTGACTGGGCGATAACAAGGTGTCACAGAATGCATGCTCTGAGCCGGGGGTTAGTCCTGGGTGACTGGGCGATAACGAGGTGTCACAGAATGCATGCTCTGAGCCGGGGGTTAGTCCTGGGTGACTGGGCGATAACGAGGTGTCACAGAATGCATGCTCTGAGCCGGGGGTTAGTCCTGGGTGACTGGGCGATAACGAGGTGTCACAGAATGCATGCTCTGAGCCGGGGGTTAGTCCTGGGTGACTGGGCGATAACAAGGTGTCACAGAATGCATGCTCTGAGCCGGGGGTTAGTCCTGGGTGACTGGGCGATAACGAGGTGTCACAGAATGCATGCTCTGAGCCGGGGGTTAGTCCTGGGTGACTGGGCGATAACGAGGTGTCACAGAATGCATGCTCTGAGCCGGGGGTTAGTCCTGGGTCACTGGGCGATAACGAGGTGTCACAGAATGCGTGCTCTGAGCCGGGGGTTAGTCCTGGGTGACTGGGCGATAAAGAGGTGTCACAGAATGCATGCTCTGAGCCGGGGGTTAGTCCTGTGTGACTGGGCGATAACAAGGTGTCACAGAATGCATGCTCTGAGCCGGGGCTTAGTCCTGGGTCACTGGGCGATAACGATGTGTCATTCCGAGGTCCGATAACAGGTCCGGCTGCCCCCCACCCCCACACACCCAGTCTTGTAGAGATGCCTTCCGGTCAGGGGGTGATTGATGCGGGTTACAGCAGCCAGTGTGTAAGGGTGTGGCCGGACGGTCCATGGTCTGGCATGGGGGTCTGATGACGGGAGCTTGGTTACGTACTGATTGCTTCCACTGTGGCCCGCGAATGAAACGGTTTCCGGTGTTTGTAGACGTCTATGGTACGCGAAGAAACATGGAGATATATTATGCGTATGGAAACCATATATGCGCATATAACCATGATGTGCGTATGAAAACCAAATTTATTCAAGATACGGAAAAAAGGGGAGGGGGGGGGGCTAATATGTCATCCGTAATAGTGTTGCCAGATAGAGAAAGGAAGGGGGGAGGGCTGCTATATCTGGATGATTATCTATCTATGTGTCCGATCTTAGTTATCTACAACCTTACATCAGTTATCTATTACCTTAGTTATTAGTTATCTGTAACCTTAGTCATTAGTTATCTGCAACCTTAGTTATTAGTTGTCTACAACCCTAGTTATTAGTTATCTGCAATCTTAGTTATTAGTTATCTACCACCATAGTTCTCTCCTACATTCGTTATTTACAACCGTAGTTATATCCAACATTAGTAATCTGCAACCTTTGTTATCTCCTACATTTAGTTATCTTCAATCTTATTTATTTCCTACATTCGGGATCTACAACCTTAGTTATCTCCTACATTAGTTATCTATTACCTTAGTTATCTCCTACATTAGTTATCTATTACATTAGTTATCTCCTACATTAGTTATCTATAACCTTAATTATCTCCTACATTAGTTATCTGCACGCTTAACCTCTTCTGCATTACTATCTCAGTGATTTCGTTCCTTTGTTATCGTCGATATTCGTGGATACTCGCTGGATGCTTTCTGCAACCTTAGTTTTCTCAAATACCGTAATTATAACCAACCTCTATTTTCTGGTTATTTTCTACCTAGTTAGCTCTGTTATCTACAACCTTAATTATCTGCTTTCCCAGGCAGCCTTACTTATCGGTCCACACCCCACTTTTCTCCCTATATCTCCCAAGGTCGCGTGTATCGACTCCGTTACTGGCCTCCTTTAACCTCCCAGGCGAACCGAAAACACTGATCGGCTTGCCTTTCAAGCCTTATCACCCACCCATTAATGCTTCTGTGTTGACAATGGGAGGGAATGTCAATATTTCTAGAAGTTTCCATTCTCCAGTGTCTCTTTGGAATAACCCCCTGCGGCTGAGTCAACAGGGCACCTGTCATACCATGTGTCTTCGACGGCCGTGGTTCCCATGCCATGTTTTCTCTGTGACACTGATGGATGCCATCTTATAGATCCCTTCTTGGCATATATATATATATATATATATATATATATATATATATATATATACATGTCAGAGTAATGAAGAGAGATCGATAAAGGTATTTAGTCGCAAAGATATGTTAGTAGGCTGCTATTAGCAACTGATGTTGGTGATGGGCAACCTCAAGGCTTCAATCAAATATGTCTGGGGTTGCCTAGATTTTATGTGATACATTCTTTTTGTCCCCACTTTGCCCGGTAAACAGGATTGTTGCCTCGGCGCTATGCCACCGCGTTACCAGGGGCTACCATCCTGCTGTTTTTGTTTTCTACTACGTCTTTGGGAAGATGTGATAATTTTTTGTCCAGAATTAAACTCAAATTTGCTGGTTGTTTTGGCGACATGTGATCGTGTGAGCACAATCCAACTGAGGCGTCTTAGTTGGCATGGCAACGCGTATGTGCGAAAATAAACTTAAACGCCTTGGTTGGCATGGTAACGCATGATTATGTGAACACTATGCAACATTGTGGCGTCTTAGTTGGTGTGAACAATGTATGTTACGGAAGCAAACTCCAACGCGTTCGTTGAAATGGTAACACAAGACTGTGTGAGCATAAAACAATGCAAGCATCATGGTTGGCATGGCAACGCGTGGGAGCCATATTTCGACGCGACCTGACACGTAGCGTTTGGCCCGGACAACTTGTGGCGATGTATCTAAGGCCGTAGCGTGGAATCTTTGTTACAGATCGGAGCCTTCCTATGCGAACCGCTGATGTCGTTGTGTGGGGTAGTGGTACCCCCACCCACCTTCCTGCCCCAGGTGTACGGGTAAGAACTGCGCACGTGTGGGGCGAACCCCTGGGCTAATAACTCAACCATAGGCCGGAGCCATAGACCGCAGCCATAGGCCGCAGTCATAGATCGTAGCCATAGGCCGCAGTCATATGCCGCAGCCGCAGGCCGCAGCTATTGGCCGCAGTCATATGCCGCAGCCGTAGGCCGCAGCTATGCCGCAGCCGTAGGCCGCAACCGTAGGCCGCAACTGTAGGCCGCAACTGTAGGCCGCAGCCGTAGGCCGCAACCGTAGGCCGCAACCGTAGGCCGCGGCCACGAGCCGTAGGCCAAAGCCACGAGCCGTAGGCCAAAGCCGTAACCCATCCCTATCCCTATCCCTATCTCTGTAGCCAATGGGATTATCGGTCCCTTTGTCGTCACATACCTGTCTCTCCTCTCTGGATGAACACACGTCTGGTCCTGCTGTTGGTCACTAGAAGTAGTCTTCCTGCTAATTCGTTCTTTGTGATATTTTCGTGATGGCTCGGGCTCAGGCCCTTGTGTTGTATGATCCTGGCTCAGTCACTAATGTGGTATAACCCTGGCTCAGTCCCTAGTGTGGTATAACCCTGGCTCAGTCCCTAGTGTGGTATAACCCTGGCTCAGTTCCTAGTGTGGTATAACCCTGGCTCCGTCCCCAATGTGGTATAAGCCTAACTTAGGTTTTATTCTAGTGTAATCCTCACTGATGTGCTGTGCATCTTCTATCACATGGCATCTGATCCTCTCTGAGAGGCCGGCCCGATAGCTCAGTGAGTTGAGTGCTCGCCTTGAGGGCTCTGGCCACCTGAGAGCCTAACGGCACATGGATCGGTGGTTCGCGCCCCACTGTGGCCATGTCTATGTGGTAGCAAGATAAAGATCCCATGTCCGTCTTCGCGAAGAGTAGGGGGTTACCCCCGGAGACGTGGCTCCGCTCTCTCTTCCTTCTCCCATTGACGCGATATGACCAAAAGTGGTTAAAGCGTCCTGAATATACAGCCAACCTGCTCCTCTCTGATACCTATCATGATTTTAACTACCGGTTACATTGCAAACTACATATATTTTGGGATTAGTTTCATTGTAAATCTATAGCCATGAGATAAAGACAGAAACATGTATTAAATAACTGTTTCTTTCCGTTTCGCAATTTCACAAAATATAACACGTCGGTAAACATGAGCATAAACATGCCTCTTAATATTATAAAAGTAGAGCCCGTAAATCACTAATTATGGTGTCCTAATGAGTGGAAGCATTACATCAAAATTACTATGACTTTGAGACATATAAGGCAATAATAGAGTCATACTGGAAAGCAAGGTTTTAAACGTATAATTAAGCTTTAACTTTATTTTTTAGTTCTACAATTAGAAAATCCGTACCAAAAGTTCTCCGAACTTTATCGATTAGGCGTTAATGATAATTCTGTGTGACAATTATCACAATATATTGTCACTGCCGCAAAGTGTGGTAAATGTTGTAATCTGACGCAATTTTTGTCGCTCCCCGCGTTCCTTCGCCATATTTGTCGCGGCAATAATACTGAGCTCGGGTAAAAGCCAAGACCTACCGTTAATGAACTAACTATGAATCTGGTGCTTGGAGATTTAGGTAATATTTATTTCCATATGTATTAAACTGTGATTGGCATTGTCCTCTGTTCTTGTACTTAGTTGTGTCTCATGTCTTTCAATCATACTGTCTTTACTTCAATGTACTACCATAATAAGTTGTATTAGATGATATATCAAAAAGCTTTATTTATTTTTATTTTTTCTGATAATAACATTTGGGTCAATCTCTCAGGCTGATAGGTGATCTATGGTTTTAATGTAATTATGTAAGTTTGTAATTGTGCAGATATATTTGTCTGAGCATTTGCCGCAAGAAGAGAAATACCGATTGTGGCCTATATATGTAGATTATATCTGTTCCCATGGTAACTGTCTCTGTGTCCGCTACACACAGGATAAATCTCTGTTCCCATGGTGACAGTCCCTGTGTCCGTTACACGCAGGTTAAATCTATGTTTCCACGGGAAGTGTTCCCGTGTCCGCTAAACGCAGGTTGAATCTCTGTTCCCATGGTGACTGTACATGTGGGCTGTTCACAGATACGTGCGTGAGGCTGGTGGGGTGTGTATTGCCGACGAGATACAGACTGGCCTGGGCCGTATTGGTGATCACTACTGGGCCTTCCAGGCGTGTGGAGGTAGGTCATCCAGGCGCCCTAGACACCTTCATTTTCTCCTGCAGCCATGATGAATCCACGGCGATGCATTAATACTCCACATCGCTTTCCATACAATCGGGATTTCACGAGATGACGTCAGCTACTCCCACAATTCAGTGCGCCGTGTCTTCTTCACGCAGTTTACTTTCTTTTTAATTAAAGTATTTACTCTCATGTATGATGCATATATATTGCACAGTTTTAATAATAAGTAAACGCTGACATTGGTGATTATGATCTTATCTGTATATAAACGAAAAGAGATCCTGCGTATCTTATTGATTTGCTAATTGTGTAGGGCCGTCATGTTGTTTTTGACATAAGTGAAGATGTCTCGGACATTCATGCCATCTCGCTATATTCATGTTTAGCGTTACTATAGTTTCAAGGCGTTCGATACAATGTATCAGCGTTTCTCGATCTAGGCTTTAGTTGTATGTAATACGGATACGTGTCGAATTAAATTTCGTTATCGGTCCTTATCTTCATGTGGTTTTGAAGAATATTTAAGGTGGCTCATACAGCAATTCTCCGCGTATATTATTTTCATAATATCTTGGACGCATGTCTGGAGGACAATTTGGGACTGTTAATGTACGAAATAGATATGTTATCACAAGGAAGAAGGCAAAAAGAGGCTGCGATACGAGATGCACAGATTTAGCCAGAATTCATGGTATACACCATGCCTTGTTATTTCTTGGGTAGAATGAGTGGGGTCTTATACTCCAACCTAACCTAATCACAACATTTCAATTAGAAATATTTGTAAAATGTTTCTCGGGGAATATAATACTCCATGAATAAATTTAATTCCAAGGGCGGGGCTCCCAGCATTATCGTTATGACGATGTACACGTGGGAGTGACTACTGAGGAGGTCTCCCCGATTTTTTCCGCTTGGATGAATAAATGATATGTTTAATCTGGATTTGATTGAAACTATTCTGTTCCGACCTTGGCATGTGTGTCGTTGCCCTGCGCGCCCTGCAGACGCGGTGCCCGACATCCTGACGTGCGGTAAGCCGATGGGGAACGGTCACCCCATGGCGATGGTGGTCACCACGAGGGAGATCGCGGACAGCATGACGGGATTCATGTCAGCGGTAAGGCGCGCCTCACGCACACACAACCCCAGTGCTGGGTGGGTCGACGTCAAAAAGCTGCTTTTAAATTTAACTATTAAAGCTGCTCATGCAACAATTTTCCACATTACAAAGTAAATTGCACTGAGATGTGACTTTCCATAACTATCTTATAATTTTGTGACACTGACGGTTAATATTACTGACTGTTATGAATACCATAATTGAACTGAAGCCGAGGACGCTATTGTAAGTAACTGACGGCAGTGACTCATTGGTTCCTGTGTTTGACTTCAGTACGGGGGGGACCCGGTGTCCTGCGCCATCGGACTGGCGGTCCTGGATGTGATCCAGAATGAGAAGCTCATCAGCAGCGCCAAGTGTGTGGGGCGGACGCTGCTCGAAGGCTTCCGGGCGATCCAGCACAAACACCCCATGATGGGGGACGTCAGGTAGGAGAGGGAGGGGA
Source organism: Arenicola marina (assembly GCA_964019135.1). NCBI lineage: Eukaryota > Metazoa > Annelida > Polychaeta > Arenicolidae > Arenicola > Arenicola marina. The sequence goes on from OZ025251.1 coordinate 8,435,520, forward strand.
TGGAGGGGGGTGTCAGGCAGGGGGGAGGGGAAGGGAGGGGGGGGCGGGGGAGGGGAGGGGAACGTCAGGTGGGAGAGGGAGGGGGGGATGTCAGGTAGGGGAGGGAGAAGAGGGAGGGGGGCGTCAGGTAGGGGAGGGAGGGGGACGTCAGGTAGGGGAGGGAGGGGGACGTCAGGTAGGGGAGGGAGGGGAGGGAGGGGACGTCAGGTAAGGGAGGGAGGGGAGGGAGGGGGACGTCAGGTAAGGGAGGGAGGGGAGGGAGGGGTGAGGGGGTTAGAGGTCGTCAGGTGGGATAGTTAGGGGAGGGGCAAGGAGGGTGGAGGGTGAGGGTGTTGGAGATCGTCAGGTGGGAGAGGGAGGGGGTGAGGAATGGGAGTGGAGGGGTGAGGGTGTTGGAGATCGTCAGATGAGAGAGGGAGGGGACGGAGACGGGGGGTGGAAGGGTGAGGGTGTTGGAGTTTGCCCCCCCCCTCCCTCCATAAAAATTGATTGTCTCACTGAAGGTAACAGATGGCCGTGACCTCAGGGCGTAAAGCTTTAATGAACCATTTGTAAGTGCATTGATATCATTGGTTTATTATCGTTATATTTCCGGTTCGTTATAATCGATCGGCCTTAGAGCTGTTCGTGGTGTCCCCTCGTGTAGGAGTCACACCCGGCCACGTGTTGCATTCCTTACATCTTGTATATGGTGGCCTGTATCTCTAGCATATGTTTTTTTATCGGACAGCACCACTTCATGTTACTATTTGTCGTTTTTGTGGACACCCCAGTGACACCCCACGCTTTCCCTTACAGGCGCTATCTCTGTGCAAGGTCTCTCTATGCAGCCCCACAGTGATATTATGGTAGTGTCATTATTAAGAGACTCGTGCATTTCATTTCCACGTCTACTCCTCGCTTTACGTTCAACCGTCCAGTAAGCATTACACCCGGACCCCTATGTTAGGGCCCAAAACGTCATAGTGACGAAAACGTCAGATCACACGGTCTGAGCCATCTAGGAGCAAATGTACAGTTTCACACTGTGCCTCGATCGCAGTGTCTGTTGACGGGGGCTATGAATATATGAGGCAGTAACTGTTCAGTTTCAGATACATTTAAGTGCTTTCATAAACAATGGAATATGTGTATCGCCTCCCCCCCCCCACCTCCCTCCGGGTCCATCCCTTGGAACCTCCTATTTCAAGAAACCATAGATTTTTTTTCCTGCGCCTTAATTCGCAAATTTCGGCCTGCAAGAGGTATCTAATTGTCAATCAATCAATCCCTTAGCCCCGAGTGGCCCCGCCCTGTCTCCTTCAGAAACGCCACGCATAGTTGTGTGAGCGATAACCGGGATGGTTGAAATTAAACTTTAAACTGTATATTTCATTCTACCAAGGTAGGACGTTTTGGTCACTATGACGTTTTGGGTTCTAACACCCGTATACAACCCTTGTCATCGACATTCTGTGTGATACAAGACCTGAAACTTCATATTCCTAGAAAACGTCCTATTTCAAAGTCTTTATGGAGAATTTAGTGAACGGGCCTTTGCATAGAATGCCACGTGGCATAGGATCGGTCTCTGACGTGTTTCTCCTCCTGTCTCCGCTAGGGGGATGGGTCTCATCGTGGGAGTGGAGATTGTGACGGACAAGGAGAGCCGGAAGCCAGCTAAGGACGCCGCAGAACTCGCCACCTACAAGTAAGTCGCGCCCCGCCGCGCGATTTCGACATTCTCGGGACTAACTTAGAGCCTGGTCTCATTAATGTCGCTTCCTTTAGGTATCTTACACTTGTTGGAGCTCGCCGTATTCTACCATAATGTATATAAACACCACAAGAATTAAATATGATTCATCCACGTCCTCTCGTTGTTTTCAAACAATTCTACTTGAAGCGAATTCAGTTGAAATTTATATACTACTGAAAGTTAATTTTGCTTCAATTTCCGGTACTAAATATTGGTTCAAATCGTTGATATTCAAGGGCGAAGAGAAAGCCCAAAGCCTCGCAAAACGATATGAATCATGACAATTGATTCGCCCTGAAGATCAAGTCCGTACCTTAGGGGGCAGATTGAGGGTACCAACCTTGTCCATGTAGAAACGGGGACCCAGGTCATTTAAATATATGCCGTATATGTTCAGTTGTGACCTGATCTATCAGGCCTTGACCTTATGTATCCGACCTTGGCATTTTGTATCCGACCATGACCGTATATATCCGACCTTAACCTTATCTATCCGACCATGACCGTATATATCCGACCTTAACCTTATCTATCTGACCTTGACCTTATGTATCCGACCTGGGCCTTGTGTGTTCGATCTTGGCCTGATGTGTCGTACATTGACCTTATCGATCAGACCATGACCTCATATGCCCGACCATGACCTTATGTAGCCGACTTGACCTGATATATCCGACCTTGACCGGATGTGTCTGACCTTGACCTTATGCATCTGATCTTGACCTAATCTATCAGACCTTGACCTTATCTTTCAGACCTTGACCTTATGTGTCCAGCCATGTCTAGCTATGTTCGGTCTTGACCTTCAGTATTTGTACACTTGTGTCCACCCCTCTTCCCACCTCTACTCCCACCCCCCCCCCCACCCAGGATGAAGCAGGAGAAGATCCTGATCGCCAACGCCGGTCCGGACAAGAACGTCCTGATCCTGACCCCGCCCATGTGCTTCACCTGCGACAACGCGCGCCGCGTGGTCCTGACCCTGGATCGCTGCCTGGCCGAGATCGAGAAGCCGGACCTCGACTTGGATCACCTCCCCACCACACAGCTCACCATCCCCATGGACGTCCTCAACGGCGACCTGGGTGGGCAGGGCGTGCAGGAGGGGGAGGAGGAGGAGGAGGAGGAGGGGGATTACGGGGAAGGCGGGGGCAGGGGCGGTGGCGGTCGGGGGGAGGGGGGATCTCGTGACAACTCGGAGGGGTGTCCCAGCCACCCCAAGCGACCCCGCTACGAGGATTTGGATTGAGGGCGGCCGCTGCGCCCTACTCTCGTGTACGCCAAGCCCTCCCCTCCCCTCCCCTTCCCCATTAACCTGCCCTCCACACCCTGCTCGCCCCCCGATTCGACCACCGTGCTGTTCATGTATATATGGAGTCCATGGGGCCGTATTCATAATCCAGAGTAAACAATGCTCAACCGTTGGTCTTGCTCATAGGAGTACGTATTGGTATCTGTACATTACAGTTGACTTGTGCCTTGATGTAGTATCTTGTCATTCCACAGTTGGGGACTTGGGTTTAGAGCCAACTTGCTTGCTGGCAAGTCGGTGTTTTCATCATTTTTCATAACTACCTTGGCTTTCAATAATTCACTGCTTACTTTTCCCATTTTGTGCATCGTTTCCATTCATGGAAACCAATATGTCGAATAAAAATGCCTACGATCGATTATTACAGAACTTTGTCATTGCATTTTTCATGCACTACTTTTCCAATGGTAAAGATGTAAAAATTACAAATTATCTGTAAATTATGCGAGATATATGAGGAGATAACACCAAAGGTAATAGATAGGAATTCTGATGACGTCACTATGTGACAAAGAGCGGCGACGCGTTCTTCAGCGTCCGAACAAAACGTGAGCTGATATGCATCCGGGTTATTGCATCCGGGTTATTGCATCGACCGGGTAGCGTGAAGGCGGTGTCCGTGCTAGCTATCACGTTAATAAGACGTCAGCCCATGGCTTCAGTGTCGCGGATTATCAACGTCATAATCCATCAAGAAGGGTGGTTCTGCCAGAAATCTAGTGAGTCTTGCTCGTTGAGGGTGCATCTTCCATGTTTTAGAGCCAACGACATGGACTAGTAAAGTAAACAGCAGGCGTGAGTCATGTACGTGAAGTCATATGCTGAAACGATGGTTAGCCCTAACGGAAGAACGACCTGGTTGGAATGGTAGGTTATATTGTGAGGGGTCTGGAAATGGGGGGGTCCAGTTTCGCTTTTCCAAAATTCTCAGTGTCGAATCTCGCTTTTTGGCTACTTCAGTGTCGTTTTTTTTCAAAAATCTGTGTCTATGTCGCTTTGTCAGATCCTCAGTGTCGTAATTTGGGGGTCAATGTCGAATGTCGATTCTTCAAATATGCCAGTGTCGCGTGTCGCCATTTACCCCTTCCAGAGGCCTATTGTGTGTCTAGATTAGGTTGGGTTCGGTGGTACTGTTAATGGGCCTGCAGCAAAGCTTAAGACCAGTGCCATATCAGCAGTCCGCACTTCAACTGACTGGCCTTTCAGAAGTAGTTGGTTTCGAGTGACACAAGCTATTATCATGTGTACCATTTTTGAGTAGGGTTTAATAATCTTTCCAAGCCGTTGTAATGAAGACTACGAATGCCAAGATCCTACGTAACCTGGCAGCATACACGTATCACTGTTTACAAATTATGGATGACTGTGCACTGTTACAGAATAATGTGTAAATGTGTTGTAGCCTATCATGGGCCGATACGGAAATAAACATATAATGCATCATTGTCATACCCTCCGCTGATGGGACAGTAAAGAGCCCACATAGCTCACATAGCTAGTATGTAGCACACTTATATGACTCTGATTGATTCCCGACCGTGCTCATTATATGAATCTGAGAATTGTTTCACATATCACGCCCCTCATTGGCCAAGTGTTTTTTAAACTTGTTTTGTCCATATGTGCACAGAGGTGACCTGTAAACACACATTCACATGTGTACGAGCCAGCTGTCGGCATTGTATCAGATAGGTTGTACAGTTTGTAAACGGGTGGTTCGTCTGTATGCTCCTTACCGTAGTTCAACAATTCTTGAAGATGCGCACTTAGACCCTAATGGTCTGTTGAATTGATGACCTAGTTGCATGGTTTGAAGGTAATTATATATGGCACACATTGCATGTATGGGTGCTTTTTAAAAGTTAGTTCCGTGAATGTATCTTTATAGGCGGCGGAATCGGTGGGGAGCGGGGGGGCACCTCTGCCCCACCCCCCACCCAATAATTTAATTTAACCAAAGGCAACTATTTACAAGTGAAAGGAAATACGCCACGTGGTATGCTCTCCGTCACTAATATGAAAGTATCCTGCGTATGTTTCTATTTTCATAGTCACCAGCGTATGCGTCGACCGGCCGTGTGTGCATATGTTGATGGTAAAATTGCTTGTATACTCCTGGAAAAGAAGAAACGCGCCGCTATAGACATTATTTCTTAATACAACAGATGTATGGTTATATAACTACCACAGATAATAACATATTAAGCAAGATTCAGTGAAAACTATTAATTATGTCAACCTGCCCGAACTAGTAGGCGTAATGGAATTTCAAGATGGAAATTATTGCAAATCATTTTTCGCTCAAATAATAATATATGACAAACAGCTCCACGTTTCTTTTTTCCGTGAGTATATTAAGTGTATTGTGTAAGATATCTTAATGCGGGTAGACGTGGTATCGGCCGGTGGGGCTCAAGAGTGTTCTGAATGACATTGTCTTGCACTAGTTCCCTCAAGACCCTGCCTCTTGAATCTGTAATCCATGCGAATGCTCCATGCTGCCATAGTTATGATGTGTACACATTGTTACCGAATCCGAATCCGTATCCGTATAGCGCCCTATGGGAATCCAAGCTTTATAACCCAGGTTCTACTATTATACTTATGCTGGAGAGTACCATGTTATT